>JTEE01000344.1:618877-642135 GCA_002896455.3 Chlorella sp. ArM0029B | reverse complement strand
GGGGGGAGCGGGCTGGGGTGGGGTGCAGTGGTTGTGAGCATCGTGCTGCAAGCAAGGTTTGTGTATAGATCCATGGTAGGAGCGAGGGGAGGCGGGCGGGCGGGGATGGAGTAGCTGGAAACAGCGTGGAGCGAGGCAAGTTTTGGCAGCTAGAATGATGGATGGCGGGATCTGAAGTTTGGCGGCATGCTCAGCATAGGGGCAGGGGGGCGGGATCGAGAGCAATAGTGGGGAGGGTGGGCACTGCCGCCCCTCACTCCACCACCCACCTGACCCTCACCCCCTTTGACCCTCACCCCCTTCGACCTCCTCACTGTTTCACTGAATCGTGCTCGCTGCCCCTTGCACACACGGCCTGCAGGTGCGGGCCTACGCCAAGGTGTTCTGGGAGCGGTACACTGAGATCAACGATCACGAGAAGGTGAGGGGAAGGTGGTGTCCTATGTGTTGGTACTGCACATGGTACTGCACATGGTGGGGTGTTTTTCTGGTGCTGCTGCCACAAACAAGGGTGAGCGGTGCCGTCTGCGAGCTTGCAGCGAGCCAGCAGCTATCCTGCAGCAAAGGGTGTGTGCTTCACACCACCCCTGGAGGCCACCACGTCCGCCATCCCGCCGCCCACCCTGACCGTACCGCCTGTACTGCCTCCCTCTCCCGATTCGTACCGCCCGCTGGCTGCACTACATCATCCAGCGCCAGCATGTCCGCCAGTGCCACTCACCGCTACCGTACTGCCTGCCTGTACTGCCTCCTCCCTGTCCTGCAGTACATCAAGAACATTGAGCGTGGGGAGCAGCGCATCCAGCGCCAGCAGGACATCATGGCCGCCATTGCCACCAAGCTGGGGCAGTACCGCAACCCCTGGCAGGAGCTGCGCATCCAGTATGGTGCCGCCAAGGGCAAGGCGTACACAGAGGAGGAGGACCGCTTCCTGGTGAGTGATGGGGCCCCCTCTTGTTGTCGGTCGGTGTTGCACCAACAACCACTTGTGTTAGGTTGACACAGAGCGGGGATGGGGGCAAGGCGTGCACAGGGGAGGAGGACCGCTTCCTAGTCGTTGGCTGGGCATAGTGTGTTATTGCTCGTGTGGGTGGAGGGGCTAGGCAAGAGCCAGGACGAAGGGGAACCGTGACTGTCCTACCCCTCTACTCACAGATTCTTTGTTCTCATGAACCATCCCCTTGCCTGGCTCGCCGCAGGTGTGCATGATGCACAAGCTGGGGCACTGTGCCTGCCCTACCTTCCACTACATACGATTTCACTCTATCTACTGCCCGTTTCCGGTTGTTGCCGCAGGTGTGCATGATGCACAAGCTGGGGCGCTGTGCCTGCCCTACCTTCCACTGCATAATGCATACGGTTTCACTCTCTCTACTGCCCGTTTCCGGTTGTTGCCGCAGGTGTGCATGATGCACAAGCTGGGGTACGGGGCGTGGGACGAGCTCAAGGCGGAGATCCGCAACCACTGGCGCTTCCGCTTCGACTGGTTCTTCAAGTCGCGCACGCCGCAGGTGGGTGGTCACCTCGAGGTGGAAAGAAGAAAAGAGGGGGGGGGGGGGTATGGCTGTGACTGGTTCCTTAAGGCTTGGCGCTGGCGGGAACCCGCGAGATGGAGAGATGGAAAGGGGTGGACAACAAAATGTGCCTGAGGAGGGGAGGGCTGTGGCTGGCTCTTTGAGTCGTCCAAGGCGAAGGCGGGCGGTGTGTGTTTATGGACACGGGGTTGTGTTTCATGAGAGCATGTGTTGACGGGGCTGGGCTCTGGTTTTGCTCTGGTCTTGAGAGATGTCGCATGCCAGGGAGACATAGAGGGTGCGAGGATTTGGCAGTGCAGATTGGGAGCTTTATGGATCAGTCAAACAAGCAGTTACGTTTCAAGTCCACACGGGAGCCAGCAATGGTCCCATGGGACAGGGTGGGGGGTGCGTGTATCAGAGTGTAGTTTGGATGGCAGAGAGGAGTTCAAGCAAACCTTGCGGAACGAAATCTCAACCTGGATTCTCCCCGTCTCTCTCTCTCTGCCACCCCTGCAGGAGCTGAGCCGCCGCTGCGAGACGCTGATCCGCCTGATTGAGAAGGAGAACGAGGAGGAGGAGGAGCGGGCGGGCGGCGGCAAGAAGCGGGGCCCGAAGCCCAAGGCGGCAGGCGGCGACAGCCAGGCACCCTCAGGTATGGGCAGGGCGCTGGGCGTGGGAGGGGCGGGGTGTGCCAGCCAGAGCTGGCACGCTGTGCACGTGATGGCACGCTGTGCCCTGTCGTGATGCATTGTGCGCATGTGTGTTGCATGGTGCCGGGGTGCGCAGCGGCGTGGTGTCATGAGGTGCATTAGCTCACATCGTTGTTCAAAGACTGGTCCACTCCCTTCTCACATGCATGCCCNGTCATGAGGTGCATTAGCTCACATCGTTGTTCAAAGACTGGTCCACTCCCTTCTCACATGCATGCCCTGCCGTGCCTCTGTTTTTGTGCCTTTGCTGCAGAGAGCGGGCGTGGCAAGCGCAAGGCAGACAGCTCAGGCATGCCCTCCGCCGCCAAGCGCAGCAAGGACCTTGCAGCGTGAAGGCCCAGCTCGTCAGGCTGAGCACCCTGGGCGGGGGCAGTCCAGCCACAGCACAGTCGCTGCCTGGCGCAGGGGCGTGTTTGTTCACCACTCCCTCGCACTCCTCCCTTGCCACCACTCCCCCGCCGCGCCCCTGGGCGCTGCTGCAGCGCAGGCAGTCGTCAGGGCTCCGGCCCCGCCGTTATAGCGGCAGCCCCAGACAATTGCTGGGGGTGCCTGACAAGGCGCGGGCAGCGCTGAAGAAGCGTCGTCCGCTGCGTCACGCCCCCGTCATCTGACCTTCAGTTATCCCCCCCCTGTCGACTTGTGTGCCTTCCCCTTGGGGGGCAGCCCTGCCCCCCTGGCTCACTGCGTTGTGTTTCATTGCCAAGCATGTGTTGAACCTCCAAAACCTGGGACTGCTGGCCGCAAAACAGCACCACCACTGCCAAAGCACCTGCTCTGCTGTAAATTAAGTGCCAAGCGTGGGGGGCGAGGCGGCGCGGACCAGAGGACAGGAAACATATCAGAGACAAAAGCAGAGCCTTGCAGCTGAGGGGGCCGGGGGTGCATGCGATAGTGGGGGCGCACCCAAATCGAGGCTGAGCGGGGAAAAGGTAGACCTATGTGGGGGGCGGAGGGTGTCCCAGACAGCAGAAAAGGGGCCATTAGCGGCAGGCAGGATATGGGGGTGCGGGACAGGGAGGGGCTTGCGTGTCATTCAGTGCATTCGTGCTCGTACTCAATCAACAGCCGGCATCCAGTGCTTGCGGACTTGGTTTAAGGGGCGGCGGCGGGGCAAAAGATGGGCAAAGGGGGGGACCCTGAGAAAGGCAGGGAGCATGAAGGATGCAAAAGAGGGCGCCACACACGCTGGTCATTCTCGTGGCACCGTTGCTGCGCAGCTGCCGCGGTGGCGGGCAGGCGGGGCACCGAGGCGGGCTCACGTGTCGGCCCGAAGCGCAAACTGTGCAATGCTGGCCAGGAAGGAGCGGCGCCACTGGCCGCTCTCCTCATCCTTGGCATACACCTGCGGGGGCAGGCAAGGCACGGGCGCCAGCTGGCGGTCAGCTGCAGGCTTTGCGCACCCGCTGGCGCCAGGTCACAGGCGGCAGCCAGCTGCTGGGCATCCTGCGCTCGTGCTGTGGTCGTGCTGTGCCCTGCCGTGCTGTGCAGGTCCCTGGCGACATTGAACACATCAGCGCCACCTGGCGGATAACAGCTTGTCTGGATGTCAGGGGGCGCCATGTGCCCAAATGTGTCCATGCCAGGTGTGGCTCACACCCCCCTGCCCCGTCCGCTCACGGCCCCACCCTTTCCGTCCCACCCCAGCGCTGCCCTGCATACCACACCACACCACAGCAACACCACAGAACAGCAACACCACAGAACAGCAACACCACAACAGCAACACCACACAACAACAGCAACACAAGTGACTGGCTGACCTCGTAGTGCCCCTCCATTGTGCCGCGTGGAGTGGGCAGCGGGCAGGCGCTCTGCAGCGGGGCAAGGACGCCGGCAGGAGGCAGCATGTGCTCAGCGATGGCTGGGCCAGGCTTCCAGGCAAGCAGCCAAGGCGTGCATGGGCGGCCTCCCAAGCCAGACAATGCGTAACCACCGAGCAAACACTGTTTCTCAGGCCCGTCATCAGCTGACAAGGGTACACGCCAAACAGATGGCAAGAGGTCTCAGGCCTCAGCCACATTATGCCAGATCCGAGCTGGCAAGCCTCCCCACCAGCTTGCACCCCACAACCAACCGCCCCGAAAACAGAGCCTCCACCCCACAAAACATTGCCCCCGCACAGCAACCTTCACCTCCCATTTCGATTGCCCCCACACAGCAACAAACACCCCCACACGCAGCCTTCACCCCTCCACAAACCACACAACCCGCCCACCCACCCACCCGCTCACCCACCTGGTACTGGAAGGACTCCCCGGGTGCCAGCTCCGGCTGCTCGCCCACCACCCCCGGACCCCGAACCTCCTGCTCCTGCCCACGCCCGTTCCGAATGAGCCAGTACCTGCCAGGCGGGGGTGGCGGGCGGGAACAGGACGTCAAGGGTGGGGTTCCATTGCAGGGTAGGGTAGGGTAGGGTAGGTGGGCAAATGAGCAAGCAGGCTGGGGTGTGAAGGGCTGGTGCCCCCCCCACAGGGGCAGGGGGCAGGGCATGCAAAATGGGTAGGTAAGGGAGGCGGGGGGGCACGGCACAACCCAGGGCGGAACTTGAGAGGGCACCAGCCATGCAACTGACCATGGGAACCTGCTCGCAAGCACTTGCCGGCACACCCTGCCAACCACGACCACCCCACTCCTGGAGTCCCAGCCAGCATGAACAACCAACGCGCACCGCTCTGCATATGCACGTATTCCCATTGCGCATGTCTACCGCTTACACGTATGCCTTCAACCTTGCGCGGTGAGTTAGGGCCTCCCCGCCCTCCCTCCTCACACGCATTGCTGCCGCGTAATTTCCTCAACCCCGCACAGCTGAAGCAAGCAAGGGCGTCCCCGCCAAGCCCTCCCTCCTCACACGCATTGATACCGCGTAACGCTTTAAGCCCGAACAGCTGAGCGAGCAAGGGCCTCCCCGCTCCGCCCTGCCCCCTCACCGCTCCATGACCTTGATGGTCTGCTTGCTCTCGTTGTGGATCTTGATGTCGTCTGGCGGGCGTAAGGCGGGCAAAAGAGGCAAGAGAAGTGAGTGAGAAGTGAGTGAGTCAGGGAGAGAGGGGGGAAGGAGCGCAAGAGGGGAGCAAAGCAAAAGAGCGGGCGGGGCGGGCACTTGTTCTATCGCTTCGAGCTCCGCCTGCGCTGCCCTTCCCAGCTTCCCTCCCAGCCGCACGGCCCCGCCGCCCTGCCCTCCGCCGTCGTCGCAGCCAAGCTTGGAGTGGTCGGATCACAGAGTAGATTTGTCCGCGACCTTACCACACCCGGGCATAGAAAGTAGGGCCCGCGGAGAAAAAACATCGTTGAGGTTTCCTAGAGTGAGATGGTGTCGAGTCACACAGCCAGCCCAGCATGCTCACACCCGAGCCCCTGCTTGGCCTGCCCTCCAGGCCACTCACAGGCAAAGAAGTAGGCTCCACGTGCAGGGGAGGACTCCCTGGGCACAAAGAAGGAGCGGCAGGTGACCTTGACTCCGTCGGTGACGCACTCGCTGTTGGTTGTGGCCGTGGGATCATACGGCAGGGGCGCGGCGGTCGGCGGCGGCGGGGGCGGGGGAGGCGGCGGCGGCGGGCGCAACTGCTTGAGCTGATCACGCAGCTGGGCTGCCTCCTGCACGAGAGGAAAACCCCCAGACAGCAGCAGGGGTGCGGGGAACAGGAAGCGTTGAGAGCATGGCCAGGCATGGGATGAGGGCAGCAAAGCAGTGGCTCCACAGCCGTCAGCATCAGTGTTGAGGTGTGGGAGCAGGGGCATGGATCAGCACATGTGTCGCCCGCCCCACACGCGGGCCTATGCCTACCTCGAAGCGCTGCTCGTTGACCGCCACCTCGAGGTCAGCCTCCACCTGTAGGCAGCGCATGCAAAAGAATGCGTTAGTGCATGCATGTGCACAATCCGCTGCAGGGGCACAACGACTGGGGTAGTGTACGAGTGCCACGCACACAGCTGCTGGCGCGACCACACGGCCCCACCGCAAACCATTGGTGCACTGCGCTGCTACCACGTTGCAGCCAGCCTCTGATGGACTCATGGTCACTCGCAACAACAAATAAACATCAGCGTCGAGTGACCATCAAAGCGTCCACCCCAGCCAAACCCGTCTCCCCGTGCCCCTGCCAGCGCCCACCTGCAGCACGGGGTCCTCCTTCATGCGGTCCCTGATGCGGGCAGCTGTTGCATAATCCTCCGCCTTGATGGCCTCTGCCAGCCCTGCCCGCAAGTCCTCCAGAGACAGCTGCTGCGTGGTTGCCTGCCCGGTGCCGCCGCTGCCGACGGCGCAGCGACGCAGGCGCCGCTGCCCGCCGGCAAATGTTGCGCACACCCGCTGCTGAAGGGCGGGGCCACGGTGGTCGGGGTGGGAGCCGAGGCCGTGGCGGGCGGCCCCGCTGGTGGGAGCGGGCAGAACTCGAGCAAGTGCGGCCATGGCGAAGTGCTTCACAGCGCGTGCCCCAGGCCTTGTTCCCTGTGACCCTCAACGCCAATTCAACCCTGTTGCTGTGAGATCAGCCCCTGCTTTGCATGCTGGTACTTCAAGTTGGCAATGCAGCGTCCTGGTCTTGTTCGCCTCCACTGACGGCTACCGCCGCGGATTCAGAGTCTCGGGAACTCTCGCGCGCCTCACTGTCGGCACCTGGTGTTGTTGCGGCGTCTGCGTTTCGCCCCGCCTTGGCGCAAACAGAGCCCCTTCGCACCAGTTCACAAACATAGCTATCCGACCGGTGCATTGCGGGCGTGAGAAGGGTGCCGCGGGCAGCTGCGGCGGGCAGCCGCGCAACCGCGGCGGCGATGTCACAGCCTGGCGGCGGCGGCTGCTTTGCCGGCAGTCCTCGCGAGGTAGGTGGCCACAGTGGCGGCATGTTGTCGAAACATGTTCAAGTTCACAATAGTATCAGGAGGGTGGCACAGGCAGGGGGCTGGTCTTGTGCAACGAGAAGTGTAGCAGGCAGCCGGGCCGACGCTGGCGCCGACAGCATGCTCTGTGCTCACCCACGTGCCGCTGCCGCCGCAGGGACACCGCGCGGATGACCTGCGCGACATGTACGGCTTCCCTGTCAAAGCGGAGTTTGGGGAGCTGTACAAACGGTTTGCACCCATTTACGAAGAGGAGGAGCGGGAACGGAGCGAGCGGTGGGCAGAGTTCTTGGGTGAACTGCAGGCCCTCCTGCCCAGGTGGGTGCTGGGTGGTGGTGGTTGGGGTGCAAGCCCTGGTTGTGTGTAAATGTGTGTGATGGGGGAAGCTGTGGGTGCAAGGTGTGGGTGCATGTCACTGGGGATGTTTGATGAGCGTGTGAGTAAAGTTGCCAAAAGCATGTGATGCACGTAGCCATGTGCGGCGCGTGCAGTATGTGCATTTGCCGGGGGCGTGCTGGCATGTCTCCCCACCCCGCTGTCCCCCTGACCTCACCCTTGCTGCTGTTGCTGCTGCTGCTACTGCAGCCTGCCCGGCGAGGATGAGGCGGCGCTGCTCCGCCGGCTGCTGACGCACTTGGCGAGCAGCGACAGCGGCAGCAGCCCAGCAGACACAGATGCCGGCATCGATGCCGCTGCGCAGAAGCTGCACCCAGCCCAAGCAACTGCGCTGCTGCAGCGGCTGTCCAGCTTGGTGCAAGCAGGCAAGTGCAGAGGGGCGGTGATGGGAGGAAGCTGACATTTGCTGCAGACAGGTGGGGACCGGAGAATCGCCCATCTGCTGCAAAGGCCATGCTGCAGCGCACGCTTGCGTTGCACACATGCCGCTTACCCATTACTAGCATGTGCACTGGCCGCCATGCAGGGGTGCCGATGGCCAAGCGGGGCACCTTCTGGCGCCTCTTCCTGAACGTCGGCACCAAACGGCGGGAGGGAGAGTACGGCCGCCTGTCAGTAGAGATTGACGCCTTGGAACAGATACAGGGCGGCGGCAGCTCGAGCGCAGAGTTTGGCTGTGGGCCGCAGCTGCCAGGTGCTGCAAAGATAGCCGCGGCTGCGGCGGCCAGCAGCCTGCCAGGCGGCAGTGGTAGTGGTGGACAGCACCTGTTTGCACAGTACAACCTTGTGGCGGATGCCAGCAGCAGCCGGGGTAGCCCCCGCAAGTCCTCCCTGATGCATGTGCACACCTTCTCCATCACTCGCCTGGAGGAAGACGACAACGATGAGGAGGAGGAGGAGGGCAGGAGCAGCACCTGCGGTTCCCCGCTGAGCACGCCCTTGAAGGCCAGCGCTGACGCCGGTGAGGGCACGTCGCCGGCCGCTGCAGCGGTCCGTGCAGCTGCACGGGCGTTCACACCGCTGCCGCCGTGCGGTCCAGCCCCGGCCAGCCAGGCTGCTCTGGATGCTTCTATGCTCACCCCTGCCTCCACGCTGCTGACGCCAGTGAGCAGCGGCAGCAGCAGGGACAGCGCGGTGCCCAGCGACTGCGGCAGCGCTCCGCCAAACACGGCTGGCCAAGCCAGCACTGCGGAGCGCTGGCGGCAGCAGGACTACATGGCGCAGATCGACAAAGACCTGGTGGGTGGGTGGCTTGAATGCTTGGGTGCCTGCCAGGCTACCAGGCTGGCTGCCTGGCGGCATCGCCGTCGGCGGCAAGCTCCATGCACTGCTGCCGTGCCGCCCCATGCACAGTTCTCCAGCGTGCCATCGATCTGTGCTGTTCTCTATGCGCGCACTCCACCCAGCCTGTGCCTGCCTGCCTGCCGTGCGTTCTCCTGCTGCAGCACCGTACGTTCCCCGGCCACCCAGCAATGGATGCCGAGGGGCGGGCCACGCTGCGCCGCATCCTTGCCGCCTATGCACGGCGCAACCCCACTGTGGGCTACTGCCAGGTGGGCCTGGGGACCCAGCACGGCACGAGTGCAAGCAGCAGTGGCGGCAAGCAGGCGGTGGGCAGGAGGGCGTGCTGGAGCGCATGGGAGCCCGCAGCTTGACTCCTGCTTCTTCCAAGCCCAGCACACTGCCATGATCTGCCTGGCCTCAACTTACCTGTGCCCCTGCCTTGGGACCTGGCTTGCTGCAGGGCCTCAACTTCCTAGCCGCCACCTTCCTGCTCTTCATGGCGGAAGAGGTGGGGGGGCCTTGCCTGGGCAAAGGGGGCGTTCCTGCCTGCCTGCCTGCCTGCCTGCCTGCCTGCCTGCCTGCCCACCATGTCCAGCTGGCGCTCCCCTTTGGCCCGCTCTCTTTACAGTCTTCCTGCTCCCCTTCTTGTTGCCATTTGCCCCCACGTATTGCAGGACGCGTTTTGGTGTCTGTGTGCCTTGGTGGAGGACGTGCTGGGGACAGGGTACTTTGACGAGCGCATGGTGCCTGTGCAGGTAGGGCGCCACAAGCGATGGGCCCGGTTTGGTTGGGTTGGGTTTGAAAGATTTAAGTTGGTGGGCTTGGCTGCAGTGCGTCACCATGACACCAACCTGAGTGTGTATTTCTTGCTACGCAGCTGCCACTGTGGTCATGTCCTGCCTTAAAAAGCTCACCCCACCGCCCCTGCTTCCCCGTTTCGCTCCATCTGTGCAGGTGGACGTCTTGGTGTTTGGGCACCTGCTGCAAGGCCGCTTCCCTACTCTGTGGGGCCACCTGCGCAAGCTCGATGTGGAGGCCGCCTCTGTCACCATGCACTGGTTCCTCTGCTGCTTCCTCAACTCCCTGCCCCCGGAGAGCACACTGCGGGGTGAGCCAGGTCTTGGTGAACAACTTGAAGAGCACAGTGGAGTGCGCTGAGCAGCATTGTGGCCCGCGGCCAGTGTCCCTGCCCGTCCCGCTTGCCAGCGCCACCTTACCCCACCTGTGTGCCCATCATGATGCCCACCCACACACTCGCCCGCTCACAATTTAAATCACCCTGTTGGCTGCAGTGTGGGACCAGCTGTTCTTCGAGGGATCCCCTGTGGTGCTGTTCCGCGTGGCATTAGCACTGCTGGAGATCTACGAGCAGGTGGGGCAGGGCAGGGCGGGGTGGGGCAGGTGTTGCATGGGCAAGCACCCGGCTCGATCTTCTATGGTGCCTTTGTGTTCTGCCTGCCACCCTCGGCACGATGACATTTAATTGGCTCCACAACTGTGCTTCAAGCAGCTGCACCTGCGTCCACCAGTTGACATGCCCCGCACTTCCGCCTCCCTGCTGCAGGCGCTGATGTTCACACACGAGTCGTCGGACGCCTACATGCTGCTCCAAGTCTGCGCCCAGATGTCGTTTGATGCCAGCCGCTTGGTGGACACAGCCGCCTGCGGCTATGCGCACCTGCAGCCCGCAGGACTGGCTGTGCTGCGGCAGCGGTACCAGGCGGAGGTGCTGGAGAACGTGCGGGTGGGTGGATGGGCGGGTCTGTGCTGGGCTGTTGGGCAGGGGATAGCAGGGGTTGGCAGCAGCAAGAGGGGTTGACAATGTGTATGTGGAGTAGGACGGACACAGACCTGTGGCCAGAGTCTTGCCTGCAAGCCTCTCTTCGCACCATGCAAGCCCTCCATACCACAGGCCTCGTCCTCCCAGCTGACGTGCAATTCGTGTGCTTATGCGCTCTGCTCTGTTGTTTCTGCACCCTCCTCTCTCTGCAGTACACCTTCCCGACAGAGGAGGAGTATGAGCTGTACCTGACCAGCAGCGGCAGCCAGGAGGAAGACAGTAGGGGCAGGCCCTCCTTTGCCACCACTTTCCGCAGTGCCAGCCTGGCGCTGATCGAGGCAGAGGAGGCAGTGCTGCGGGCGCAGCGCCAGCGGCAGGGGCTCGGTGGCGACAACGGGCACTTCTCGCCAGCGGGCAGCAGCCGGGGAAGCGGCAGCCGTGTGGGCAGCCCTGGGGCCGACAGCGGCAGCAGCGGTGGCGGGAGTCAAGCGTCCAGCCCGCTGGTGCGCGTGCAGCATGCTGTGCGTGGGCTCACCTCGCGACTGATGCCGTCGGCGCTGCCCATGCTTCTGCCAGCTGGCGCGATGAGCGGCAGCGGGCAGGAGATGCCGCCGCTGAGCACAAGCGGTGCCAGCCAGGGCATCAGGCGGCCCGCACGCCCAGTAGCCGCGCCGCGGCCAGCAGGCGCTGGGGGCGGCCAGGAGTCAGCCGCGGTGCTGCGCTGCATCAGTGTGGGGGAGCGCAGCGGCAGTGCTGCTGTGGGTGGCAGCCCTGCCACCGCCTCAGCTGTCACGGCTGGCACCGGAGCAGCACTGGGCAGACACGCTGGGGCCTCTCGGCTCACTCCATTCCTGGAGGTGGAAGCGTTGCTTATGGCAGCACAGCAGCAGCAGCAGGGGCAGGAGCAGCACTACGGCAACAGCAGCCTGCACGCAGCAGGGCCCTGGATGCTGCCGTTCGGGCAGGCAGGTGTGGCGCAGTCACAGCCGGCCACCCCTACGGCTCGCTTGCTGGACCAGCAGCAGCACCTGCCACGCACACACCGCCGGGCCCAGACGGCAGGGCACTCTGGCGAGACGCTGGGGCACAGCCGGCGCCGGCGCCGCCTCACGCTCGACCTGCTGGGCCTGGCAAACATGCAGGCAGACCTGCAGCAGCCTGCTGTGGCAGCGGCTTTCAAAATCGCCGCCAACCCCTCGCCGCAGCCCGGTAGCGCGCGCGGCGGCAGCAGCGCCCCGGCGACTGCTGCGCTGGGCCCAGCTGGCATGGCCAGCAGCAGTTTCGACCAGGAGCTGCTGCTGCCTGTCCGCACCCTGCAGTTTGATGAGCAAGATGCAGGGCGCAACGGTGAGATGCGCCGACTGCCTGGGCCCACCTGGGGGGCTGCACTTTGCCTGGCAATGCTCCCCTGCCTGTCAAATTGAGTGCTTCTTGTGCCTGCCAAACCTGATGCCTGCCTGGCCGCATCTCTTGTGACTATGCAGCCGTGCGCCAGGCTGTCTCTGCACCCCCTGTGGTCCTGCTGTCACTCAGCTCCGTGCCAGACACCGCAGCCAACCAGTCTCCTGCAGCCAGCCTGCCGGCAGGGCTGCCGATCCTGCGGCGGCACACCACAGATGGCGCTACGGCAGCTGGGGAGCCCAGCAGCCCAGCTTCCCTCCCACAACCCGGGCAGCAGAGCAGGGCTGACGTCAGCGGCAGTGCGCAGCCAACGCCTGCAACTGCTGCTGGGGCTGTGGGTGGTGCGGCTGCCGCAGCTGGCCCGAGTCCCGAGCGCAGCCCTGTGCGTGGGCAGCAGAGGAAGTCCCTGCTGTCCACAGTGGGGCTGCTGCAGGAGGAGGTGGCGGTGGCGGAGAGCCGGCGGCACGAGGCGGAGCAGGAGGCGGCGGCAGCGCAGCAGACAGCGGCAGACCTGCGGCAGCAGCTGGGCAAGGTGGAGAAGATGGTGGCAGCAAAGGTGGGGACAGAGGGAGGGCCTGCACGTTGGGTGTAATCGGGCGTGGCGGTGGGGAAGTGCATGCTGGGCTCCTCATACTGTGCGCTGTGGGAGGCTTGTAATGGCACACATTTCTGTGACATCTGGTGCTGCATGGGCATGGCCTCTTTGCCAACCGCGCAAACACACACCGCCTTCCCCCCTGCTGGTGCCAATCCGTGTCTTGCAGGAGACGCTGGTGGCTGAGCTGTCGTGCAGACTGCAGGCCTGCGGTGCCACCTTCTTGGAGCTGAGCGGCAAGATTGCGGCCAGGCAGCTGGCTGTGGATGCCGAAGCAGCAGCAGGAGATCGGCGGCGGCGCCAGGTAGCCGCTGCTGATGCCCTCATCCGCCGGCTCATGGATGCAGTGGCACAGACGGCCCCACAGGCGGTGCGCAGCGGTGGCAGCAGCGGCGGCAGCAGCACAAGCAGCGGCAGCGTCAACGTGGGCAGCGGTGCCAGCAGCGGTGGCGCCGGCAGCGCCAGCCGGGTGGTTGCACCGAGCCCGCTCAGCGCCAGCAGCGGGAGCCCGCAGTCTTCAAGCGGCAGCGTGGCGCCTGGGAGGTGGGGCGGTCCTTAGATACCGTCTGTATAAAATTTTAAGTGAGAGAAGCTCAAGAACGATGCGGCAGCGGTTGTGCGTCGCAGAGAACCTACATTGTACTGCTCATTATGCTTGGTTAATTTGTACTGTCACATTGTCGATGCTATGATGGGCTCCGCCCGTCCTCCCCCCTTTGAGCCATAGCTCCTGCTTCCCCTGTTCCTTGTCCTTGATTGATGTCTAGATTTACAGCTATGGAAGTACGCGTTCATTTGTAAGTACAAGTGGCCAGGCGCCACGCTCGCACACGCCGAATGCAACACGGTCTTACAGTGCGCGCGGTGCCTGCTGCAAGCGCTGCACGCCGCGAGCCCGCTGCCCCGCTGCTGCTGCTGCCGCCTCGAGCGGCTCAACTGAGATGAAGCGCCGCTTGGTCTTGAGGTCGCGGCTGAACTTGACCCGCCCCGCTATCAGCGAGTAAATGGTGTGGTCACGGCCCTGTGGGGCAGCAGGAGGGCGAATAGGTTGCAAGGCATTTGAGAACGGCAGAGGAGGCAAACATCTGTTGGCCAGTGGCAGCGGATGGCCCGGCTAGGAAGGCGAGTACACCAAATATAACACGGCACGGCCGGCCGCCGCACTTGCGCCTGATTCCTAAATGTATCCCACCATAGTTGCACCGACACCCCTGCTCGTCTCAACATGACTGTCCCTCCGCTGTCCCTCCCCTGCACCCACCATGCCGACGTTGGTTCCCGGGTGGAACTCGGTCCCTCGCTGCCGCATGATGATGTTGCCGGGAATGCAGCGCTGCCCACCAAAGAGCTTCACTCCCAGGTACTTGGGGTTTGAGTCCTTGGTGTTCTGCGTGGAGCCGCCCTGCTTCTTGGAAGCAAAGCGCAGCTGCTGCCACTGCGCGCCGCCAGCCGCTGCCACGCCGCCGCCGCTGGTGCTGCAGCACTCTGTCACCGTGGCTGCGGGTCCCATCGCGCCGCCTGCGGAACAAGCAGGACTCGTGTTAGACATGGCAGCAAGACGGGGCTGTGCCGCACGCAGTGCTGCTCAGAAACAGGGGGAGAGGGGCCATTGACGTCCGGCTGCGCACCTTGCCGAGCCATGAGCATAGCCTCGCTGCAAGTTCGACGCCAAGCCGCCGCTGCGGCGCCCAAGCGCTGCATAGTGTTGGGTCGGGAGTGGAGACTGGGAAGGAGCGACGGAGGCTGCGCGCGGGGCACGTTATCAGCAATGTGCGGTGTGGTGGACAGGTGATGTCGGGACAGAGGACTGAACTGCAGATGGAATTTCGGCGGAGGAAAGGCGGAGTGAAGCTCGCTGAAGCTGTGCTTTTTCGTGGTGGACGACAACAATTCCGGCCATCGGTGAATTGCCGCTGTTTTTGGAAAGCCAGACTTGATGGCGCTGCCATTCCGGCTCGAGCTGTTTCCAAAGTCGCCCAAACACCTGCAGGAGACGCTGCTGCCCTTTCTGAAGCAGCATCCAGGGTTACCAGGCGTCAATCTGCCGAACAAGGCAAGCAGGAGCTTCACGTGGGCACCAACGACTGGACGCCGTGCGCTCCTGCCGCCGGCCTGCCCTCCCGCTGAACCGCCGTGCCCCGCAACACCTACTGTGCTGCAGGGCAAAGGGGAGATGCCCGTCCTCATAGCACACGCACGCGCAATCCTGACAGCTCTACCGGTGCGTCTGGCGTGTGTGTACACCGTCACATGGGCACCTACCAGGCGCCCACTGTCACATGGGCGGTGACCCCCCTGCAGGGCCTGGCTAGTTTCACCGACTACATCTTTACACTGTGTATTCTGCACTAGCTGTCTTACAACCAATTTGTGGTGCTGCAGGACGCCGAGGTGTGTGTGCATTACTCCATCTCCCACAACTACGCCCGGTCAGCAGAGGCCAGCTTCCAGGCCCTGCAGCAGTGCGCAGCCCAGTTGGCTGCTCTCGACCGCTGCACCATGCTGCTGGTCAGCGGCAGCGCCAAGCGGCGCCTCGACTCCCAGCAAGCCCTGCAGCTCCTGACAGCTTCCTCGCCACGTGGAGGACAGCTCAGCCAGCTTCCCCCGCTGGCAGTGGCCTTCAACCCCTACTTTCCAGACGAGCAGCGGCAGGCGGAGGAGCGGCAGCGGTTGAGGGGCAAGCTCGAGGCGGGGCAGGGCAGGGTGGCAGCAATCTACCTGCAGGTGAGATTTCTTTTCTTATAATAGAACGCACTGAGTTTTGCTTTTCCATAGTGCGGGGATGACGCATCTGCTGCACTTATGTGTTGCTGCGGCGCTGTAAATGACTGAATGGATGAATCTACCTGCAGTTTAGTGAGGTGAGCGCAGATGGGGTAGGCAGGGTTAGGCTGGTGGATGCTGGTGAGATTGACCGAGCAGGCGATTGTGCATACAAGGGAGGGCAGGTGGGTGGAGCATGGGGGTAGGGCAGGGCGTGCGGGTGGGTGTTCATGCACGGGTGGGCGGAGCAGATGGGAGGGCAGGGTTAGGCAGGTGGCTATGATTGAGCGCAGGTGAGGGGAGCATGGGAGAAAGGGTCAGGCATGCGTAGGCTGATTGGTAGAACCGAGCAGGCGGTTGCGGCATGAGGGGAGGGCATGAGGGAAGGGCAGGGTAGGCAGGTGGTTGCCAAGGATCGATAGACTAACAAGCGGGTGAGTGATGTGTAGGGTGCAACTGTTGTGTAGGGGTGCAACTGTTGTTACAACACCAGGCAGCATGAAGTTGTAAGCAGCTGGTGTGGCTGCAAGGGTTAGGCGGGGCGCAGGTGGGCACAGCAGCACACACTTGTTTGATTGCGGGACGTATTGCTGGCTGACGCTGACACGACGTGCGCTGCCGTGCTGGGCTGCAGGCCGGCAGCGATGCCGAGCGGCTTGCAGATGGGCTGCAGTTCCTGACTCAACTGCTGGACGGGCTTGGGCATCGGCAGCAGCAGCAAGGAGGAGAACTGCTGCTGCAGCAGCAGCAGCAGAAAGAGGAAGCAGTGGAAGGAGAGCATCAGGATCAGCAGGCGCAGCAGGCGCAGCAGCAGCCAGCAAGGCCTGCCAAGCGGGCCAGACGGCCCGTGCCGCCACCACCACCAGCTGCCGCCCCTGCAGTGCCAGAAGCTGGCCAGCAGCTTGCGGCTCCGCCAGCTGGCAGCAGCGCTCAGCACCTGCCACTGATCCCTGCCACTGCCAGGCCCCGGGTGTACGGCTCCCTCATGCTGCCCAGCAAACGCTTCCTGGCCCAGATGCGGTTCCGCCCCTGGTCCGGGGTCTTCCTGAGGTGAGGTGCGAGAGCAAGGCTGGCGTTGGGGAGAGAGTCTGTTTAAGAGGAGTGTTGTTTCAGACACGCCGCCCCCTGGGTTGAGGAAGCAAAGGGGAGGTGCCTGAAGTGAATACAGGACCTGGTATGTTGCGGGGTGAGGCTGGGGGGCAGCTCAGCCGCTCAATGACGAGGCAGTAAAAGGGTGACCCCGGGCATTCCATGAACTCTCACTATTAGCTCACAGTGACTGTCCTGTTGTGTGTTGAAAACCCAGTCCCCACTCTGCCGCTGGCTGCCCATGCAATCCCATACCATCTTTGCAGCGAGGAGTACCTGGGCAGTGTGGAGGCGGCAGAGGCGGCCACGCTGTGCGTGCTGCGCGTCTATGCCCAGCACAGCGTGGTACCGCTGGTGGAGACCGAGGTCGCCAGCGAGGCGGAGCTGCAGCGAGTGAGCTCTCTCTTGGCGGCAGCACGACGGCAGGGGTGAGGGAAGCCGGGGAGGCACCCTCAAACTCCCTATACCACGCCACGGCGTTTGAATGCAACAAGCGGCACAAAGCGTGAGCTTGGGTTTTGCGGTGTGCTGCTGCTGCTGCTGCTGCACGGCAAGGCCGGTGCTCGCAAAGCTGAACAGGATGCACGGTTACACTGAGTTGAGAATGGCATCTGATCTCACACCCATATCTGTTGTAATAGTATTGCCTGCTTGCGAGGAACACAACTTAGTAATCTTATCTATGAACAAAGAAACGATACATATATTCGTGGCACTACAGAATTGGCAAGCTGAGATGGCGAGGTGAGCAGCGCCGACAGATATGCGAAGCAACTTCAAATTGAAGCAGTTGGCGCAAGTCAGAATACATGTACCCGATCGGTTTGAATGTAGCATGAAAGCAATAATATATGGTGCACACTTGGCAAAAGAGAGGCAAGAACCAGCACCGGGCGGAGGCCGCGCGACACCACATGGTGCCGGCTGTGCACCGTGCCACCAGCCCCCTTAACTGCTGCATTAACGCCGCTTTAGGTGGCGGCGGCGCCTTCAGGGCCAAGTAGCGCGGCGTGCGCAGCAGCATGCACAGCAGGCCCAGCGCGTTGTACCCAACCATGAGCAGGCCCAGCCCCAGGAAGGCACGCCCCACGCTGTGGCCCCCAAAGCCTAGCTGCTTCAGAATGGCGTCACCGCTGAGCTGGCATGGCTGAGGCGCGCCCACGGGGCAGGCCCAGCCAGTGCGGTCCTGGAAGTTGTTCACCCGCCAGCCTGCGGGCAGCAGTATTAGTTCGTAGAATTTTGTAAGGTTTTAAACCTTGAACATAGGCAGGAAGTTGTTCACCGCCAGCCTGTGGCAGCGGGCAGCAGCACGGGGAAGAGGGCAGCAGCTTGCAGGTGGTGCACAGTGGTGCGGGGTGCGAGGCGGAGGGGCCATGCGAGGCCACTGATGCCAGCACGGCACAGCACAGCACATCACAGCACAGCACAGCACAGCACAGCACAGCACAGCACAGCACGGCACAGCACACAGTGTAGCACACAGTGCAGCACACAGCTGGAGGCAAGGAAGACATGCGGCAGAGTGGCAGCGGTCGATTTCAGCACGGTAGACCTGCATTGACAGACAGCGAACAGGCAAGCGCGGGCAGTACGGTGCCTGACTGTGGTAATATGCACCACCATGGTACCGCACCCCTGGAGTAGTACAGGTGGCTGATGTACTTGACCCACTCCAGCACGGCTGGCAGCGCGGCGGATGAGACGTAGAATCCGGAGAAGAGCATGAGGAAGATGACGGCCTGTGGGGCAGGGCAAGCGGGAGGCGTGGCGTTGGTGCAACAGTTGCGTGAGTGTGTGATGCAGGCAGCCCAGCCGCTCTTTGGGCAGCCTCGGAGCATCCAGGATGCTTGCCTGGCACGAATTCCCACACGTGAAGGGGGGACAGGGTGCGTGTCGTGCCACAGAGGACCCCATCCCTTTCGACCCCGCCACGCCCCTGCAACACGCCCTGCCCCACCCCGCAAAACGCGTTCTACGCTCTCACCAGCGGCGCCAGCGCCAGCGCCACCTTCTCTTCGGGCACCAGAGCGGAGATTGCCAGCTTCAGCCCCTGCCCCGCAAAGTCCGCAAAGTCCGCAAAGTCGCAAATGATGAGGCCCACAAAGGCCAGGAAGGCGGGGGCGGTGGGGTTGAGGCGGGCAGAAAAGTAGAGGATGGCGCCTACACAGCAGGGCGCAGCAGGCAGGGGAGAGGAGTGGGCACCAACCAGTAAGTGAGCAGCAGGTGCGTGGGTGGGATTGAAGCTGCCAGAGGCCGGGCGGCAGCATGGTCGCAAGCGCTGGGAAGAGGCAACCGAGCTGCTGCGTGTTTCCCTGCTGTGCCTGCTGTGGTTGCCTGCGTGCGGCTTGGCGAACTGGCCGGAGCCTGAGAAAATTGCCCACCAAAGAGAAGGCCCTGGATGACCCGCAGAGGGATGGTGACGAGCACGCGGGCGAGGTAGTACGGCGCCACTCGGTCTGCAGGAGCAGCAGGAGGAGCGGTGGAAGGATCGAGCGGTAGCAGGACTGACCAGGCTCATGCTGGGTGCTGCACCCACGCTGAACTTAACTTCTTGAAGACTCCCGTACACCCGCTCACTGCCCAGTAAGCACGTCAGGGAAGTGCCGGGGCGGTGGTCGGGAACTTTGCCCTTGCCGGCAGTTCCAAACCCATCCAATGTGCTTCCCAACAGCAGTTGCAAGAAGGCAGGCGAGCCACATGCACTCACATGCACGTGATGCACGCTCGCGGCTAGTGACCGGAAGCTCGACAGAGAAGACGATCAGCCTGCAACAATGCGTGACAGCACAGCGTCAAAGGGCGGGCTGGAGTCCCAATTGAAGACAAGCAGAGGAAGGTTGAGATGCACTTGGGGCATCTGTCGGCGACTCGGAGGCAGAGCCGGCACAGGCATTGTTGTTGGCAGCTAGTGGCAGGTACTAGTAGCGTCCCGCTGGCACAGTCAGCTAGGGTTTAAACACGGGCGCAGCTGCATTACTTACGAGCCCATCATTGCGTTCATTGCAGTGATGGTGGCGCTAAGGAAGAGCAGGCTGCAGGACAGGGGTAGGAGGGAAGAGGGAGCTGGGGAGGCACCGGGCGGTGAGGCGTGTGGTGCAGTGCCAGCACTTGGTCAGCGGGGACAGTTCGGGACAGCCAGACCCGTGCAGGCACGCAACCCAACACAACAGCGGCAGGCAGGCGGCGTGCAAAGCGCGATGACTGAGCATGGCCACAGCATGCCCGCCGCACCTGATCTCGTCTTGCGCTCCGCTGGGGTCCGACTGACTGGTGTTGCTGTACAGCCAGGCAAACATGGCTGCAATCACGCAGGTCTGCCCGACCATCACGGCCTGCAGGACAGATGAGCGAGTGGGAGAGACGAGCCGCGCAGCACTGTCGGTGGCATGTGAGGCTGCATGCATCAGTGGCGTGCCAGCTGTCATCAGCACCCAACGAGCACGGTGCGACAGCGCAGGGGGCGTGCTCAGGTCACTAGTGCCCTTCCCAGGCCTGCTGCAGCTAAAGACTCATGCACATTGCCACACCAGCTGGTACGAACGCCAGATTAGAAACACACTCACGTTTTCCAGGTGGCTGCGGCTGGCCTGCCGCGCCGCCCGCGCCAGGAGCAGCCAGAACTCTCGCAGAGGTCCGTTGGCATAGCATGGCCTCCTGGCATCCACTATCTCGATGCTGCCCCTGCTGCCACTTTCAACCAGCTGCATTCGGGTGCCTCGATGCACAGCAAGAGAGCAAGGGAGTTTGGCTCAGCTGAAGCCAATCAGGAGCGCAGACTCAACAGCATCAAATGCAGGCCAGCAGCACCCAACCGTTCACGTAAACTCACGCCCCACCCGCAGGCCGTCTCACCCCGTCAGCGCCCTGCTGGCTGCAAGCTGTGCCGCACATCGGTGCGCCAGGGAGGCGATGCGCTCCCTGCTGGCCTCCTCAGCAGCCGGGCTGCGGCAGTCCAAGCTGGTTAGATCCAAAAGGAAGTCAGCCGGGTTGTAGGAAGTCGGGCAGGCACAGGTGGCACCCCCTGCCGCCTCAAAGTAGGCGGCGGCCTGGCCGGCCGGCCCCGAGTACATTGTGCGCCCCTCGCTCGAGAGCAGCAGCTGATCGAACATGAGGAAGATCGAAGAACGGGGCTGGTGGATGGTGCACACAACCGTGCGCCCCTCCCCCGCCAGCGACAGAAGCTGCTGCATCACGTTTTGCGCCTGGAACGCGTCAAGCCCTGCGAGGCATGATTCCCAGGACACAAGGCAGTGGGTGGGCATACATATGAGGAAGGGCGGGGAGGTTGACATGCAGGGCTTCCTTGATGGCGCCAGGTCAGCAACCTGGGGGCAGCATGCATGCCATGAAGTGCCTGCTGCGGAGCTTGCTGGGTTGAGGTGTGGCGTGGCTGACAGGGAGGGGTTGGAGCAGGGAGGCGAGGGGAGCAGAAGGCGACGGGTAATCAAGAGAGAAGAGATGGAGAGTAGAAAATGAAGAGCAAGGAGAGAAGAGAGGCGACATGGTAGATGGCATGTGCAGAGGGCCAGCAAGCCAGATTCACCGCTGGTGGGTTCATCCAGGAATATGAGGGACGGGTTTGACAGCAGCTCCACACCTGCATCCCTTCCAGGGCAGGGCAGCGGGCCATGCAGACGTTGACACGATGCATTGACCAGTCCTGCCCCGACCTCCAGCCTGCCTCGATCTCCACAAGCCTCACACAAGCCAGCCCTGCGCTCCTTCCACCACCGCAGCAACTTGCCACGGCCACAACCTCAGGCCAAACCACCGCGAGGCGCAGCGCACCAATGCTGGTGCGCTTGCGCTCTCCGCCGCTGATGCCTGGAATGAGCGAGTTGCCCACTGGCGTGTCTGCTGCCTTGCCCAGCCCCAGGCGCTGCACCACCGCCTCAACCAGCGCTGACTTGGCGGCCCGCCCCATCTCAGCTGGCAGGCGGATGCCTGCAGGGGCACCGGCCAGGGTGGTCACAGGAGCACACAGCAATCGGTTGATCACTCGAACAACCAACCAATGAAATCACATCTCAAGTCCACGTGGGGCCAGCAAGGGTCTCGTGGGACATGGTGGGGGCAGAGTTACTGCAACAAGGAGGCATCGAACCTCAGCCTGCACAATGTGGTGCATGTCATGTGATGCCGGCTTGCGGGGGCTGCAGTGAATTGGCTGTGTTCGCCAGCGCATGAGCATGGGCTGTGCTTGATTGTGCTGCCAAACCCCATCCTTCAAGCCCCAGGATGCTGCTGATGCCTGGAGCTCTCCCAGTGGCTCACACCCCAGCCCCGGGCCCTTCCTTCCTTCCGTCATCTTACACCGTGTGCGTCTCAACAGAGGCGACGGTTCCCGGTGCCCGCACCTGCGGCAAACCGTAGCGTCTCCCGCACGGTCAGCTGGTAGAACAGCGCATCATCCTGCGGTGGGCACGGGTGTCAAAGGCACACGAGGGAGATGAGGCTGCTGCTGGGATCAGGGTGAGGCTGCCTGATTGCAACAGCTGCATCCGCCCTTCTTCTCCACATGTGTACCCTGCGTCCCCGCCTCTTTCCCAATGCAAGCTGGACCTCACACCCCGCCGGACTGTCGCCCTCCCTCCCCCACTCACCTGCATGACGAATGCTGTGATGCTCTGGAAGGCTGGGCCGCGCGGCCGTCCGTTCACCAAGACCTGCAAGGGCAGCGGGGCCGGCAGCTACCTGCTTTCAGCGCAGCATGGACAGTGCAGGCAGCGGCCAGCCGCACAGCTGGCACCTGGACCGAGGCTGGCTGACAGGCATGGGCCGGAGGTGGTTAAACACTGAAAGCTGCTCGGTCCACGGCTGGGAGATGGCTGAGCACAGGCTTTGTGAAGCCCTCCACAGGCGCGCGCAGCACACGCATGCAGCGCACCTCTCCAGCCAGCTCCCCTCCCTTGGGCAGCCCGGCCAGCGCCTTTAAAAGGCTCGTTTTTCCGCTGCCTGCAGTGGAGGGTAGGGCGGTGTGTGGGACGCAGCAATGCCAGACTGTGAGCATCGTCCCTGCGAAGCTCTTCTGCTGTGCAATCGCAGGCCGCTGGCTGCGACATCCATGCACCCTGACGGACAGCAACTGTACTGCCCTTGGCTGGTTGGTGGCGGGGGTGCCCGCTCCTCTTCCGCTGCCACCAGCCCCACCCCAAGCCCCCACCCGTGGTCCTTCACCCCTGCCTGCCTGTGGGTCCCATCACGGCCAGCAGCTGCCCTGGGCGTGCCTGCCCGCTCACACCACCCAGCACCGTTTTGGCCGATCCCCTGCGCCCCCAGCCGGAGCTGACTGTGTAGGTCAGTGACTGCCACATCAGCAGGGTGGGCTGGCTGCGCGTGAACCGGCTGAGCCCTGCTGCTGCCACCTCAGACAGCCCGGGGAGCAGGCTGAGGGGCATGTCGGGGGAGAGAGCGATGGTTGAGAGTGTGCCAGCTGGGACAGAAGGTGGGAGACAGGCGGGCAAGCGTGCCACTACTGCTTGCGGCGGCAAGAGGGCAGGGCCCACGGCTACAAGGGCTGCCTGCCCAGGCCGGATTTGAGAGCAGCAAGTAGGGAGGAGCGCTGCTCGTGCCGGCGGGCTGCTAGCAAGGCGGGGGGCAGCAAGGCAGCGGGCGCGGGCGGGCACCGTGCGCAACTTTGGGGTCCCGGGACCGCTGCCCCCCCTGCGTCAATGCCATTTGCGCTTATCGGGACTCACCCCGGACACTAGTGGATCCGACCCAAAATCCCGACATCGTTCCCGACGTTTCCTGCAGGCGCAGAAACCATTTCCCCACCTTTTATATTCCCTACCTAAATTGGCAGTATCCCTACGATAAAAGTGATACTCACCTAGTAGTTATGGGAAATGGTGATTATAACTAGTAAGCTCGACGTAGTTTTC
>JTEE01000344.1:557629-594622 GCA_002896455.3 Chlorella sp. ArM0029B | reverse complement strand
GCGCATGCGCACGAGAGGCCAGCCCACATTGCCGCCCAGCACGCAAGCCCACGGGCCGCTGCCGCTGTGCACAGTGCCGCCTGCCTGCCTGCCTGGCCCTGGCTCCTGCCGGCCCTCCTGCACTCGCCCGGCATGCTCATCTCCGGCCACCCACCACCCTCAAGCTGGGGCCCTGCACTTTGCCCGCCTGCTCTGCTCTGGTTGCTCACTCGCCACGCCCTCTCGCACGCCGTCGCGCCCCCCGCGCGCCGGCCTCCCTCCTCCCGCGTCTCCGCCGCCCCCCTCTCCCCTCTCCCCCCTACCACCACCGGCGGCGGATCCCTCCTGCAGATGTCAAGGACATCAAGATGGTCATCAACTACGACATGCCCTCATGCGCAGAAGACTACGTGCACCGCATCGGCCGTACCGGCCGTGCCGGCGCCTCTGGTGAGCAGGCGGGCAGGGGGACATTGCTTGGCGGCAGGGGGGCGGGGTTGCAGGAGGGTGCAGCCTAAGTGAGGCCGCACCTGGACAGCCTGCGCGTGTTGCGTGCAGCTCGTGCCTGGCCAGCCTTCGCCTGTGTTGTGCCGCCCTCAGCTGGCCTGCTTCCTGGCTCGTGCCTCCCTCCCGGCATCTGAGCTGAGTCTTGGCACCTTCATGCTGCATTGTTCCCTTCACACTCAACCTTCCTTCCACTCACACCCGCACCCTCCCTCGCTCCCCTGGCGCAGGCATGGCCTACTCCTTCTTCACCTCGGGCAACGGCCGCCTGGCCAAGCAGCTGGTTGCGCTGCTGGAGGAGGCGTCGCAGGTGGTGCCGCCCGAGCTGCGCCAGTATGCCATGACCAGCGGGGGGCCCCAAAGTGAGTGCTGGCATGCAGCTGGGTGTTGCAAATGCAGTGTTTGGGGAGCGGGCGGGCGGTTGTGGGCTTAGGGCCAGTGGATGGAGCCGCTGATGCTCTGGTTTGGGATGTGTTTACGGCGGGCAGGGGGGGAATGAATGATAGGCGGGCAGCTGGAGCAGCAGGCAAAGATGGCTGAGCGGCGGCATTTGTCATCTCTCGGCCAAGGGTTTCTCCCACCAACCTTCTCTCCTGCATGCCTTTTACTTGCTGTGCCGTGCGCGCCGTGCTCACCTTTTGTTGTGCTCTGGCCTCTGCCCCTGCAGGCTTCCGCTCTCGTGGCGGTGCCGGCGGCCGTGGTGGCGGCCGCGGTGGCGGCGGCGGCGGCTTTGGAGGCGGTGGCTACACCGGCTCCAACGCACTGCCCATTGGCAGCAGCCGTGGCGGTGGCGGCGGCGGTGGCGGATATGGCGGCTACTAAGGAAGCTGGCTCCCTGCGCTGGGGGCTGCTCCGCTTCCACAGGACCCCAGCCTGCTTTGGCCCCCCCCTCTCTGCCCTGATTGCGCTGCCCCATTGTTATGTAGCTGCCCTGACGCTTGTTCCTTCCCTGATCCCCTGCCAGCCCAGCCATCCTCCCTCCCCGCTCTTTGATCACCCTTGACCCCACTGCTCGCGACGGTTCCCTTTGTAAGAAACATCAGCCAGCGCACTGCTTCCGAGGGTATAGCAGCACCCAATGCAGAAACATCAGGTTGCATCGCACAACAAGCGGGGGCATCATGCTTGATGTTGACAAGCCGACGGCCAAACGCGGGTGCAGGCAGTTGATGCTGCTGGCGCTGTTCAGGTCCTGGAGGGCTGGCACCACACCTATAACCATGCCTCCACAAGTGCGCTCACGTTCGGGTTCACTGCTTCTGTGCTGCTCGATTGCTCTGCATGCCTATCAACGCTTGTAGCAGCTTAGCTTCGCACGGCAAGTTGGGGGGTGTCAGGTGGCACCACTGGCTGTCACCAGACAGTGCTGACAGACATGCAGGCATGCCCTGCCAACATGCACCCGCCTGTGGGCCCCCAAACGTCCGACAGCAGCTCTTGGAAGACCTGCATTAACTGTAGCATGTGAGGCATTTGTCTTTGAACGTTGTGTCTGTTGTGACGTAGATCTTTGGCAGCTGGAACCCCCGCATGAGGAGTGTTGGGGTGGTTAGGCACTTGCAGCTGCAAGCAAACGGAGTGCCCAGGCAGAGGATGCCAGACTGCTGGACGTTGCTCCCTTATGCCCCTATGTATGGAGACACGTGAATGACTAACAGTACACGTATTGAAGCTGCAGCACAGCCGGCAGCGCCGCAGTCGTATGTTGCTGCACCTGCTATTTTGTGCAGGCTGGCCGGGTTACGTCACACACAGCGGGCTGTCTCGAAGCCTCTGCGCCAAGGTAACTCGGCATGGTTCTGCCGAAATGTATGTATGCACACACAGCCGTGCGGGTGGCATGCATTTCTCCCTGCAAGGACACAGGTGGGTGGCGGCCAGGCTAGGGCAGGCCGTGACGTACACCGTGGCGTACCGCCTGGAGATTTCCTCGGTGTCCCGCCGAGTCGGCGCAAGCAGCACGGCCAGCATATGTTGCACGTGCCAGATTTGATGTCCATTTTTTCAGGGTGACTACCTCACATGGGTGTTGCTGCCAGCACCCAGCTCGGCCAGCTGCGGTCGCAACTGAGCAACCGGGCCCAACCGCCCAGGACGGGCGGGCGGCACCCAGCCCTGGGGCGAGTGAAGGGCGGCGGCTGCGGCGCTTCATCGCCCGGCATTTATGTGCAGCTAGCATTTGCACATCGAAGAGGCAAGCAAGGGCAGATTGTGGGGAATGAGAGTGAGACAGGTGGCACCTGCGATTGGCAGCTCCAAAAGGCGCGCCTAGGCGAATGGCGTTGGCTCGCCCTCATTCCTCGGTCATCCTTCACTTGTCTGCTTGCACGCACTGCTGGCCCACCCCAACCTCCTCTGTTGCACAGCGGGCAGCGCTATGACTGGCCCAACCGAGAACGGCAATGGGGAGGCCTACCAACCCAAGAACATCCTGGTGACGGGCGGAGCGGGTGAGTAGAGGGCGTGTGCGGCCGCGGGCGTTGCTGATTCGAGTTGCGCTTGCCGTAAGCGCCCCCCTCTCTCCTTCGTCGCAGGCTTCATCGCCAGCTGGGTGGTCATGAAGCTGGTGAAGCAGCACCCTGACTGCAAGGTGAGGGCCAGGGCCGCTGGGTTGTTGGGGTGCTCCCCGCCTGGCCCGAGGCGTGCCCTGTGTGCTCCGTGTCACCAGCGAAAGGGAGGCATGATCACGCGGGTTAGAACGCGCAAGGCGCGCGATACTGCTGCCCTGCCGCTGCCTCAACCGCCGCTGCTGCTGCCCCCGTCGCCGCCACATCGACTCTCCGCCTACTGTAAACCCACTGCCAATCCCCGCCTCTTCACGCCCGCAGATTGTGGTCCTTGACAAGCTGGACTACTGCGCCACCCTCAACAACCTGGCCACTGTGCGTGACGCGCCCAACTTCAAGTGAGCCGTGCTTGCGAGTTCTGGGTGCTGCATGCCGACTCACTGCTGCAGCCTCCACCTGACTTGTGTACTTGCTTTGCCTGCAGATTTGTCAAGGGCGACATCCAGTCCACCGACCTCATTGTGCACGTGCTGGAGCAAGAGCAGATTGACACAGTCATGCACTTTGCGGCGCAGACGCACGTTGACAACAGCTTTGGCAACTCTATGGCCTTCACCATGAACAACACGTGAGCAAGAGCAACCTGGGTGCTGCGTGTCTGGGGCTGGCAAGCTGGGTGCTGCATACCTGGGACTGCCAAGCTGGGTTGTTTCAATTTCAACGGGATGGGGGATCCCCAAGTTGAAGCAAGCAAAGCATGGACAGACCACTTGGGTGCAGCCAGCAGGCAGGTACGCTTCTGTTTCATTTCTTTGCTCGTGGGTGCTGTCACATCAGTGTTTGTTTACACATTACCTCCACATTGCCCCCCTCCCTGCAGCTACGGCACGCACGTGCTGCTGGAGTGTGCACGGCTGTACGGCAAGATCCAGCGCTTCATCAACGTGTCCACCGACGAGGTGTATGGCGAGACCAGCCTGGGCAAGACCGAGGGCCTGCAGGAGCACTCCCCCATGGAGCCCACCAACCCCTACTCTGCAGCCAAGGCGGGTGCTGAGATGATGGCACGCGCCTACCACACCTCTTACAAGCTGCCCGTCATTGTCACCCGCGGCAACAATGTGTACGGCCCGCACCAGTTCCCCGAGAAGATGATGTGAGTGTGGCTGGGCTGAGTGCTGGGATGGCGGCGGCTGGGTGCAGGCGCTGGCACCTCAGCAGTGCAACAGCCACCGAGGCAGTGGTGGGAAGCGGCAGCCAGGGTGGTACCTGTTCGGAGAGAAGCCAGCCTGTGTCCCGTGCAGATCAGCAGCAGGATTGGGTGGCCATGATGTGGGTGCTGATGGGTGCGCCCTTCCTGACGCGACTTCGTGCGGTGTGTTGCCTCGCCTTGTCCTCACCGCTGCCGCTCCTCTCTGGCCTCCCTTGCCACCCACGCAGCCCCAAGTTCACGCTGCGCGCCAACCGCGGCCTGGAGCTGCCCATCCACGGTGACGGCATGGCTGTGCGGTCCTACCTGTATGTGGAGGATGTGGCGGACGCCTACATCACTGTGCTGCTCAAGGGCAAGGTGAACACATGGGGCAGGGCAGGGCCGAGGACACTTGCCTGGGACAATCGAAGTTAAGGGTCAGTACGAGTGCTGGCAGCTGCAGATGCTGCCCCGTGGGTGCACGCCGCCTTCTCTCGGTCACCACCTCTGCGGGCCATCTGCCTCACCTCACCCCTTCCTGCTGGCGCCCATCCCTCTTTCCCGCGCCCTTCAGATTGGCGAGACGTACAACATCGGCACGCAGAAGGAGCGCAGCGTGGTGGACGTGGCGACCGACATCTGCAAGGTGTTCAACCTGGACCCCGACACCCACGTGCAGCACGTGAAGGACCGCGCCTTCAACGACCGCCGCTACTTCATGTGAGCCAGGGAAGGAGCTGCAGTGCGGGCGCGTTTGTGACGGAGCTGGGTGCTGGGCACACTTTCTGCGCCCCAGATCTGTTTGGGGCATAGCACGCTTGCCGCGCCCCACTGTGCCTCTCCCTGCTTCTGCGCTGCTTGCCCTTTCCTCACTCTTCCCCTGCCCCCGCCCTGCAGCTGCGACAAGAAGCTGCTGGAGCTGGGCTGGCAGGAGCGCACCCCCTGGGAGGAGGGCCTCAAGAAGACTGTGGACTGGTACCTGAAGCACGCCACCCGCGATTACTGGTGAGTAGTGATGCTCCTGCCACCACCAGCAGTCGTGGTGCTTGTTTGTGGGCTGTGTTTTAAGCTGTGGAAGCAAGCAACACCAAGATGACTGAGGATGCCAGCTGCTGACGTGCTGTGTCGCACATGCAAGCCGCTGCTGGCTGGTCCCTCACCCGCCGGCTCCCCTTGCCCTGCCTTCCCTCGTGCAGGACGCACGGCGACATGGAGCTGGCACTGGAGGCGCACCCCACTCTGCAGGTGTCGTACCAGGGCAGCTCGGCCGTCCCCGCCCTGGCCACCGCTCCCTCTGGCCTCTGAGGCAGCTTGCCTGCTGAGCACGATGGCTCTGGAATCAAGGGCACGCCCAGCGCTGCACTTTATATGAATGCAGCTTCTCTTTGCTTCTGCTCTCTCTCTGCTTCGTGATGCTGCACCCTGTGCGCACCTATGTTATTCGCCTCTGGCGCCCCTGCTATTCCGTGAAGACTGACGCTTACAACATTGCTGCCCCAACTTGTGTAAACAACTCTTGACACACAACTATTCGATGAGCATACGTACGTTGAGGGGGTCAATGAAATCAAGGGTGCAGCTGTCAAAGTCAAATGTACATGTTCCGGTATGTGCTCAACTATGTTTGGGAGTGCCAGCTGCTCAAGCCCTCCTGCTGTGCGGCCTGCAGCAGGTCCTCAGCTGCTCCCTCGGGCAGGCCAAGCATGGCGCTGATCTCACGCAGCCGCTCGGGGCGGGCTTGCAGCTGCTCAAATTGAGTACACACACGGTCGTCCTCTGCCGTCGCCTTGCGCACGCACAGGTGGTGCTCCGCATGCGCCGCCACCTGCAGGGAGCGGGCATTGCACTGGCGTGCTGCTGAGCATTCGGGCAAGTGGTGCAGGCCAAAGGCAGCCGAACCCCTGACAGCGGCGGCTGCAGCCACAGACTCAGTTAGAGCCCCCATCACCCAGTGAGATTGTCTTCGCCTGCTTGCACCCTCTGCTCGCCCCCGAACCGCCGCACTGCTTGCTCCCCACCCACCCCCCGTGCACAGGCGTTGTACTTGCCTGCGGCAGGTGTGAGACGCACAGGATTTGGCCGGCCCGGACGCCCGCGGGTCCCGCCATGCGGCGCAGGATGCGGCCGATGGGCTGACCCAGGCGGGAGCCGATGCCCGAGTCGATTTCATCCAGCAGCATGATCTGGCTGCCGCTACCACCGCTGCCAAAGCCGTCATCCGAGGTGCTGGTACCGCCGCTGCTGCCGCCATCGTGCTGCACTGCACCGCTGCCCGCGCTGCCGCTGCTGCTGCCGCCCAGCATGAATGCAGGGGCTGCTTTGAG
Organism: Chlorella sp. ArM0029B; assembly: GCA_002896455.3. NCBI lineage: Eukaryota > Viridiplantae > Chlorophyta > Trebouxiophyceae > Chlorellales > Chlorellaceae > Chlorella > Chlorella sp. ArM0029B. The sequence continues at coordinate 588,116 of JTEE01000344.1, read as the reverse complement.
TGCCAGCATGAGGCGAGCTGACTCGCCGCCGGAGGCGACGGCGGACAGCGGGCGCAGCGGCTCGCCCGGGCCTGCCGCATACAGGAACTCTGCAAGGTCCAAGCCGCTGGGGCGAACCCTGTACTGCCCACCCTCCTGCCCGCAGCTGGCAGCCTGGCCAGTGCTGACCCCAATGCACGTGCCGCCAGCCGCGCCGCTGCTGCCGCCGCCGGCTGCGGTGGATAGCGGCGTCCAGGAGAGGCGCACGTCGAAGCGGCTGCCAGCCATTGCCAGGTCACCAAGCACAGCTTCCACCGCAGCCTGCAGCTGCCCCGCCGCCACCTGCCGCTGCTGGCTGCAGCAGGGGGGAATTGTGCAGGCCGGGTGGGCAGCAGACGGTGGGTGACACATGAGCGCATCCATATGATCACCTTTTGAGAAACGCCTGCCGATGATTGCGTAATATCTAACTGCCTGCCCTGCAGCATACGCATGCACAACCACACCGCACGCAGCACAGTGTGCGAGCCGCCCTCCCACCTGAGCTGCACCGCTTGCTGCTGCACGAAGCCCAGCAGGCGGGCCGCCTCCCCCTCCAAAGAGTCCCGCTGCCCCTCCAGCTGGAAGTAAAGGTCCAGGGCAGCTTCCTGCAGTACCACACCAGTACCATCACAGGTCAGGAGGGACGCTGCGTGCAGCAAGCTCTGCCGGCAGGTTCGTGCGGCAGACGGGTGAGCTTGCACGGAAACGAGATCGGGCAGCGAGAGAACTCAAGAGTTGGAAGCTGTTCGTTCAACTTGCCTGCCGCTGCGCCAAATCCAACAGCTGGTCTGTCGAGGCCGCATCGTGCTGCTTCATCAGCCTCTCCAGCTGCACAGCACATTTGTATATATTTGGCACCTGTCAGCCCTTTGATAAGAGAGCCCGGGCGGTTGCCAGCTCAGCCGACCGGCAACCGTGCAGCCGGCACGGGCAGGGCCTCGAAGCGTTCTGACAGCGGGACAGCAAGTGCCGGCGGCCCTCGGCCTGCTGCCAGCCTGTGGGCTGGGCATTGCGTCATTCCAGGGGCGCAGGTGTCTGGCCAACAGCACCAGCAACAACAGCGGCACAACAGCAGCAGGATCCTGCGTCTGGGCTGGCCTAGCACCTGCTGGGCTGGCCTGTACCACCCTCCCACCTGCTGCAGGCGGGCTGACATCTCATCATACTCTGCCTGGCTGAAGCGGTACCGCTTGGCGTACTGCACCACCTGCAGAGGTACAGAGGCGGGCCGGAAGAGATGCGCTTCAAGCTTAGCATGTATACATATCAGCACCAGCCAAGACGGAGTGGGGGCACTTGGACCAGCAGAGCCCGAGCAGCCGCCAGCGCAACCCCAAACAGGTTGTGCAAGCACAAGCAGCAACGCCGCTGCACCAACACTGATGAATTCTTATGCTAGGCATGGTACGCTGGCTGTTCACGTTCAGCACACCACACGTGCCCCCTGCACCGCAGGCCCCTTGCAACCTTGCCTGCTCCTCTGCTTCATCCATCACCGCCTGAGCCTGCTCCAGCAAAGCAACCGCCGCCTGCAGCATGCCTGCCGGAGAGTCATCCTCCCCCTGCTCCTCCTCCTCCTCGTCTGCTATTGACAGAGCGCTTGCTGTGCTGGCTGCCGCCCCCGCCACCTGGCTCGGCCCCCGCTGTGCCTCCTCCTCTCCCTCTCGCTCCGCCGCTGCCTGCGCTGCCAGTCGGTCCTCCAAAGACAGCAGCTGCTTCACCTGGAGCTGCACATCCCTCAGTGCATCTGCAATGCCGCCGCCGTCGCTGCCGCTAAGGCCGACCGACACCAGGCGGCAGCGCTCGGCGGCTGCCCGGCGGCCGTCCAGCTGGCGTAGCGCCTGGCGCAGTGCCCGCTCCTCTCCCTCCTCCACCCCAGCTGTGAGGACCTGCACGTGGCGGGGGCACGTGCGGGGCAGGAGAGGGAGTTGGGCAGGCATGTGGGGCATTCTCAGACGTTATCGGCTGGGTTTGATCGGCACAGTGGTGGGGCGGATGTGCACCCCGGGTTTCAAGCCAGGCAAGGCAGAGGGACTTGGGCATGCAGGCCGCCTCCCGCGCCTTACCAATTGGCACGCCAGCAGGCGCTGTGGGCAGGCGGGCGGGCAGCAAGGCAGAGGGGCAGGAGGCAGCATAGAAAGGAGGGCCATGACAAAAAAATAACAATTCGCGAGTTATTTCATGAGTGAGGAGGCATCCTGGGAAGCGCGCCTCACCTCATCCACCAGCCGCTGCATCGCCTCCCTCTGCTGCTCATCCGACAGGGCATCCAGCTCACGCAGCTGCACACAGGGGGGAGGGCAGGGCAGCCAGATGGAGGGGTTCAGCGCAGGTCTAATAGTGGACCACAAGAGAAACAGGAACAGGTGTGGGGCAGGATGTCACGGGCAGAGCAAGGCCCGCGAACCGACAGTGAAGGTGTGTGGCACACGCGCAGGCCGTGCCGTTGGCACAAGAGGCGCCACGTCCGTGCCGGCGGCACAAGAGGCGCAGCCCACCAGCAGGAGTTTTACCACAGGTGTGAAGCAGCAACTACCGCGTCCTGGGGCCAGGCCCTCACCTGCGCCTGCGCCAGCTGCCACTCTGCCAGGCTGGCAGCAAACCCGTCCGCAGCGGCCGTGGTGCCTGCCAGCTTGTCCAGCAGCCGCAGCTGCAGTGGCGCACAGGGGCACAAAAGGTGGAGATTGTAAGGTTGCTGAAGCTGTGGGGATCAAGCCGTGGCAGAGAGCTGAAAGGTCACGAAAGCAGTGCGAAGAAGAGAAGCCCTGGCGGCTGCCCCCCGCCTGCAATGGCAACGGTGAAGGAGGCACTGTGGTGCAGGGTACGGCGCGGAATGCAGGCTGTCTCTACGACAGCAACAAAACATGCAACGTGGCCCATCGGCAGTAGTGGCAGCGGCACACGCACCCGCGTGGCTCCGTCCTTCAGCGTCAGGGCCGCATGCTGCCCGTTCACGTCCACCAGAAGCTGGCCAACCTCACGCAGCACCCGGACTGCAGGGTGGGGGAATGGTGAGTGCGGCAGGGGGCGGCCCGCATGTTTAGGGAAGGTCTAGTGCAGGGCCATGTCAAGGGAAGAATGGAGGAGGGAAGGATGGCAGGAAGGAAGAATGGAAGGGCAGCAGCAGCATGCAGCAGACGAGAGGCTACAGGAGCTTGGCATGGGCACGGGAGCTGCTCACGTGCAGCTTTGCTGGCTGAGAGGGGCGGGCACATGCGCTGGCGCAGCACACGGCAGATACCCCAGCAGCAGGCCTTCCATGCACACCTGAGGTTGGGCTGCCGTTTATAAAGCACCGGCTGCGCACGCTGCCGTCGGGGCCTGCACAGGCAGGGCAGGGCAGGGCAGGGCAGGGTGGAGGGCAGGGGGCAGGAGGATGACCAGGAAGCTGCATGCAGGCGTAGCACGGTCAGGGTGGAAAGCATTAGGCTGGAACCCTAAGCTGCAGCAGCAGCATTCATGCATTTCGAATACATGTCCATAAACAGTCAGCTGGTTATTGCAAAGTTATGCAAGGGCAGAGGTCTGCATGCTGCCCGGCAATCCCCAGCCTGACTGCCCCCCTGCTTGCATATGGCACTCACCCTTGATCAGCTCCCGCCGCAGCGTGAGGCTGCCCAGCTCCCTGGACGCCCTCTGCGGCACCCCCAGCTCTCCCAGCAGTCGACGCAGCAGCTGCTGCTCAGCAGGGGCCACCGACACTTGTGCCTCCACAACCGCTGTGTTGGCGGGCGGGCGCACCGACTCGTCCGAGGCGGCAGCACCCAACACTTGGCCCAAAGCCTCTACCAGCACAGACTTGCCGGCACCAGACTCCCCAGTGATAACTGTGAGGCCTGGCTGAAGGCGTATGCATTGCTCGGTTATCAAGGCAAAGTCCTTGATGGTCAGGGAGCTGAAGTGGGTGGCGGTGACTGCGGCTTCGCCGGCGGCGGCAGGAGCCGCCTCGGCCGGCGCCGCTGCGCTGGCGGACGCACCGCGCAGGCCGCGCCGCCTTGCATGCTGATTTGCGCTGCGATCGGCTTTGAGGCGCAGTTGACAGGTCCAGAGGCTCGGCAGGGAGGCGGTTGTTTGGGAGCGTTTGGGAGGCCTCCCGCCCTCCGTTTGCGATATCCAGGGCAAGCGAATGGATGCCATGCCTCTGATATCTGGCCGCAGCAAGCTGCAAGGCCGCGCACGGGCAAAACCCTGAAGGTTGTCGAACACCCGCCTCCAGACCCCAAGGCGCGTCAAGGCGGCAGCCATTCACCGCACCAATGGTGGGCAGAAGCTGGAATCGCCTCGCAGGTGCACCATTCAGGTGCCAGCTGGGTCGGCGTGGCTCCAGGCGCCGGCGCCGGCATGCCCGCCCTGCTGGCCGGTTATGCCAGGCACCACTTTATGCCAGGCACCACTGCCATTTGTACGGTTATGCCAGTCAATACACAGTTCAACAAGAGTGCTAATACTTCAACTGCAAGACTTCAGGTGCCATGCAAAGCCACACCGAGACGGTAGCTTCAATTCATGTTATTGAATGGAGACCTCACTTGACCACCTCTGCCAAATCAGCCGCCAGCCGGCGTGCAAAGCTCACAGCCCGGAACAGGTCCAGCCGCGAACCAAAGTTGAGCATGGTAGCAGGCGTCGGCAGGCCGCTGCGTCCACCGTCACCGCCCTGCAGCGCCGGCTTGCCAGGCGGGCGCATGCAGCTGGCAATGTTTTCCAGCGTCTCCAGCTGCAGCAGCTCGGCACGGCCCTTGGACAGAGTGATGCGCAGATAGACCTGCGGGCAGGGGCAGATCAATCAAGGGGCAGGGTTCGATCATCAAGCGCAATGTTTCCCATCTAGGGGAGAGAGTGCGGCGGGGGGAGAGAGCAATGGGGGATGAGAGCAATGCAGGTACACCAGCGGGCAGAGTTGTTAGCAGTACTCTCAAAGAGGGGAGGCAGCGACTGTGGCGCTGTGTGCAACGCTGTACACGAGGCGCTTGACGGAGCCACATGCGCAGGCAGACGTGCGGGCATTCCCGGGGAGGGAGACAGGCACGACGCCACAGCTCTCTGTGCCAGAGCGGCCGGCATTGATTCCAGGGGAGCTGCACTAGAATGGCACGCTCATCCAAGACGGCAGACGGGGCTGCCCCTAATCGTGCCCACCCTGCCCCCTCAAACCGTGACCCCCTCCCCCCACCTGAGCCAGCGGGTAGTGCTTGAGCAGCAGCTCCAAAGCCGACCTGGACAGCAGCACCCCCTGCACCTCTGTGCGAGCCACAACCACCGCACCCCAGCGCTCTGCCAGCTGCGTGGGCAGGGCAGGGGCGCAAACGAGGGGAAAGGAACCGTTGCAGTGGTGCAGGACAGTTCAGGATGTGAGCCACAAGGCTGGGCAGGCGGCGCACAATGGGGCCCTTGTCACACGTCCCCTCCTCATGCCTTCTCCTCCCGCTCATCCCTGCTCAAGTGCGGGCGCTGTGGATGGGCGAAGCAGGTGTGAAGTGCGTCCCAGCCACCGCATCTACCATCACTCCCCAATGCGGAGCGCACCACACAGGCCAATGGCACCTCGCAGTCACGTGCTGGTACTGCATGAAGTCCAGCAGGCACTGCTACCCTCGCTTGCCACACCACATGTGCCACCCAGCCCTCAAGGGCACCGCAACGTCACGACCCGTGCACATGCTTGTGCTTTCCCCCGATATTACCGAGAGCTTGCTCTCTCGCTCCTCCTCCACCCTCCCCCAAACTCAACCGGTGTCACCACCTCACTCAAGGAAATATCGCGGATAATTGTATGCTTGTGCTGGGTGGGGTCAGCAGGTGCTTGCCTCTGATATGGCACCGATTCCCAGCAATGCACCACAGACGCCAGCCCCACAAGCCCCCCAACCCCCACCACTCTCACATGCTGTTGCTGGGCGGGATTCAGCAGGTACTGCACCCCCACAAAATCGTTGGCCCCCCGGGTCCCTGTCAGCATGTTGCTGTCACAGCTGTTGCTGCACGGTACGGAAGAGAGTCCGAGGGGCGGGAGGGGCGGGAGAGAGGAGTATTAGACGGATGGTGTGCGGTGGGGGGGCGAGGTGCATTGCGCACAGCATCTATAGGCACCAGACACCCAGGGTTCGTGATGTTAGCGGAACATCAGCGGGTGCAGCCAGAAGAGAGCAAAGCAGGGAAAGACAAGAGAGCTCAGTTGCCACAGTCGCTCTGCCTCTTGTGAGCAAGCAGAGGCGGAGCCTGTATCGTGCATGATGCCCACCACTTGTAAATTAGACCCGCACACGCGCATCATGCGCACACAGCCACATATATGCACATCCAGGCAGGCAAGGCAGACCAGCTGGCACACTCACGCCGCCGACTCCAGGATGGCTTGTGCCCGTGCCAGGACTTTGTCAACAGTGAACTGCAGGGAGGAGGAGGGCTCCATCCCCGGCCGCCGGGAAGGCCCCCGCCCTGCAGGCAGGCAGGCAGGCAGGCAGGCAGGTAGGGTTGGGTGGGGACTGCAGAAGCGGTGCTGCTTTTTCTCCAGCTCCAGCTGCTGCCTACGGCACCTGCAGTGCCGCCACCATCCCGTCCCTGGGTGCCACCTGTAGCTTGATGCCGCCAACGCTGGCAAGAAGGCAGGCAGGCAGGCAGGAGGCAGTTTGCGTAGCGCACACCTCGTATCGCTTGCGCCTCGGGGTCACGAGCCAGGGTGTCCCTCCTTTCCATCCGCCGCTCCTGCTTCTCTTCATCCTCCTCCTCACTCTCCCCTCCCCTCCCGCCGCCTCGGCCGCTGGCCCCGCCCCCGCTGCTGCTGCGGCTGCTGTCACTGCTGCTGCTCCTGCCGTCACCGCCCGCCAGGCCCTTCTCCTGCTGGTGTCGGCGCCTGGACAATTTGTAGGCAGGCAGCTGAGCGACGTAGCGCACATCAATCAGACCTGCAGCAGCGGCAGGCGGGCGGGAGATGTGTCGAATACAGCTGTTGGCAAACAGGGCACATGACTTGACCGTGTGTGCATCCCCCGGTATGTGGCCGCGTGTCACGTCGAATGTGCAGTGCACAGATCCCGTTCCCTGCACAGATTCCGCCTAGTGCAAGAGGGTGGGTGCACGCACTCGAGGAAGCTACCACAGAATGGAAAGAATTGGCATGGCAGGGTTGTGCAGCCAGGCGGCTGGGCCAGACACCACCTTACCCCCCGCCCCCTCTCACCGCTCTCCACCAGCAGGCACACGTTGCCTTTTGCCTTGTCCACGAAAACGTTGGAGCCGGCCGGCAGAGTGACAAAGCGCACGCCCTCCACACGATTGGCCGTCACCATCTTCTTAAACGTGGCCCACACATCGGCGGTGTTCTCCACCACAGAGCCTGCCGGCGCCGGCTGCATGCTGCCTGGGGCAGAGAAGCCCACCCTGCCAGCGGCTCTCTGAGAAGCAGCGGGAAGCATGGTGGACGCATCCAGAGATCCGCGAGCGCCGCCACCGCCACCGGTAGAGGAGCCGCTGCGGGTGCCGGCTGCTGCTGCGGCGGCGGCGGCTGCCACTGCTGCCTCGTGTGTGCCGGTCAAAGCAGGGTCCAGGCTGGGTTGGTGGCTGAGGCGGGCGGCTGCCGCGGCGTCAAACATGCCGGTTTCAAAGGGCGAGGGGAAGGGGAGGGAGGGTGCGCCCAGGCTGGACATCCGTGCTGGCGCCACGCTGGCGCCTCCCACAGGTTGCTGCGGTACTGCTGGTACCGCCACCTCCTCGCCGCCATGCGCTTGCTCCATAGCTACCGGCTCATGCCGGTGCCTCGCCAGGCGCGGCTGCGGCCCCTGCGACTGCCTCCCCACCGCTGCACCGTGCCTGCTACCCTCCCTGCTGCCCCCATCTGCACGCGCCGTCTTGGGCCCAGCCAGGTGCTTCCCCACCGCTGTCCCCACCTCCCCCGCAGCTCCCACCGCTGTGCCCACCGCTGCGCCCACCGCCGCCCCCACCGACGCCAATTCCCCTCCAATAGTGTTCAGCAAACGGTTGAGGGCTTGGGTCACTTGCTGAGCGCTCATCGTGCTTGGGTCCGCCGCCGCCTCCGCCTCCTCCTCATCCGCACCGCCACCGCCGCCCTGCTGCCCCTCCGCTGCCAACAGTTGCCTCCCGGACAGCTGGGTGACCGTCTGGCCCTGCAGCCGGGCCTCAGGATCAACCTGCTCCCGCCTCTGCAGTTCCAGAAGGACTGCTTCAGCCTTGGTCGGGTTTGCCTTGTTCACCGGCGCCTGCCCCAAGCCACCAGCTGCTGCTGGGGGAGGAACGCCTGGCGCCTCTGCCTGCCGCACACCGTTGGATGCGGACGAGGCGTGGGAGGCGTCTGCCTGTGCTGCTGCGCCTGCTGCTGCCGCTGCCGCCGACTCAGACTCATCCTGCTGCTGCTCTTGCTGCTGCTGTTCTTGCTGCTGCCGCTGCTGCTGTGCTGGCCCGGGTTGCTGGGCAGCGCGGGGCTCCTGTGAATCACTTGAGGCCGCGGGTGCAGCCTTCTCAAGTGCTGACGTGGCGCCGCCACTGGTTGATGACTCAGCAATGACGTCCATGAGGCGCGTCACGGTCAGGGGCTGCATGCCTGCAGCATCGGAGGATCCCCAGTGCAGGGGTCGGTGTCGCGAGTTTCTTTGCGGATGAACAGACTGTAAGCCCCCAAAAGAAGGGCAGGGCAGGCAGGGGCTGGCTATCAGCTGGGCGGTGAGCCGGCAGGTGGCCGTACAGAGGCACACGCACACGCTGTGCACTGGCCTCCCGCTGGCCCCAACAACAAACAGGCAAATGAGGCCAGAAACCATCTATCCATCAAAATGCATGCAGGGCCAGCGGTGGGCACCGCATCGCGGGTGTGTGAATACAAATAGGAGCCCAACAATTGGGCTGCCTGCACGCACAACGCCTCGCCACCCTTCCCTGCACCCTGGCTCCCCACTCCTGGGCCCACCTTGGCTGGAGTCCTGCCCAAACACTGATTCGGTCACCTCCCTGACCGTGGGCAGCTCGGAAGGGGGGAGCTCTTCCGGGGACTCCTGCATAAGAAGGAAGGAGCCAAGAAGACGGGTGTTGCAGCCCGAGGGCGGAAGCTGAGGAGGCACTGGTCAGCAAGAGGAGGGAGGCAGGGGGCAGTTGTCATTGGGCAGCTGCCAAGAGGAGGGGTGTCCTGCAGCCAGGCAGGCAGGCAGGAAGGCAGGCAGGGAGTGTCACAGCTGAGACAGCATGTGGGCAACAGACGTGCCGCGGGACTTGAGAGGAGGCAAGGCACCCAGCCCGCACCGCCAACATCCTCCTCATTGACACGCTACTTGTGCATGCAGCAAGAAACACAGTGCTCTGCTCACCAGCTGATGTATGCAGGCTTCCATGGGGGGGCACCCAGCCAGCCCGTTTCTAATCTTTCAACATGATGCAATGCAAGATTGACAAAGTACGCTGAGCAGCTCACCAGCTGCTGTATCCAAGTGTGTCCGTGGAGGGCCCTGTCCCACCTGTCATCTTATAAATACAACACATGTGCATGACCAAGACAGGCAGAAATGAACAGCTCACCAGCTGCTGTATCCAGGTTTCCATTGAAGGCACATGGTCCAATCGCTCCATCTCAATCTCCTCGGCAGCAGCGGCAGCCTCGCGCTCCTGCTGCTCTTCACCCAGCAGCCAGGGGTGGTACAGCAGCTGAAGACGGGGGAGGAATGGAGGAGGCAGGGAGGGAGGGAGGGAGGGAGAGGAGAGGGGGGAAGGACACACAAGGCGAGGGGGTGAGAGTGAGCGCGCGGTGCTGTAGAATAGAGACTGCAGGGGCAGGGGAGTGTTTTGGGCAGGGCGTAATGATAATGTGTCGCCTTGCTCAGTGGCAGCCTGCCAGCGTGCTCAAGCAGCCCGCACAGCTACCCGCGCACTCGCCCCGGCATCCCCTTGCAGCTCCTGTCAGAGGGCGGGTTGTGGTTTTGGATGCAACCTCAACCTTGAGTGCAACCCCACCCCCTGTGCACACCTCTGACATCAGGTATGTCATCTATTCTCTATAAAGAAACTGAACACGGTGTGCAAATCTCACAACAAGTTGACCGGATCTAGTCCCAACCCCTGTGCCCTCCAATATCAGTACCCCTGTTCAAGAATCTGAAGATGTTGTGCAAATTTGTCGCCATGTTAAGACGCATATATTCTAAGCGTGCAGCTCCTGCCCTATGGTGGCTGAAGGCACAAAATCAAACCCCACGCCCTGTGCCCACCTCTGAGCTAGTGGACCTCTTGGTTGGGTCCTTGCTAAGCAGGCAGTCCAGCAGGGAGCGAAGGTCGGCACTGCAGGCATGGCGCACATGTGAGGAGGACGGCAAGGTGTGTGAGAGCGGAGGGGGTGGGAAGGGCAGGGGACAGGGCGGTGTGTGCAGAGCACAGGTGCAACACGTATCTGCGGCACACTGCTGTGTTGCTGCTGCGCTGTAAATGAATGAATGAATGAATTTAGGAAAGGAACAAGGAAAGGATGAATGAATGAACAGGTGCAGCACGACCGCTGCAGATCGGGGGTAGGTGTCAGGGTGTGTGAGGGTAAAGGGGCAGGGGCAGGGGCAGGGGCGGTGAGGGCTGGGGAGTGTAGCCCCACCCGCAGGTTGGTTCCGTGTGCACCCAGGAATGCCCAGCCTGCTAGGAAATGCCATGCTGTGCTGTGCATGCCGTGCTGTCCACTGCGGTGCGTAAACAATGTGCGGAATGTGTATGCTGTGCCTGCACACTATGTGCTGGGCATGCTGTGCATGCTGCCACTGCTGCGCTGTGCTGTGCTGTGTACCACGCAAACCTGATGGGTATGTCGGCGGGGTACCGCACCTCCTGGCATTGTACTGCCTTGTACAGCTCATCCAAAGTATTGCCCTGCAAGTGAACAGGGAGGTCGGGTTACCTACTTGATTAAACGGCAGCCAGTGCACCAATTTGCTCAGAAGGCTGGGGCTGTGCAAGGGGAGTGTGTGGGGCTCGAATGGGGTGCCGCTCGCAGGCCAGCAGAGCACGCACTTGCATTTCAGCGGCAGGTGCCTGACAGAGGAAGAGCTGGAGTGTTGGACCCCCAAGAACTTGCAGACCTCACATTCACATCACATTGAAGCAGCACCCCATGTAAAGGCAAGTGCCCGAAAGAGGAGGCGTAGAATGCGGCCCTCAAAGCCTTACACGACCTCACATTTACATTGTAAAAGAACCCAACACCCACCTTGAAAGGCAGGTCGCCAAACAGGAAGACGTAGAGCGTGACCCCCAGGGCCCACATGTCGGCAGGCTTGCCGTGGTACGCATTGCCCGACCGCACCTCGGGGGCTGCGAGGCAGGCGGGCAGGCGGGCGGGTAGGTAAGAGGGGAAAGCAGGCAGGCGGGCAGGCAGGCAGGTGGGAGGTCAAAGCAGGCGGGCAGGGCAGGCAGGCAGGCAGATGAGAGGGAAAGGCGGGAGGACAGGCCGGCAGGCAGGCAGGTGAGAGGGGAAGGCAGGCAGCATGAGCACATCAGCACCGCTGGAAGAGCAGGCCTCATGCCCCTGCTCCCTGCCCTGCCTCTTCCTGCCCCTTTCCTGCACCCTTTGCCCTTGCTTCACTCGGCCACTCTCTGCCCTGCTCTTCCCGCCTGTTTCCTGCACCTCTTGCCCCGCCCCCACTCGGCCACTCCCTGCCCTGCCTCCTCCTGCATCTTTCCTGCACCCCCGGACCCTGCCCCGCCCCGCCCTGCTCAGCTACTCTCTGCCCTGCCTCTTCCTGCCTGTTTCCTTCACCCCCTGCCCTGCAACCCTGCCTGCCCCTGCAACCCTGCCTGCCCCTGCCTCTTCCTGACTGTCTCCTGCAGCCCGTGCCCCTGCACCCCCTGCCGTGCTCCGCCCCGCCCTGCCTCACCCATGAAAGCGGGTGTGCCCAGCGTCTTTTCAAACACGTCGGCACCCGCATCAAAGAACTCGGCCTGCACACCAGGGCAGCGCACAGGCATGTCAGCACACATACCAGTGCGCTCACATTCACAGTTGGCACACGCGTTGATGGACAGCTTCCACATGCACGGATGTTGAAAAGGCACACCACTGGGCCAGGCAGCATTGGCAATTTGCACACGCCCTGACCCAGCAGTGTCCGGGTTGCTGTCGCCGTGCACCACCCCTTGCTCACTCAGAATCCTGTGTACTCCCTTATCCAAACAGGAAACATGCAGCAGCCCACCTGCCCAAAGTCGGCAACCTTCACACCCAACCCACTCATCCACACTTCCCCAGTGACTCCGGCCTGGCTTCGAGTCGCCGTGCACCGCACTGTCGGTGAATGTACATCCTGCTACTCTGTGCAAAACAATCCTGCTACTCTTGCAGTACAACAGCCAGCAGCCCACCTGCCAAAACTCCTCCACACAGCAACCGCCCACCTGCTTAAAGTCGGCAATCTTCACACCCAACCCGCCCTTTAGACTTCCCATGTCGCTCACACGCCCCCACCCTGCCATCCCCTGTCCGGCTGGCTTCCTGCCGCCATGCACCGCAAGCTCGGTGATTGGCAACCCTGTTCACTCCCTCTGCCGCACAACACAACAGCCAGCAGCCCACCTGCCCACTTGCTTATTCACAGTCCTGCTACTCTCTGCCAGACAACAAGAAATCCAGCAGCCGACCTGCCCAAAGTCGGCCAACTTCATGACCAACCCACTCATCCACACTTCCCATGTCACTCGCACGTCTCAATCCGCTGTGTATGGCGTTCTGTCGCCGTATGCCACAGAACGCCGTATGCGGCACCCTCGATGATTGCAAAAACGTTGTACTCCCTCCACACAACAAGAGCCGCCCACCTGCCCGAAGTCGGCGATCTTCACGCCTAACCCACCCTTTTAGACCGTCCCATGTCGCTCACACGCCCCCACCTGCCATGTCCTGTCCGGCTGGCTTCCTGCCGCCATGCACCGCAAGCTCGATTGGCAACCCTGTTCACTCCCTCTGCCGCACAACGCAACAGCCAGCCGCCCACCTGCCCAAAGTCGGCAATCTTCACGCGCCCCGACCCCGACAGCAGCACGTTGTCCGGCTTCACGTCACCGTGCACCACGTTCTGTCCGTGCAGGCAGGATAGGCCGTCCACGATCTGGCGGAAGTAGTATTGGGCAAGGGCCTCCGACATCACGCTGTCCGGCTGCAGAGGAGGAGGAGAGGGAAAGAGGTTACATGGCAGCAGTGGTGCTGACACCAGAAACAGGAGTGGTGCTAAGAGGGGGCTTGCGACGTCACGCTGTCCGGCTGCGTGGGAGAGAGAGGGGGAGAAGGAGATCATGTGCCGGGGGTGGTGCCAATCGTGGCCTTCTGACAGCACGCCATCTGGGTGGGGTGCTTTGGGAAGAGATAGGAGGCAGCAAGGTAGCAGACGTGTCAGAAGAAGGGCGGCGAACCGGAAGCATGGGTGTGGCGAGGGGGAGGACAGGGGACAGGCAACAGAAAGGTATCATAAAATAGGCAGGCAGGCAGGCACGCGGCCGGTGAGCAGGTGGGCAGGTGGGTGCATAAGGCGCAACGAGAAAAGGTGAGATGGGGCATGATGACAGTAAGGCGGTTGGGTCCATAGCAGGCCGCGATGCAGGGACGGATGCAGGACAAGTCGCCTAGTGAAGGACACCGCGCTGTAGCGCACTTGTACTTGCCCCGTCACAGGCCACATTCATGCCACCCTTTGCCATCGAGTTGGCAAGGTGTGGGGTGTAGGGTGTAGGTGTAGGGTAACTGTGCACCCTGCCCAAAATGCCCACCTGAGCCAGGGGGCCCGCTTCCGCATACTCCTGCACCAGGATGACCTGCACACCGCACAAACACACACACGTGCAGTGAGGGTTGGGGTCCTGGGGTTGCGGCAGGCCTTACCTGTACAGCTGAGGCAGCCAGGCAGCACTTCAGGCAGCAGAGCGCATGCACACTGCTTGCCCAGCCCAGGCAGCACTCCAGCCAGCAGAGCGCATGCACACCGCCCGCCTAGCCCAGCTAAATCGCCACCCGCCCACCTTGCTTTCTGCCTCAATGACCTCGAAGATCTTGATGAGGTTGGGGTGGTTCATGGAGCGCATGACATCCACCTCACGCCTGGCAGAGGCAGGGGGGGAGATGGGGAGGCACATCGGGGCGAGCAGCACGCTGTGGTCATGTGTGTGCAGTGCTCCACAACGTGGCAACCAAGAGCAGAGAACGATGTGGGTAATCGTGGGTAGTCCGCTTGCCAGCTTAGGTTGTCGAACTGATTGCAGGAAGGGAGGCAGGCAGGCAGGCAACCAGCGAGCAAGGCCGCCCTCCTCCGCCCCTGCTCTGCACACCTCAGAGCATCGATTGCGCCCTGCCCCGCCTTGCCCCCGCCCCCCCGCACGCCCAGCATCTGCCGCTTGAGCTGCGCACGCTGCAGCACCTGCAAAGACAGTTGGAACGCAGGCAGGCAGTCACTCCTGAGACACAATGATGCCGTCAGCACACACGCTTTGCTCAGGCTCGGCCCCTCCCAGCCAGTGTCCACAGCAGCCCCTGCCCGCTCAGCCAGCCCAGCAGCAGCCATTCGTGAAGCACCCCCCTGCCCCACCTCACCACCAAAGTCGCACGTCCAATCCTGCCTATATCCCCACATCCTGAATGCACAGCCTCATGGCTGCATAACAACGCTCCCCTGCATACCTACATATCGTATCTGTGCCCTTTGCCCTGCCATCCTTTCTCGCCCACCCGATGCACCCAGGTCGAGTTCTTCCTTCGCTCCTGGAAAAGCATCGGCTTGCCCTCCTCCTCCCCAAGCACCCTCCCTCCCCTGCCTACTTCACACCAGGTTGACCTTCCCCTCCGCAACAACCACACCTCGCCCTTGCCTACCGCCCCTTCCCAGCAGCCCCCATCTTGAGCGCAACCAGCGTGCTGTCGTCCAAGGACAGGCGCCAGCTTGACCGGCCCCTTCCCCTCCTCTCAAACCCTACATCGCCCTTGCCTACCCTTCCTAACCAGCAGCACCCACCTCGAGTGCATACACCGCAAAGTCTCTTTGCCCATGGAGAAGCACCAGCTGCGCACCAGCTTCCCCTCCCCCCACCAGCCCTCCCTCTCTCCCTCACCCTTGCCCACCCCCCTCCCCTCCTCTCCCGGCACGCCCCATCTTGAGAGCATACAGCGTAGCGTGTCTCCGCACATGGAAAAGCATCAGCTTGGCTTGTCCTCACCCTCCCCCTACCCCTCCCTAGGAAGCCCACTCCTACCCCACCTTCCCACCTTGAGCGCATACAGCGTGCTATCATCCACGGAGAAGCACAGTTTCCCTCTGCCCCACCATCCCTCCCTCCCCCCCTCCCCTGTGTTGACCTCCCCTCCTCTCCCGGCACCACCCACCTTGGGCGCAACCAGCGTAGCGTGTCTTCGCCCATGGTCGCCCATGGAGAGGCACAGCTGGCCCTCTCCCCCCACAAACCCTCCCTCCCCTCCTTTGAACGCCCCTTGCCTACCCCTCCCCCTCCCGGCAGCCCCCACCTTGAGCGCATACAGCGTGCTGTCGTCCATGGAGAAGCACAGCTTGACTGAGCCGTAGGCCCCCTTGCCCAGAGACCCCAGCACCAAGTAGTCGTTCAGCAGGGTCACACATGTGGTCTTGCTCTGCACACACAGAGGGTGGGAGGGGCATGGATTTAGTCATACTCAGAGCTGGCCAACTGGTTGACTTCACAACCACAGACTCTTCAGCAGCGCCGCACACGTGCTCTTGCTCTGCGGGACACATGTTGAAGCAGAAGGAAATCCACTGGGGCATGTCCTGCTGCTCAATTTCGCAGCCAGGGATGTCTCCAGCAGCGCGAAGTGCGCTGGCTTGGCGGGTGCGGGAGGCGGGAGGTGGGGCGTGCCCCCGTTCAGCAGGGCGGGAAAGTGTCGAGAGCTGTGGACCACGAGGTATGTAGCAGCATCACAAGCACACTCTTCGGTTGGCAGGAAGCGACATGTAGGGGCCAGTTGGCACGGGGCAGGCAGGGGGCAGACTGCCTGCCGGGTACGGTGGGTGCTGCCTCCTCTCACTACAACCCACCAAACTTCACAGCCGTTGCCAATATCCGCATCTGCTTCTGCCACTGCCGGGACAGGTGGCAAGGCACTTGCGGTTGAACAGCCACCTAGGGGTGCACCCACCTCGATCACGTGCACCCGCAGGTCCGAGGTGTGGCGGAAGCCAGTGGCAGGGTTGCGCGGCGGGGCAGCGGCAAGCGAGGAGGCCACGTGCACTGGCTGGTCGCCTGCCTGTGTGGCTGCCACATTAGGGGCTGCTGCCGCCGCCGCTGCAGGCAGGGAGGCGTGGGAGGGCAGGCAACAAGCGTTGGCGGCAACGGCGGCGGCGGCAGCGGCGGCGGCGAGCAGCGGCAGCAAAGAATGGGTCCGCCCCGGTCTGCAGGGCGCCGTCGAAAACCCACCATTGTCTGGCGCCGTGTCCGGGCGCAACCGCGGCTTGGAACTGACGCAGCCCATGGCAGCAAGCGCTCTACCGGTACAACTGCGGCGCGGTGTAGATCACTGATTTGATCAGCCAGGTGGGTCTCTTTTCAGATGCGATCAGGCTGGGTGCAGGTTTCATCCGCTGAGCTGGAGGTGGTCGGTCTCAGAGCTCGGGCTCACCCCTGCTCGTGTTGAGAGCGCAGGCCGGGTTTGTGGCATTAAACATCACGTAAAGGGAGTGAGCCAGGCGTTGGGCCTGACCTGTCTCCTGACCTCCTGACCACAGTGTCCCCGCCGGCGGTGGGGCCGCCAACTAGCCACAGGTGCACCATGTGCCTTGTGGTTGGTTAAGTGATTCATGCTTGTGGTAGGTGAAGTGATTCATATAACAATCAACAAGAAGTTGGCAGCATCAGAGCCAGCATACTTCACACGTGTTGGGGTGCACACTGCCCGGGGTCGGCACCTGAGCGGGCAGGCAGGTGAGGCCAGGCACTTCAGGCACAGCGTGACCGGCTCTCAGGACTGTGGCACTCACAGGGCAGTCACGTTTTCTAATATCGATCCGCCTGATGCATCAACCAGGAGGCACATATTATATACATATATCCAGGATACACATAACAGCGACACACGTTTGCGTGCGGCGTTCCGACAGCTCTTGAAGCTCGAGCCAAGCTAGCCCGCCCGCCCTCTTAAAACGGGGCGCTGGGTTGGCAGAGGAGATCAGCCTGCTCTCCCTGAGAGGAGATCACCCTGCTCTCCCGGACCAGAGCTTGTGAACACAGCAGATCCGCCACAGAACTGTTAGGGGACAACAGGTTTGGCACAGCCCCAGCTTGGGCCTGCGTTTCGGGCTCCACAGGCCCAAGTCCTGGGGTGGCGGGACACTTTGTGGCAGCGGTGCCTGGGCCATGCCGCCTGGCACCGATGCGGGGTTGCGCAGTTTGAAGAGCCTGCCAGTGAGCTACCCTTGTTTGCCAGGATATCAGGGCCACGCCAATGCACTGCAGGCCTCCGCATGTGCCGCCGTTTGATCAAATGGGCGGCTCCTTGGCACCATGCCTTGGCACCACCTGTTGTAGAACACAAGGAGCCCCATCGTCTCTCGCTCTCGTCAGTTGCGTCCACTTGCCTCTACAACTGATAAAGCCCCGGCGTCCGATGATGTCCTCCGCGTGCTTCGCCGCGGCCTCTTCGGTGCCCGCACCCGCGGCTGTCCTCAGGCGGCTCCTCAGGTGTGGTGGGACATATGTCGGCGCGGCAGGGCAGATAGCAGCAGCAGTGCGGCGAGTGCGGCAGTGGAGTCATTGAGCTCCTGCTCCTGCTCAGGCTGCCCCGCCCTGACGCTCATCTGACCCTGCTCGTCCCGGCCCGCTTGTCACTTGTAGGCCACTGAGTTGCACCCAAGCACAGGCAGCATACCGGGAGTTTGACACAGCAGTATCCGAAGCAGTAGCAGAAGCAGCAGCAGAAGCAGCAGTTGCAGCACCGCCAGCAGCGGCAGCGGCAGCGGCTGCAGCAGGGCGGCTTGCCGCCCGGCCAGCCTGGTTGCAGCAGCTAGGTCTCCGCTGGGGCAGGCCGCTCGCCACATCTGCCGCAGCCAGCAGCCTCAGCCGCACCAGCAGGAGCTATGGAGCTAGCAGCGGCAGCGGACAGGCAGCGGCGCAAGAGGCGGAGGCAGAGCGCTTGATGCGGCTGCAGCGGGACGGCTTGAAGCGTCTTAGCAGCAGTTCCTACACCGACGACACGATGCGGCAGCGCATGGGGCTCCTTCTCAGCCTGGGCTTCAGCTCGGAGGCTGTTGAGTCCGTCATCAACAACCCCAACATCAAAGGCACTAATGCAAGCTCCAGCGTGGGGGAAGTGGTGCAGCTGCTGCGAGACGCGGGCTTCACCCAGGCACAGCTGAACACATCGCTCAAAAGTCGCGCGTCTTCACCCGCACCGCGAGCGATGTGGCTGCCGTCTTACGGTGGCTTGGCAAGGAGTTTGACCTGAAGCCTCGTGAGGTGGTGCAAGCTTGCACTAAGACTTCCAATCTGCTGGAATACAAGGTGGCATCGCTGGAGCGGGATTGGGCAGCACTGCAAGTGGCGTACCAGCCCACAGCTAAGGCCTAGCGGCAACTCAGGGCGGCCCTCAAAGCAGGCTCTTCAGGCTTCCTGACTTTGACACCCACAACGATCGAGTGAGCCACGCATGTGCTGCAGGCCACGGCCAAATTGCAAATCGGCATCACGGTGGCTGCCAGATGCGTGTGGGTTGAGAGTGGCATTGGCTGTGACCGTCCAATTCCCCAATTGCTGCTGCCTGCAGGACCAAGGTGGAGCAGCTGCACACGGTGCTGGGCCTGCAGCCGTTCAGCAAACTTGCGCGGTTCTTAAAAATGGATGTCAAGGGCAACCTGGCACCTCGTCTTTCTTTTCTGCAAACATTGGCAGGTGAGTGAGGTGCACCCTGTGGGCACCGTGGACCCCATGCACACCAACCCCCATACCCAAACCGTGGTGAACTGGAGACGGAAATGTTTGCAGCCCTCGTCAGCCCAGCTCAAACCCTCCTGTTCTGCCTTCTTGCCATGCAGGCCTCTCAAGAGCGAAGCTCGTTTCTTCAATTATGTCCTATCCATCACTTCTTTACTACCCGCAAGACACGCTGCAGCGAAACTACGACGCGGTGCTGGTGGACATGGGGGCTGTGCTGACGGGGGGTGTGCTGATGGGGGACGCCGACGGCAAGCTGCTTGTGCAGCGGCGACCCAACGTTCTAGTGTCAATAGTGTCAAAGGAGGGGCGGGTGGGCGACAACCTGCTCGTGCTGCAGCTGCTGGGCGCCACGCCAGCAAGTGCCGCGCAGATCCTGTTGCTCAACTCGAGAATTGCGGGATTAGACCTCAGGGTGGCGATGCAGGACAGGCTGGCAGGACGCGTGGCATTCTGGCAGGCGGCGTACAAGCTCGACACGCCAGGTGGGATAGCTGTTGCTTTTTGTTGTTCTTGTTGCACCTCACTTTACCCAGGTGGGGATGCTGTACTCTTCCCATGTGCCTCTAACGCACACCTTGGGGTGCACCACGGCTTCACAACAATTCTCACTGGTGCCGCTGCTGCCATCTGTTATGCAGGCAGCGCCCTGCTGAAATGCGCACACGTGCTGCACCAAAGCCTCCGCACGGTTGGGCCTCGTGCGGCATTCTACCAGCAGCAGAAGCCTGCGCAGCCGCTGCCAGGCCTCAGCACGTTCACCAAGGGGGACGAGGCCTTCTGCAAGAGCGTGGGCTGCGCGCTGCACACCTTCCAGGCGTTCAAGCAGGAGTGGCTGACCAGCGGTCCGGGGCAGCACACCTGCCGCTTTGAGACGGTGACATGAGGTTGGCAAGCAGATGCACGCAACCAGCAGCCGGGCAAGGTGCAGCTCCAATGCGGAGCTGTGACAAGGTGCAGATGCTCGCTGACAATCCTCGCCCCCATCTGGAACAACGATTACAGGCAGTTTAGTACTAGTGTGCATACATGGTGAAATTCTATGGGGCATGCAACAGCAACGCAAGCAGCCTTCTCAATAAGCAGATGTAAAAGGCAACATGCACAGAGTGACGGTTGGGAAGAAACTGAAGCAGCTGCTATCCGCGCCTGCGTTGCTCAGCCAGCCAGCCAGCCAGCCACGGGTGCAGTACAACCACACGGTACTGCCAGCTTTCTTTGTTGAAGAAGCCAGCCTCAGTACTCGGCAACATCAAGCGAGAACCCCTGCCCGCCCGCTGCCGCCGAAATGCCTCCCAGCAGCGCCAGGTCAGCCCAGGCCGCCCGCGGGCTCTCAAACAGCTGGGAAGGCCGCTGCGTGGGGGAGCGCAGGCCATGGGCGGGGCTCCAGTAGTGCTGCCCGCCCGCTGCCGCCGCCCATTCCGCCGCTATTTCGGCGCCCGGGCTTATCGGTTCGGCGCCCGCCCTGCCGATGTCTGCCGCAGAGCCCCCACTTTCCTCGCTCTCCCAGCGTGCCGCGGGCGTGCCGGGATCCAGCTCTGGCAGCGCTTCTGCCGCCGCCTCTATGCCTGCCATCACGAGAGCCCCGGCCGTGGCCCGCACCCCCGCATCCGCCTGTGCCTGCTCCGAATGTGCGGCAGCCAGGGCCGACAGAGGGATGCCCAGGGCCGTGCCCGCTGCCCGTCCCCCGTGCCCGCTGCCCTCCCTGCTGCTGGTGCTGCCCATGTGCAGGCGGGAAAGCGAGCGGGAGCGCTTGCTGGGGCCAGGCAGGCTGCCCTCTGCCGCTGCTGCCGCGTCTGCTGCCGACAGGCTGCCAGCGCTGACGCTGTGGCTGGGCAGGGAGGCGTGGGCTGTCTCCAGGCTCATTGCCGACTCAACGGGTGGCAGGCCTGGCAGGCAAGGGAAGGGGATGCAATGTGGGCGGGTGAGCTACCATGGAGGGGACAGGAGTGGACCGAGGCTCGCTGCACCTTGCCTGCTGTGGCAGATAAGCCACAAACGTTTGGAAATTTGATGTTCTGCCGCGCTATGGTGCAGCTGCTCTGCACACCCACTGTCATGCCAAGCGGGCTTGCAGCCAGGTAGCTATGCCTGGTTGCAGGCACAGCCCAGAGGCTTGCTTACCCATGGAGGGCATGTGCAGCCAGGAGGGCAGGGTCCCGCGCATGCCGTTGCTCCCCTTGACCCGCCGCTGCAGCACAGGTGGGCAGGGGCAGGGTGAGGGCGAAGGTGAGGTTGAGGTTGAGGGCAAGGGTGAGGGTGAGGGCAAGGGTGAGAGCGGCACATCAGGAGCAGGCTGCTGCAGAGTCCACCATCTCACCAAGGAGAGCGGACTACAAAAGACATGCATGACCCGCCCATGCCGCCCACGCACGCCCACGACCAGCACCCCACTCCTGCCCGCAGCACCTGCGCCGCCGCCTTCTCCCGCCGCGCTTGCTGCCGCGCCTGCCGTGTCACCCTCGCCAGCTGCTCATCAATCGCCACCTCGATCGCGCATGCAGCCTGAAGGGAAGTGAGAAAGCACAGAGGGGTCCATGAGGGCGCGCATGAAGGCGCCAGGGAAAGGGCGGGGAGTGCAGGGACACACTGCCCAACGCCCTGTCCAGTGCAGGCAGCTGCTGGCGGGCGAAAGCACACGGCGGGCTGACCTGCCCAGCATTCAAGCAGGAAATGCTTCGGCGGCAGCGGCGGCAACAGCCCGCACTGCTGCAGGCCACTGTCCCCCACAAGCCCGCTGCCGCACCTGTATTGCTGGCAGCTTGGACCACACCGCGCGCTGCCCCTCCTTCATGGCCACCACAATGTCGGCGGGCGTGAAGTTGACCGCGCTCTTGCTGACGGGCAGGGCTGCACAGGGATGGGGGCAGGGGGAGGGTCATGGTGTCGGACAGTGCGAGGTTTGTGGCAGGGAGTTGATCTCGTAGCAGGGTGGGCTGAAGGCCTGGCTGCTAAGAAGACCAGAGCAGGCAAAGCGGGCCGGCGCAGGAGCAGGGCAGGGCAAAATCTGCCTGCAGCGCAGCCCCTCAGTGCCCCTCCACCCTGCCACACCTCACTCCACGTGTCACACGACACCCTCCACCCTGTCACACCTCACCCTCTACGTGTCACACCTCACCCGCCACGTGTCACCCCCCACCTGAGAATGGCAGGCAGAGGTTGATGTCGCCCTCCCACGGCTGGCACAACAATTTCATGAACTTGCTGTCGGGCCAGATCTTGAGCAGCTGGTGGCACCTGCAGGGGGCAGCGCGCACAGCACAGCAGCACGTGAGCAGGGGCGGCATGCACAGCGACGCGTGAGCAGGGGCAGCATGCACGGCAGAACGTGAGCAGGGGCAGCATGCACAGCGGCACGTGGGCAGGGGCAGCGTGCACAGCGGCACGTGAGCTGGGGCGGCATGCACAGCGACGCGTGAGCAGGGGCAGCATGCACAGCAGCACGTGAGCTGAGGGCAGCATGCACGGCGGCACGTGAGCTGGGGCAGTGCGGGCGCCAATATCACATTTCACACTGTGTGCGTCATGCGCTCCCACCCTCTTTATTATGGTGCACGGCGCGCCAGCACCGACGGTGGCGGGAGGAGCACCAGCAGGATGGGGCAGCGGCCGCAGCAAGCAGCGTCCCAACCAAACCTAGCTGCTCGAAATGGTTCGGATTGTCTGTGCGCCCACCTGTGCTTGAACTCGCTCTCAATCATGCGCGCCAGCCAGCGGGGCAGCAGCGACATGGCAGCCACAATGGGCACCACGTACGGGTTGCACTGCAGCATGCACAGCAGGAGCGGTAAGGGTTAGGGGACGTACTTGTGAAGCAGCGTGGGTTGCAGCAGTGCGGCGTTGGCGGGACGCGGCAGGTGAGCAGCAGCTGGCATGATGAGGCAGGCAGTTAGTTTGTCAACTTGGTTGTTAACAAGCGTTCTGCAGCCTCGGGTGCAGGGTGCCCACTGGCCTGCTGTGCATGCTGGCCCAGGCTGCCGCTTGGGCTGCACCACCCTGCCTTGCTCAGGCGCTGCTACGTTATAGGCAGAAGCGGAAGCCGGAAGCAGCAGCACAAGTAAGACTGGCTTTTCTTCCACAACATCTGTGAGGGTGAGGTGTTCAACATAAAGGGCACGTGCAGCACTGCCCGCGCGCCCCCATCCACCCACCTTCCGCCCGCTTGTGAGGATACGCATTTGCACTGCCCCAGCCCCCCTGCACCCACCCGCCCACCTGTGAGGTGATGAAGAAGGTGCAGTTGCAGTACTGCCCCAGACCCCTCATGGGCAGGTCCTCCTCCAGGCTGCCGTCGCACCAACGCCGCTGAGACTGGGCCGCACCCGTCTCTGCAACACAAGAAATGCGCCGCCAGACGTGAGAGGGCATCACAATCTACCATCGCAATCGATCTCACCCTGCACTATGTACTGCCGCTACAGATTGCCGACAGTGAATTGAGTGGAATGAGGCATGGGCTGCGCTGGATGCATGCAGCATGTTGCGGAGCACCCCACACCCTGTACCTCAACTGTAAGCCCCCCAGCCTGCTGCTCCTGCCCTGTGCTGTGCACCCGCCTCCCACCATCTTACCAAGCTGCAGGCAGTTGATTGTGCGGCATGCACCCCACACCCAACCAAGAGCTCTGCCGTGTTTGCCCGTGCCCTGTGCCCTGCCCCGTCACCTCACATCACCTTCCCCACCTGAAAACTTCACGATGTTGCCGCGCCCATCCTTGGCCATCAGGTCTTGCGGGGAGAAGAGGAGGGGGAAGGCGCTGCTGCAGGCCACCGCGCTCCAGATGAGCACGTTGGGGGCTGCGGGGGCGGGGAGACGAGGGGGCACGGTGTGAGGGGACGCAGGTGCAGGCAATAGATGAGCACAGCGTGGGCTGCGGGGGGGGAGAAGCAAGGTGAGACAACGCAGGCGCAGGCCTACAGATGAGCACAGTGTGGGCTGCGGAGGCGGGGGAGGCAACGTGAGACAACGCAGGCGCAGGCGCAGGCCAATGCTCGGCTGGGCAGTGCGGGAGGGGGCCGGCAGGACGGTCAGGAGAGGGAGAGGGAGAGGGCCCCCCGGGGAGGCGCAAAGGGCGAGCTCGGAGAGGGAGACGGAGCGGGAGCAAGATGAGAGGTGCAGGGAAGCGGGGTCCAGCAGACGAAGGGGCAGGTGGGAACGACGGCGCAGCATGCAGGTCTTCCCACCGCCCGGATCTGCTTCGGCTGGCTTCCATTACAAATAAATTCGCGTGTCTGGAAGCTCCCGGGAGGGAGGTTGTCTGGAAGCTCCCGGGAGGGAGGTGACTGCGGCCCACCTGTGAGGTAGTTGAGCAGGCGGCTGGGCTCCTTTGTGTCGGCAGCGGTGACAGAGATGTTCAGGATGCGGCCTGCACAGCGGGTGCAGAATGGGGGCACGTGGGTGGGTGGTACGTCAAGCGAGACTTTCGGGCGCCCCTAGAGGGAAGGGTGCATGCGGTTGGCATGGTATGGTAAGCTGGGCAGAGAGGGTGGCCGCAAAGCGAGCTCTTTCAAGGCGCCCTGCCCACGATGCAGTGGTAGGCATATGCCCGGCTGCCCGGTTGACGCTGGCAGGCGCCCAAACATGCAACGTTCCTCAGCGCTTGCCCAAACCTGCCCCTGTAGACGACCAGGAAGCTGGTCGTGTCCATGTGACCAGGAAGCTGGCCGTGTCCACAGCCACATGCGTGCACTCTCGACTGCTTCCCTTCCACCCACACGCATGCACTCTGGACTGCTTCCCTTACCCCCGCTCACCGCTGCGCTGGTAGGAATCCAGGAACGTTACGTCCCCCATGAGGCGGCGCAGGCGGCCCTGGAAGAAGTCGTGGTCCTGATGAGGGGACGGGGAGGGGAGGCACGCAACTGGGCGGAAGCGAGGGTAGGAGGTGACCAATCAGGCCGGCCGGCCGGCGGGCAGGCAGGCGCAGGCGTTTCGACATGAAAGAGTCGAGCTAAGAGTTGAGCTGACTCACCCGTGTGTGTCCCGAGGGATAACACGTGGCACAGTTGTTTTCTACACATATATTGGCGAGGCTGCTCTGTTCCCCTGGATGTACCCCGAGCGGATGAGGTGGCGCAGGTGCCCATTAGACTTCCCTGCACATTGCACCCCCCTGCTGATTGCTGGCAGCTCATCTGGATGTAGCCCGAGCGGATGAGGTAATGCAAACAAACTACATCGTGGCCCCCTCTCTCCTGCCATACCTCAGCCTCCCGCTGGCACCTCATGCCCCCTGCTATTCCCCCCGCTGGCATCCCCCAGCACCTCACCTGGATCATTCATACATGATGTACCCTAAACGGATGAGGTGGCGCGGGTGCCTTGTGGGATCGAGTCTAGAAGACTTAAAGCCCTGGTAATTGCGCGCCCCCCTGCTGATTGCTGGCAGCTCACCTGGATGTATCCCGAGCGGATGAGGTGGCGCAGGTGTCCATTAGACTTCCTTGCACATTGCGCCCCCCCCCCCCCCTGATTGCTGGCACCTCACCTGAATGTAGCCCGAGCGGATGAGGTGGCGCAGGTGCTGGCTGCTGCTGTCGTGTGCGAAGAAGTCGATGCCCACCGTGTTGGGAAAGTTGTTCACAAAGTCGCCCAGCTCGGCATCCGTGTGCGTGCACAGCAGGGCGCCGCCTGCAGGCAGTGTTGCGTACGGTCCTGAGGGGGAGACGCTTGCAAGCTGCTCACCAAGCCTCGGGTTACCACAAAGCGCGTACGCATATTTGCCTGCCGCCTGCTGACCAGAAGGGCGGGCATGAGGGGTACGTGAAAAGGGAAGGTGCCCCGGACAGCAGGGCGCAGCATGAGCACAGCGCAGCGCAGCGCGGCGCACCGATGGACCCTGCGCTGCTGCCAGACACCACCCGGGGCAGCAGGTTGACATCCATCAGCGCCTTCACCACGCCAAAGTGCCTGCAAGGGCGAGCAAGAGGGGAGGGAGGGGGGAGGGGAGGGGGATGCCCGCCAGCGCAAGGGCATGTGTTAGGAGCGTGCACGAGATGCAGGCGGGGGACAGCGTGACCATGCTGAGGGCAAGCTGGGTGAAGCCTCCCGCCGACAGGTGGAGAAAGGCCCCAGCTACACAGCTGCTTCCATGCCCTGGAATTGAGTTTGTGCCCCACGCTGCTGCTGCCAGCACGCTGTCATGCCCATGCCAAGCCGACACTCGAAAAGAGGACGGAACAGCTGCTCTCCAGCCCTGAAAAGGCACGTGCCGCGCTGCTGCCGGCGCGCTGTTAACACCCAACCGGTGCGCTCACCAGAAGCCCAGGCTGCCGCCGCCCGACAGGACCAGCCCGGTGCGGCCGTATGCGTGGCGCAACTCTCGGAAGAAGGCCAGGCGATCGTCCAGGGGCATGTCTGCTAAGATAGAGGAAAGAAGAAAGAGACACAGGTGTGGGGGGTGGCAGTCAATTGGTTGCCTAAAGATGTGAGGCCAGGGGCATGTCTGCGAAGAGGGGGTTGAGGGTATGTGACCACATGTGAGGATCGCAGATTGGTGGCTCTTGGAGAGGAAGGGGCCAGGTGGTCAGCAAAACACAGGCAGATGATTGATAGGGCGGTGTTACAATAGCGGCAGGGGATGCGGCCCGTCAACCTATGAGATTCACTGCTGTCCCACGCACCCTGGCAGGTGGCGAGGTACTGCAGGCAGGTCTTGACCTCGTCGATGTACTGCTGTACTGCCTGGGGTACAACCGGGCAGAGGCCCGCCGCCTCCAGCAGCGAGCTGCACAGGGGGAGGGAGGAGAGGAGAGGAGAGGAGAGGAGAGGAGAGCTATGGGCAAGGCAATGCAGTGTTGTGACCACAGGGCGTGCT
Source organism: Chlorella sp. ArM0029B (assembly GCA_002896455.3). NCBI lineage: Eukaryota > Viridiplantae > Chlorophyta > Trebouxiophyceae > Chlorellales > Chlorellaceae > Chlorella > Chlorella sp. ArM0029B. The sequence continues at coordinate 561,366 of JTEE01000344.1, read as the reverse complement.
GGGTGGATGGCAGCTGGGCTTTCCGTGCAGGCATCCTTGGGCTGGCACAAGCTTCCTCTGCAAACAGGGAGGCCGTGTGAAGCGTCCCCTCCAGTCCCTCGCTCCCTGCCTCTCCCACCCTCACCCTCTCTGCCCTCCCCTCCCTGCCTTCCCTCCTTCGAGTGTATGTTACCCCCGCCCTGCCGCCCTTGTTGAACTGCCTCCCTCCCTCCCTCCCTCCCTCGCATCTTGTATGGAACCCCTCCCTGCCTCCCAAAACCATCCCATGTTTAGTTCGCACCCTCCCAACCGCCCTCCCTCCCTCTCTCCCTCACTTGTTTGTGGTGTCCCCCGCGTGGCGCATGTAGTCCAGGCGCAGCGCAGCGCATAGCGCAAACGTGTCGCCCCGCTCCCGCATCGCCGCCAGCACGCCGGCACGCTGGTCCAGCAGCGCCTGCTGCCGCGCCTGGCGGGGACGCACAGCCTGCAGGCGCCGGGTGGTGAGGGCATCCAGGGACACCGCAGCCTGGGACCACTCGCTGCAAGGCAAAGGCAGGCAGGGCAGGGAGGCGGCGGGAGGTGGGAGGTGTGAGAGAGGGGCGCAGCGGACGGGCAGAAGTTGCTTACATGCGGTAATATTCTGGCACTGCCGGATCGTTGTCCCTTGCGCCTTGCGAGGCTAAAGAAGAGCCAACTAATGTAGCGGATACATGACTCATCGATCTAAATGTCTAAATGTCGGCTAAATGACTTCTTAAGATAGGTACACACAAAAGGCGCCCTGCTGGAGGAACATGGTTGCTAAACCATGCACCCTTTCGAGCTGCACCGGTGCTGCACACATTCGCATACGAGCCCCCAGAGTATGCTCAGGCACCCGCCCCCCATAACACAGTGTGTGCTTGCCTGTAGTCCTGAGCGTCCCGCATCACTTGCTTCAGCCGCTGACGCTCCTGCCGCACCGGCCCGCCAAAGATGATGTGCTTGAGGGCCGTCAGGCCGAGGCGCAGCAGCTTCAGGCCCACCAACGAAGCGAGCAGGATGTGCCAGCGGCGCGGCGTGAAGGCCGCTCGGCGCGGGCGGGTCGAGGGCCGGAGCCGCGCCGCGCCCAGCAGCCAGCCGGCAGCCAGCAGGGCGCGCCTGCAGGTGGAGGGGGAGGGTTGGTAGAGTGTGGTCAATGTTTGGAGTGTGCAGCAAGCAGGGTGTGCCTGAAGCCGGCAAGAGGATACGCCCACCTCAGTACCGCCGCCACCGCCGCTCGCAGGCCTCGCGTGAGGAGGAGCACCGCCAGAGCCACGCGCCCTCGGTGCCGCGCGCCAACGCTGCCAGAGGTAGGGTGCGCGTGCCCTGTGGGCACTGGGCTACCCTTGGCAGGCCACACGGTGCCCTGCCGCCGAACCTCGGCCGACATGGGCACAGTAGGGCTTTGATATGCGGATGCTCTGTCTGTCCCTGATGCAAACGAGACCAACCCGACGTGACGAGAGCAATAAACACGGCGGTGCGCCGCCGGCAGCCGGCAAACGAGGGGCAGAAGCCTCCTGAGCGAAAAGGGTTTGGGGCCAAGCCTTGGAGACGCGCGGAGAAGTTACGAAAGTAAACCAGCGCAAATCAGCGTGGCCACCAGCGCTACTGAACACTGCCACAACGCCCAGCGCTCGCGCCAGCGGCGGGGCGGTATACCAACCGAGAACATTCCTCTCTCTCTGAGCACGGGCTACATTGGTAGGTTTCTGCCAGTCTCAGGTGCTCATTTTTTCCCTACACTCAGCCTAATAAGCCCATACATTCCTTCTCTGTTCATAAGACAGCAGGGCACCTGACGTGCTAGGAGCCCATCATTCGCCCAGGTGCCCCTCCCCCTCCCCCTGCCGCTGTGCCTAAGCGTCAGCTTGCTTTAACTTGGCTGTACAGTTGGGGGAACAGAGGCAGCGCGACATAAAGAATCGGAAGCAAAATAGGGTGGGTTCCCCAGGCGCCCAAGGGGCGGCACGCTACAAAGCACGATTGAGGAAGCGAGGGGGGCAGAATACACGAACGGAGGCCCCCTAATGCAGGAGGGCCAGCCGCCTCCGGCTGCGCTGGTGCAGCGGCGGCGGCAGAGGGCAAGCAAACAAATCGGTGCTGTGGGTAGGGACGGAGCAATCAGGGACGAATCAGGGCAAGGGGGTGACGTGGAAGGTGGGGTGGGGTGGGGCGGGTGAGTCGGACGGGGGCAGTTCTGAAGCCTCAAAAGGGCTGGGCGGCTTGAACCAAGCAACTGGCTGGCTCATGTAAACGGCGGCTTGAGTTCTGGCAAGGGGCGAGGGCGGTGAGGGAGCCTCCAGCAGCGCAGTTGCTGAGCTGGCGGGGCGCTAGAAAAAACGGCTGCCTGTTGCGGCAGGGGCCGGGCGAGGTGTCGGCAGCACTGCGGGGGTGCGGCCCACCAGCTGAGGCGGTGGTTGGTTTGGCCAAGAGCCCCAAGAGTCCCAAAAGAAAAGAAAGTGAATCAAACGTGGCAGGGAGGCGGTTTTGTAGCATGTGGGCAGCACAACAGGTGGGCTGAGAGGGGGCGGGGCGGGGGCGGCGCGTGCCGTGGCCAAGCAGCCAGGCGTGCGGTGGAGGGGACGAATGGCAAGGCAACGCTGGCTCTAACTGGCTGGCTTCAAGGTCTCAGCTGGGAATGCGAGACGAGACGGGGTAGGTTTGGTGTTTTAGTGAGGTCACTTTTCTGCCGTCAAACGGTCACAGGAAAGTGTGCACCCGGCGGAGGCGTGCATGCAGCTGGGCCAGAGGCAGGGGCGGCACTGGTGGCGCGGCAGCCGTCCACCCATCTGCCTGCCTGCCCACCTGCCTGCCTGCCTGCCTGGGCAGGCGCCCTGCCGACGAGCGGGGGGCGCGCTCAAATGCTGCTACTGGCTGGTGTAGTCGTCAGAGTATGAGTGCACCCCGCTGGCGGTGACCTCCAGCTCGCTGCTCCCGTCAATGGTCGGCATGAGCTCCAGTTCCTTGGCCACAGCAGCCACAGCAGCCAGCGCGTCTGCCTCGTCTGCAGGGCAGTTGGTGGGTGGCACGGCACGAGGGTCAGAGGCAGTTGATGGGGGGAGGGGACGAGATGAGAGGCCGGGCGTGAGGCCGGGGACCAGGCTGCTGTAGGGGGAGTCAAGTCATGGAGGGTGCGCCGGAGGAAAGTAAAGAGGGGGGCTCATGGCAGCCGTGCACACCAGCCTGCCAGGTGGCGGCCCTGCCACGGTTCCCGCATGCCTGGCACCGGCTGCCACCTGCTTGACCAGCTAGCCAGCTGTCTGCCCCCACGATTCAAGCCCCCGACTCACCAACGCGCATCTACAGCAACCTTGGCTGGCTGCCCCCCACCCCCCACAAATCAAGTCCTCAACTCACCAATGCTCATGTGCTTGAACAGGCTTCGGGCCTCCATTTCGAGGGCCTCTGCCTCTGCCGCCATCGCCACCATCTCACGCCCCCCCGTCATCGACCGGCCACGCGCCATGAACGAGGTCAGGCGCTGCATGTTCTCCGGCACATCAATCATCTCTGTGCCATCCTCTGCATCGTCGCTGCTGTGCTGCACCGCACGCCGGCTGCGAGCGGCCGCCAGCGCTAGGTCGCGGTGCTCTTGCGCCGCCTGTGCTGCCGCCTCGACCCGCTCCTGCCGCCGCAGAAGCGCCTCAAACTCTTCTGAAGAGGGGGTCTCTGCAGAGGGCCCGGCGCTGCGTCGGCCCAGGTGCACCAGGTGCGGGTGGCTGCCGCTGCGCGGC
>JTEE01000344.1:531415-546522 GCA_002896455.3 Chlorella sp. ArM0029B | reverse complement strand
CACCCGCCCAGCCGGCCCCCGGCCGACCTGCTCTGCCGGCAGCTGTGGCAGCACGGCAGCCAGGCTGCTGGCCGTCTGCCTGAGCGCCTCTGCCGAGCAGTCCACCCCACAGAAGCGCACGCCCGCGGGCCCGTGGCGGCGCAGCAGCGCGGCCAGCAGGACGGCAGTCTTGGAGCAGTCACCACAGCCCAGCTTCAAGGAGGCGAGGGGGCACAGGGGAGCTCAGTTCATTGGCGCTGTGCATCAACCCAGCGTCGGGCACGCTTGCCTGGGCCTGGCAGGCTGCAAGGTACCCCACAGGTTGCAGGGCCTCCCAGAGATCCCGGCTGCTGGCAGGCAGTGACTGTGCATCACAGTGGGACAGCGTTCGTTCTGGGAGCCCTCACCTCGGCGACCACCGCACCTGCCGGGATGTGGGCAGCGATTGCCTCAGCGTGCTGGCCCAGCAGCTGCCGCTCGGCTTCATACGGGTAATACTCGGGCAGGGTGGTGATCTGCTGGTAGAGTTGGGAGCCGCGGTCGTCGTAGAGAAACCTGCGGGCAGGAGGGGAGGGGGGCGGTACGGTGCAGGCGCTGACTGGGCGATGTGCGGGTGCGCCGGCCGGCAGCGGCGGCGGTGTGCGCGGCGCTCCCCACCACCCTCTGAGAGTGGCCCATGTCCCTGGGATGAACAGAAGCTTGCCTGCAGGGAAGGTACTTGGGCGTGCGGCGCAGGCCAGTGACTAGGTCCTCTGGCGGGCCTAGCAGCGGCGGCGGCGGCGATGGCGCCACTGTTGGTTGGGTTTCACCGCCTAATGCCTTGGATGCCTGTGATGCGGCCTCTGCATCGCTGCTCCCTGGCTCGGTCGTGGCCGTGGGCCCGTGGGAGGTCGTTGGGCACATTACAAGGACGCGCAGCCGGTCTCCAGGGAAAGCGCTGAGTCCTGGGGTGCTACATCAATTGGAGCAGCAGCACAGCTCAAGCCATACAACAGAGGAGAAGTAGGATCAGCCCATGCGCACTTTGCCTTGTCACACCAGGTGAGGACCCGAAGCTAATCCTTGTACTCCACCGTTGCACATTGTCGAGCAGCAGATGGCGACATGCTGGCGCATGTCGGGCAGGACCTCACCAAGGGTGGGGTAAGCAAGCCTGTCGCCATGTCTGTGGCATGTCTGGCCAGCAAACAAGTTGCACCAAACCTGGCTCCCAGCGCTCATTGCAGTGATTTAAGTCCATCCAGCGTTGCCAGGAGGAGTTGCAGTTCAAGGTGTGGCAAGCGAGCGATAAACAGCGCTGACGTGGAGAGGGCGTGCAGGCCGTTTGATTCAGCCTGGCGGGCGCGCGGCATGGCAGTGATTGCACATTCGCAAATTTGAACGCAGAGCACCGCTGGTTGCGGACAATGCAGGCGGTCCCGGCGCCCTGTGCTAGCAGCGCCGGGCCGCTGCACCACAGTGGCTTGTGCCGCCTTCTATCTGCGCGCCATGGCACCCTGGAACACTTGAAACAGGCAGGCCGACAGGTGGGTGGGTGCGTGGTGAGGACCCCAGCGCCGCCCCACCGCCAGCCGCTCCCTGCCCGTGTCGCCCCAAAAGTCTAAGAAGCAGCACGTCCACACAAGCCAGCACTTTGCCTCCATCTCATATAAAACAAGCCGCACCGCCCCTCCACACTGCACTTCTCCAGGCAGCGCACCGCCGTCTGCACGGCCGGCGCGGCCCTCGCAGCGGGCTGGCCACCGCCGCCGTTTTCGACTGGCAGGCGGCCAAGGATGTGGGTGGCCTCGTCCTCTTCTCTGCCGTGCCATTCGTGGCAGTACAGGCGCTGGCAGACAGCCAGGCTGGCAAGGACCTGATGGCCCGTCTCGAGGCGGAGAAGCCCGCGCTGCAGCGTGAGGCAGCGCAGCGGGAGCGGGAGCGGAGCGCCGTGAGGCAGCTGAGGTGGGCCCGGGGCCCGGCAGCTGGTGTGGGGTGTGGTGTTTTGCCTTTAACGTGCCATACAGTCACCCCGCATGGCAGGCCCTGATGGACCGGGACAGGGGGCAGTTGGGACCCGTCGAACCGTGCAGGACATAGATGTGTGGTGCGTGGTTTGTGTGGTGCACGGTGCGGCGCGGGCACGCTCGGCTGAATGTGAGATCCGCTTGCACCGAGATGGACAACTTGCATGTTTGCCAGAACCGGTACTTGGAGACATCGGGCAGGCAGGCAGGCAGCCTGCCCACATGCTCGCACGCCCTCCCTCTTGCCTGCCTGTCCATCATTTTCACCTGCCTCCCTCCTGCCCTTGCCCTCCTGCCCGCCTGCCCTCCCACAGCCCGTGGTTTGGGCCGGAGCGCCCGCAGTGGTTGGGCCCGCTCAGCTCCCAGCCGCCGGCGCACCTGAGGTGAGGCTGCAGGGATGTTCACACTGCTGTCGTAATCTAAAAAACAAAGCACTCTAAACTTGGGGAGTCCCTAGTCTAGGGATTACTACGGATTCTACATCTCCTAGAGGCTGTGAGGAGCAATGAGGAGGGATCGCTGGCACGGAACAGCCAACAGCGCTGCTGTGCAGATTGGGCGGGTGCTGGCGTGCTGCCGGCACGCAAGCCTGCACGTCTCCCCTTCTGCTGTTGCTGCACTGCACAGCCCGCCTGCCGTCCCACCACCTTACAGTCTGGTACTCACATCCACCCAATCTCTGTCCCCCCCTCTGCAGCGGCGACTTGCCAGGGGATTATGGGTGGGACCCCCTGTCCCTGGGACAGGACCCCGCCAAGCTGGAACGCTATGTTGAGCTGGAGCTGCTGCACGCACGCTGGGCCATGTTGGGTGCGCTGGGCGCGCTGCTGCCAGGTGAGGGGCGGGAGGGGGGGGGGGGGGGGGGGGGGCATGCTGGGCGTGCTGGGCGTGCTGGTGCCAGGTGAGCGGTTCAAGGTGTGATGTGCCATGCTGCCCGCGCTGGGCGCGCTGGTGCCAGGTGAGCGGCCATGCTGGGCGCTGGCTTGCTGGTGCCAGGCAGCCCCCGGAGCTTGTTTTTCTTCTTCCTTAGCCCAAGGTACACGCTTGACACTTTGCCCCAGGCGGTTGTGCGGGCTTGGCATGACTCACACCTGCTCTGCATGCTGGGTGGCATGACTCTCCTCACCCTTTCTTGGTGCCGCTTGGAGTCGCTTCACTGTACTGGCCCAAGCTGTGCCCTTACTGCCAAGGCTCAGTACTGCCTTGACCTTAGTTGGTTCGATGGGCACAGTTGCACACTTGTGGGAAGCCTGCGTTCCCGCCCACCTCAAGCCTGCCTCGCCCTCCACCCCGCCCATCCACCCAGGCCTGCTCCCTCCTGCACCCCGCCCACCCCACCCGCAGAGCTGCTGCAGCTGAGCGGTGCCACCTCATTCCTGGAGCCGCGCTGGTGGTGAGTGCTGCGCTCCTTAGGCGGGGTGTTGGGTGACGGCGGGGGTCCAGGACGCTCGTGTGCAGGCTGCAGTGAAGTCTGCACCCTCTTTCCCAGCACATGTGACTGGCAGCATCATGCCCCTGCCCCTGCCCCATCATGGATCGCCAACTGCCGGACCACCTTCCTGCCCCCCCACCTGCCCACCTGCCTTCCCACCCGCCTGCCCCCATCGCCTGCCCACCCCCCTCCCTCCCTTTTCCAGGAACGTTGGCTACGCCAAGCTGACCACTGGGGAGGAGCTGGCTTACCTGGGCATCCCTGGGCTGAGGGTTGCGGGCGGGCAGGGCGTGGCCATCATCGCTTTCTGCCAGGTGGGGCGGGGCAGGGCGGGGCGGGGCGGGGCGGCACGCACCACCTAGGTTTTGTGGCAGAACAAGTGATGCCAAGAGTAGGGCGGGTAGGGCATGGCCTTTACCGCATCCTGCCAGTGGTACAGAGCGTTCTTCCTGATATTAAAGTGGCAGAACACGTTTACTACTGGATAGTGCCCGCCGGCCAGGGCGTGGCCATTGACGCCCTCCGTCTAGATGTTTGAGGGGGGACCCAGGGGGTATGTGGGCAGACAGACCCCAGGCATTTGTGCCAAGCCCTGGGCGCCCACACTCCGCATGCGGCGCTGTCCCGCAGAGTCACTTGTGGCCCCTCAACTTCCCACCTTCAACGCACACACGCACACACACACACACACACACAACCGCCCTGCACCCTCGCCTCGTGCCTCCCCCTCCTGCGGCTGCTTCTCACAACCCCCCACCCCTTCTCCTCCCTCCCGTCCCCTGGGCAGGTGCTGCTCATGTTTGGGCCGGAGTATGCCCGAGCCTGTGGCATTGCTGCCCTGGAGCCCCTGGGTGTGTTCCTACCCGGGGACAAAAACTACCCAGGCAAGCAACCAGATGGGGCTGCCGCTGGGGGCATTTGCAAGGGCCCACCGACGCTCGCAGCCAGGGGTTGCACCGCTGCGCTGCTGCCTGGAAAGGGGTAATCGCTTTGCACCCACACATGGTGGCCTGCCATGTATCATTGATGATCTGTCCCCCTGGCAAAGGGGTCTGCTTTCGTTGGCTGCTTTGGTTGGCAAGGAGCTGCCGCTTGGATGCTGCACGTTGGCCTGCTCCCTGTGGGCTGCGCATGCACTGGGGCAGGCTGTGCATCTAACAATCGATCCCACAAGCACTTACAGTTCAAGTCTATGGGGATCCAGCAAGGGTCTTACGGGCCAGGGCGCAGGCTGCTTTCCAGGTGGTCACATTGTACAAGCTCTTGCCAAGCCGGACCCAGTCCTTTCACCTCCTGTCCTCCCCGCCCTGCAGGCGGCTGGCCCTTTGACCCCCTCGGTCTGGCCAAGGATGCCGAGCGCTATGAGCGCATGCGGGTTCGGGAGATCAAAAACGGGCGGCTGGCAATGGTGGCATGGCTGGGTTTTGCTGCGCAGGCGGCGGCCACGCGGCAGGGGCCGGTGGGCAACCTGGTGGAAGCGCTGGGCCTGCTGAGGGGCAGCTGACGTGGCAGGGCGCGCTGATTTGGCGCCGGGCCATGACGGCTGCTGACGTGGCCTTCGGCTGTGTCACAGGTATCTGTGGCCGTGCCTTTTGCAAGGCTGTTGACCACCAATCCCCCCGCACTTTGCTTCCCGTTGCGTTGCTTTAACTACAACTGTTTCGTTTCGTGACCACACTGAAAGTATTGTTCACATGCATTTGTAAGTTTTGGCAAGGTTGATAGGTCTTTAGGGCTAAGAAATGCATATGCATTGGAGGGGTGGCAGCCTCAGCCCCTCAGCGACGCCTCCTCCTGCTGCTCCTGCTGCTGCCAGTGCTGCACCAAGCACTCCGCCGCTTGCTGCCCCGTCATGTACGCGCCGTGCATGGTGCCGATATAGGTCACATGGCAGGCCTCCCCTGCAAACAGGAGCACCGGAGGCGCTCTGCTGCCGCCGCCGCTACCGCTGCCGCCGCCGCCGCCGTTGCTCTCGTTGCCACCACTGCCAGAGCCGCTGCTACCGCTGCTGCTGTTGGTGGCAGCAGCTGTGTTTGCGTAGAGGGGTGCCGCCAAGAGTGCCACATCAGCGGGGGAGCTGCCTGGGCCCAGGTAAGAGTAGGAGCCTCGGGTGAGAGGGTCGGCGCCCCAACGGGACCTGCACAAAGTGGAGCGGAACACACCAGACATGCTGTGTTTAGCAACCTACTTGTGTATTCACTTGTGTCGCTCACAGGCCAGAGGCACTCAATGCGGGCTGCAAAGGCAGTCAGGCAGGCACCAACCAGCCAGTGGCATGTGGATGCCGCTTTATGCAGCCAGCTGTGAGGCCCACACAGGCACTGAGCGCACACGGCGATGGTCAACCTGCTGTCGCAGCACACTGCCGATACGATGTGTCCCCGCTCTTTGAGCCAAGCCACACACACGGCACAGGCAATCACAAGCACAGCATGACCGCATCCCAGCTGGTGCCCGGCGCTGCCCAAACCCAAAGTCTTCCCCCTCTCTTTGCGTCTTGCAACACAAATACCGACGGCACTACTCACCGGTACAGCTTGACCGCGTCCCAGCTGGCGCCAGGTGGCAGCTGCAGCTGCGGGAAGAGCGGCGCCAGCTGGCGCAGCGCGCGCAGGACCTCTTCATCAGAGGCAGCCTCCATCTCAACGGCTGCCTCCCCAGTCAACCAGGCCACCGCCTGGTAGCAACTGGGCTGGGCAGCCTCGGCACATGGGCTGAACTCGGCCTCATCTGCGTCGCCCTCCTGCTCTGCAACCGGTGCTGCCGCCGCCGCTGGCTGCCCCTGCTCCTGCTGTCCATGCTCCTGCTGCTGCTGCTCCTGCTCCTGCTGCTGCCGCACGCTACTGCTCTTGATCTGTGGCTGAGATGGCTGCTGCGACGGCGAGAGCTTCACTTCCGGGCCTCCAAAGCGCAGGCTGAACACGCCCTTGACCCAGCCGGGCACCGCTGCCTCAGCCGGGCCTTCCACCAATGCTGCTGTTCCTGCTGCTGCTGCCACTGCAGCTTCTACAGCCTCTGCTGCTCCTGCCGCTGCTGCTGCTGCTGGAACACCTGCTGCTGCTGCCCCTGCTGCCGCTGCTGCAGGATGGTCATAGCTCTTGCCGTTGCCGCCGCCCCCCTGCCAAGGGCTGCTCCAGAGGAGGGCAAACGACACTGGTGGACTGGTGGCAGAGCCACCATCTGCAGCAGCTGCACCTCCTGCTGCCACCGAGGCCTGGCTGTCGCCCTTGCCACTCGCTGCTGCTGCTGCTGCAGCACTAGCCCCCGCCGCCCCAGGTGGCTCGAAATCCAGAAACACCTTGCCCACCGTGCCGATGCGCAGCCGCCGTATGGCTTCTGCCTTGCCAGGTGGCAGCGGCGGGTCAAACAGCCGCTCATGCTGTGCTTTGAGCACGCCCAGGGACACGGTGACTACGGCAGCATCTGCCTGAACCTTCGTGCCATCAGAGCAGGCTATGGTCACCCCGCTGTGCCCGCTGTGCCCGCTGCCGCTGCCCCTGCTGTGGTCCCCCCAGCTGATGCGCTCCACAGCGTGACCATAGCGCAGGTCAGTCAGCTCTGTGGCCAGGCCCTCGGCTACAGTCTGCGTGTGTGGTTGTACGACTCAGGGTGGGAGGCGGGGGGAAGGGAGGAGGTGAGGGAGGGAGGCAGTGAGGGGAGAGGGAGAGGGACAAGTTTGAGGTGGAGCAAACTGCCTAGGGGCAGTTGATGGATGCGTTATGTGTAGCAAGGCAGCTGAGCAGGCGCACCACATTCACAGGCCCCTGACCACCCACAAGAGCAACAGCAGAGGCAGCAGAGCGGCAGGAGCGGCACACACAGAGCGGCACACGCACGCACCTGCATGCCAGCTGGCAGCGCGCAGTGCACCCCGCCCGGCATTTCGTCGTACAGAGCCAACCCTTGGGCGCTACGAGGCAAGCAGGTTAAGGGGAGGTGGCGGGAGGGAGGGGCGGCATAGAGGGAAAAGCCCGCATGACTACAAGGTACGCAATGGGCAGGTGTGCTGAAAGAATGCGCTGCAGGTTCCACTGACTGGCCAGCGGCACCCCGGCACATGCCCCCATGTGCCACACCTCACCCTCAGCGTCGGCCACCCCTCGCCATCCCAGCAGACTCCCGGCCCTCCTCTGCCCGGTGCTGCCGCAGCCGCGTGTCCTCCCAAGTCCCCGCACTCCCGGCCCACCACTGCTGCCGGTGCTGTCGCAGCCGCCTGCCCTCCCAGCCCTCAAACTTTCTTCCCGACTCCCAGCGCTCACCTCTGCTGCCCGGTGCTGTCACAGCCGTCCATCGCCCGCTGCAGCTGCTCCCTCCAGCTCCACGCCCGGGCAGCTGCCTCCACTTGCTCCTCACTGGACAGCTGTCCAGCGGCAAGCAAGCTGTCCCAGGCTGCCGCCAGGTGCTCAGCTGTTGTGCCCTGGGCATCCGCTGGCAGGCTTTCTATGACCTCGCTCCATGCTGCCAGCGCTTTGGTCACGCCCTGCTCCTGTTCCCTGCTGAGCGTCTGTGTCGAGCCGGGCAGCAGGAATTGGGAGCTCCACCACTTCTCCCCTGCAGTGGAATGGCAGAAGAACAGGGACACGTGGAAGGTGAGGCAAGGTGGTGTTGCAGACGGTGGGCAAGTACGCAATGTCAAGACCAGGCAAGGCAGGCATGCGGGCACATACAGCCCAGCCCAGCCAAACCAGGCAACCCCATGCTCCAGCTGTGCCCTGCGCCCACCCTGGGGTTCGGGTCCAATCAAGCCCTGCTCCAGCGCGTGTTTGAATACTGGGTTAGGGGCATCAGTAGTGCCCAGGCCGTGAAACCAAGTGGCACCCATCTCAAGCGCGTGTGCTGTGCTGCTGCCGGCCAGCGGCTGAGTGCAGGCGCGCCCACCAGCACGGCTGGAGGCCTCCAGCACAACAACATCGCAGCGGCCGGAGCGCTGCAAGGTAAGAGCAGCTGCAAGGCCGGCAAAGCCGGCGCCAACGACCGCCACCCTGGGCCGGGGGCTGTCGGCGGTCGCGCACGCTCCGGCAGCAGCGGTGGTGGCGGCGGCCACCGCACGACCCAGCATAGCGGCTGCCATCGATACCGGCTTGTTGAAGTCGCTTTGATGCCGCACTCTTGAGCACAACTCACGCAAGCCGCCACGCAGTCCGGGGGAGTGCCACCACGCGCGCAGCCAGCGTGGGCGTTGCGGTTGATCACAGCTGCCGCAGCCAATCGAAACACCGTAGATGCAAAACGCCGCGGCGTGGAAGGGTTCAGCCCTTCTGGGAAGGTGGAGGAAGCGCGCCGCCGCCAGCACAGCACACGGCAGCGACCGGAGGCGGCACAGCGCAGGTGCATGCGAAATTTAGCCCTACAGAAGTTTGAACCAATACCAATCCGTGCTTTTGACAGTGACTTCCACATCCAGAAGGCTGGTTGCAGATGTCTCTTGCCCAGGATGCAGGGAGGCACCTGTCTGCCAAAGCGCCAGCTCGCTTGGACAGCCAAACCGCCCCCGCCTTGCTGCGTAGGACGGTGCTGCCCATTCGGCGAGCTACTTGTACCAGACTTACACTCTGCACCAGCTCTCAGTCCACTCATCCAATGATGCAGAGCTGCGCCCCCAGGCTGATGGCAAGTATCATCTTTGCATGTGCTCTGCACACGCCGTTTGGGGCCTGCAACTACGCCGCTCTTCCAGGCCTCTGAACAAAGTGGCAGCAAAGCAAACTTAATGGGACATTTGTTTTATGGCCGCAGAGGTAGTATTCTGTTTGACGCAGAGGAGGGCACATGTTCTGTCTCCCCAGGGGCCAGCCGTGCACCATAGTTAGCTTTCGATGCTTGCATGTGCCGTGCCACCCCATGCGTCAAGTCGGTGCGAACAGTCGTGATTCACATTGCTGAGGCGGCTTACAAAGTGGGGACATGCGGCGCAGCCAAAACGGCAGCGCTGGTCGCTCAAAGGGGCACAGAAAGGCATGGACCTCAATTCAGGGCTTCTTGCTGCAGAGCACAGACAATGGTAACTGACCGTCAACTGCGTCACTCGCCGACCCAGGAGGGTGCAGAACCCTGGTTTGAGGAGAAGCCGTGCACCGCTCTGCTCATGCGGTACATTGACGACAGGGTGGCGCGTGCCCGCCCACCTTCCTCCTCCCTCTCATCCTGCGGCCTGTCCCAGCGGTCCCTCTGTAGTGCTCCGGCCGCGCTGCCAGTGTTGCGCCGGTCGTTGGCACCGCCTGCAGTGTCACGCCAGTTGTTGGAGCCTCCGGCACCGCCGCCAGTGTTGCGCCAGCTGTCGACACCACGGTAGGTGGGAAACTCTGGGCCCAGGCCAAAGCGGTTGAACAGCTCCTCGACGTGGGCTGCTGCTGGGGGGGCGGCTGGGTTGGCAGCAGCAGTTTGGTTGGCAGGCGCACCAGGAACTGGACCGGCAGCAGCTGGGTTGGCGGCCGTGGGCGCCACGGCAGGGTTGGCAGCAGGCGCAGAGGAGAGGGCGCTGATGTCCAGGCTGGCAGGCATGCTCATCTCTGACAGCTCAGCGTAGGGCAGGGGCGTGCCGGAGGTGTCCTGCCCCAGCTCGCGCAGCCAGCCAGCGGTGTCGCTGTATTCTGGGCGGGCATCGATGTGCAACTGCAAGAGGGGAGGAGGGGAACGGGGATTGAGGACGTTGTAGCCGGGAGGAGTAAGCTCCTGTTCTGTGGCCTTACATTGTCTGCTTATGAGGCAGAGGGGGCCGAAGTCCGCTGCATGTGGGGCAGTTGTATGTTGGCTTGCAGCCGTAGAGGTCAGCTCACACTTTTAAATGCTGAACGGTTTGCAATTGTGCCACACTCCATAAAAACACTGAAGTTGAACTCAACCGCCCGTTCCCTCCGCCTGCAAACTAAACAACGACCAAGCCTCTCACCAGCAGCGAGCGGAAGCCGCCACGAGGGAAGGGCGGCTCGCGCAGAAGCGCCGCCGTGCCTTGCAGCATGGCAGCGGCATCATCCGCCCACCCGTCGGTCAGGAACACCAGGGAGTGGCTGCGCGGCAGCTGGCTTGTCCACGGCGGCAGCTGATTGCCGACTGGGGGAGCTGGGACCCATGGGGTGATACCAGGGGCGCCTCCGGAGGCAGTGACCGCAGCAGGGTCGGTGGGCAGCTCCAGCGTCGCCGCCTGCGCCGCAAGGTCTGCCACAACCGCCTGCACGGCGGCGCAGGCGTTGGTGCCGAAGCGCTGCAGCCCGGAGTGGCGCACCGCCCCGGTCAGCTGGGCCAGGAAGGCGGCACGGTTGAAGTCGGCTGCGGAGGGGGTGTCCGGAGAAGGGGAGGCACAGGGTAATGGTGCAATGGCCTGGGCCGCACAATCTGGGTAAAAGGAGGGATGTGGAATACCCGCAAGGCCAGGCTGAGTGTGTCGCAGTGCATTGCCGATCTAGGAGGCGCCATTCCCTGAAAACCAGTCCCCACTGATCCTGCCACGCTTCCCCTACAACTGCCTGGCTGCAGCCCCACCTGGCTTGCGGTGCCAGCGGTGCAGGGTGGCCAGGCCGGCGTCAAATCCCACCACCAGCACCCAGTCGCCCGCCGCCACCTTGCTGTCCACCGTGCACGCCACGGAGGCCAGCGCAAAGCAGAGGCGCGAGGTGGCTCCGGAGCGCCAGGCGCGACAGCTGCCCATGGAGCCTGCACGGGTGGGTGGAGGGGTGATGCGGTTGGACGGAGGGAGGGGCCGCGCTGACAGGTAAATGTAGGCTCAGGGACGAGCAAGCAAGGCGAGGCAGCAGGAAGACAGGGCACAGGATGCCGATTCTCGAGGAAAGTCTTCCTGTGCACCTGCACATGCTGTGCACATTTCGCACTGCCCGCCCCGCTCACTGGAGAGGTCGATGCAGAAGGCCCAGGTGTTGGGGGGCGCACGAGTGCCCAGCAGCTGGCTCAGGTGGTCTGGAACCGACATGGGCACTCCCCCGGCAGCTGCTGCGTTGAGCAGCGCAATGCCGTTGAGCAGCGGTGTGACGTCGGCGTCGGGGATGTCGGTGGCAGGTGGCGCACCGGTGGCATCCATGCGGGGGCGGAAGGAGGCAGGCTGGACGGCTGGCTGCGCCTGCTGTGGTGCAGGCTGCGCCTGGGCCAGGGGCTGGGCCAGGGGCTGCGGCGCCTGCTGGGCCTGCTGTGGTGCTGGCGCTGGCGCTGGCTCTGGCGCCACCACTGGCACCTGGGGGGCCTCAAAACGCCAATCTGCCTGCCCTGCCTGCCGTGATGCAGATGGGGCAAAGAAGCGTCCCCAGGAGGCACGCCAGTCTGCACGCTCTGCCTGCTGCGGTGCAGGCGGGACCAAATCGTCTGCTAGCGTGGGTCGCTCCACCATCCGGGCTCGCACCTCTGCACGCGGTGCCTGCTGGTGCCACGGAGGCAGCGGTGTCGCCCGCTGCGCCTGCTGCGGCACCTGCCGCGCCTGCCGCTGTGTCCCCCGCTGAGCCAGCTGGGCCATCAGCTCAGCCAGAGGGTCGCGGCCCTGCTGTGCCGCCGCTGCCGGCGCAGCACCCACGTCGCGGCCCTGCCCTGGCGCAGCACCCACGTAGTGGGCCTGCTCCTGGGGCGGTGCGGGGGCAGCCGAGCGCATCGCGTAGCCGCGGTAGCCGTCGCCGCGTGAAGCGCAGGCGCCTGGCACCTGGCTGGCGGGCTTGACGCGGTTGAGGTCCATGGGCACGCGGCACATGGGGCAGCGCTGAGCCGTCAGCCGGGCACGGGCGAGGCAGGCCTGCAGAGGCATTGGGGCGGGGCAGCGAGGCAGGGGAGTTGGTGGGTGCTGGACGTGCAGATTGTGACGGTGTGGTTTGGCGCACAGTGGGCTCCTTTGAATGCAGCATTTGTTTTAGCATTAATCTGACCCGCTTTGCCCTTGCACTTGCTTGGTGGTAGATGTGCCCACACGCCAGACTGACGCATGTCGAGTGCTGGTCAAGCTCGTCTAAACAGATGCAGCAAGCTGCGCCGCCGTCGGCTGCCGTGTCGTGGCCAACAGGCAGGGTTTCCATTTGCGTGGCGACTGGAAGGAGGGAGAGACGTGATTGCTCTGAGTGATGGGGAGGCACATTTCTGGCGGCAAGGGGAGACGTGATGGCCTGAGAGGAGGCGCAACCGCTGGCGGCGCCGGCGGTGCCCCAGCCGGCCGGTCAGTCGGCCCTGGATGCCAAAGCTAGCGGGCCGCTGCAGCGCCAAGGCCAACGCAGCCGCCAACACGCTGCGAATGGGCAAGTCAATTCAGCTGAAGCCCGCACCTGGTGCGGAGTGAGTCGCACGCGCTTCGAAAGCGCGTCACAAGCGCCTGCAGACGGTGCCGTCCACGTGATGCAGACCGTGGCGATGGGTTGAGAACAAGGGCCAAGGCTGCACCAATGACTCATTGAATGAGGCGTCCAACCAACCGCCAGCCTGGCAAGTCATCGGCGCGCCAGCGGGGCCCGCCAGCGGCACCTGTAGTGCAGACCCACAGCGACTGCACTCTAGATGACTAGTTCTTGTGGCTGTGATTTTTTTATGTTGCCTCATTTCATTCAGCGTCCATGAACCACAGGCCCAGGTAGTGTGCACACACTTCCCGTGGGCGCCGCCGCACACCACAAGGCGCACCTTCTGCTCACCACTGCCTCATTCCCCCAATGCTGTGTAGAAACCTTGGTGGTCCAATTCAGGTCCAATCGACTCTCAGGGAGTCTTGAAGTATACAGTCGCAACGTGTGTGAGGACAGGCTCAAAATGTGTGTTGGTCACATAATCGGTGCTGGGTCCGAAGTGCTGGGCCAAGCTCTGGACAGCTGTCCTGCGGGGTTTGTGTACGAAGCTACGACAGAGATTGAATAAACCGAAAAATAGCGCTCTGATTTCTGGAAAACATGAAGCGCGCTCAGTCATGTGCAACAGCGTGTGTGCAACAGCGGTCTCATGCACCGCGCTTCTGCCATGCTTGCACCAGGCTGCCTGCCGACCAGCCGTTTCGGCTGCGTCCGCTGCAACACCCCCTCCTCACTGCTGGCCCTGCCTAGTGCAGACCCTGGAGGCGTCGGCGCACTGCAGAAGACAGGCGACGCAGCGGCACGGGCGGAGCCGCCGCAAGCCCAAAGCTGCTGCGGCCAGACTCGTCCGTGTCTGTCCGAGCCACGTTGGCTTGCCAAGCCTGCGGCAGCGCGTCCAACGGCACGTTGACCCACTGCGCTGCCTCCTCCTCTATAACTGGCACCAATGCGGGTGCTGCAGCCACAGGCGCCACAACTGCAGCGGTCGGCCCAGCATGGACATGGGGCATGTGCCTGCCACTGCTGCCCTGACGGCTTAGAGGGCCCGTGCCCCCCCAATCCTGCTGGCGTAGAGGGCGCTCGTCGGCGCGCGCATGTGCCTCTTGCTGAAACAAGGGGTTGTGCGGCGCAAGGACCTTTGCCAGGCTGTGAGGCTGTCTCTTGTGCGCCGCCCTGCGCCACAGCACAAGCGCGGTGACTGCATAGCAGGCATGCCGGGGAAGAAGATGGACGGGTTTAGGCGGAGCGTGCTCAGCAGCCTCTGGCAGGCCTATGCTGTTCTCAGGGCTGCATGTCAAAAGAGAAGGCCCGAGACAGGCTGCAGCTGCTGCAGCTGCAGTGGTCAGGCAGCAATCTGAAGCAACACTACCAGTGATGTAAGCATAGCACCCACCCATGCTCACCTGCCGCAAGTGCAGCCACACCACCTGCTGCCCCTGCCACTGCAGGGATCAGCCACTTTCGGCTGCGCCGGCTTGGAGCGGGTGGTACCGCTGCGAGTGCAGTACCATCCATCTGCACATTCCCCACCGCCAGCTCACCAAACCGCTCAGCTGGCAGCACGCTCTGAGGCTGGCTCATCAGCATGGCGCCCAGCTGGCGCGTCGCCGCCTCATCTTTACTAACAGCAAAGGTCACTGTCACGAGCCACGCTGCCTCCGCTCCGCCGCCGCCGACACTTGTTGCTGCCAGCCGGCGGCGGCGGGCCGCGGCTTGTTGCTGCTGGAATGTCACGGCTGGACGGCTGGATGCGCCGGCAGCCATGGCTGCCTCCTGAATGGCTGCGACCAGTGCCTGCTGCCAGAGCAGGTCTGGGGAGGAAAGCAGCCTGCTGTCCTTGGGTTGAAGCACAAACGTGAGGGCGGGGCCCGTCAAGGGGCCCACAGCAGGCGGCGGGGAGGGCGGGGCCTCGGCTGCCCCATCTGCTGGGTCTGCACCTGGCGGAGGCCTGCAGAAGTGTGAAGAATAGGTGGGGGATGCATGAGGTGGGTTACCGGTCAATGCCAGAGGTTGCCTTTTCATGGGTTGACTGTGTGCCATGCACACGCCCATTGTACCCCAATGCGGAGTTGAGGATGGAAAGGGTGCCCTTTCACTCGTCGGCAGTGCCCCGGGTGGCGCAGCCGGGGTGGGGAAGTCGCTCTTGAGAGCCAACAGAGGCTGTCGTGAGAAGAGGTGGATGAGTGGCTAGGGCTTGTGAGCATAACATCAGACCTGGCCCAGAGGCCATACCCTGTCAGGCACGCCAGGCATGCCAAATACCCGCCCCTTCAACTTACGGGCTGTCTGAGAACGGCGGGGAAGATTCCGGCGAGGGTGACGGTAACTCAGTGACAGGCTCAGGAGATGGCGGCTGCGGCGGAGCTCCAAGCGGCAGCGGTGGCGGCCTGGGGGATGGTGACTGCCTTGGGGGTGGAGGGGAGGGCT
>JTEE01000344.1:497789-521859 GCA_002896455.3 Chlorella sp. ArM0029B | reverse complement strand
GGCTCGCTCTGCCGACGGCCAGGAGGGCTGCTGTGCCTGCTGCCGGGGCGCCTGTCCGGGCTGCGCCTGCTGCTGGGACGACGGCCGGGGCTGGGGCCACTCCTGCTGCTTGGCTGATGGCGAGGCGGGCTGCGGCTGCGCTTGCTGCCGGCCCGCCGGGCAGGGCTGCGGCTGCGCCTGCTGCTGGGCCTTTTGTTCGGGCTGCGGCTGCGGCCACTCCTGCCGCTCCTCTGCTGCCGAGGCTGGCTGCGGCTGCGCCCACGCTTCCTCCCGCTGCTCGCTGCCTTCCTGGCCGCCGCCTCCAGCTGCTCAATGGAGGCCTTCTGCTCAAGAGCACTGCCGTGCCCGCTGCCGCAGCTGGGCAGCTGGCCTGTGGAGCCCACAGTGGGGTCCACATCAACCTCCTCAGCAGGCAGTGCTGCAGCAGGGACAGCTGGCACCCCAGCAGCTGCAGCAGCCGCTGTGGCCGCCGTGGCTGCTGCGGCGGCTGCTTCATGGGGCGTGTACATGCCTGTGGAAGAGAGGCCGCTCTCAAAGGCCAGAAGCTGCCGCTCCTGCCCCTGCTCCGGGGCTCCTGCACAGAATGCTGCCACCACCGCCGCTGCCGCCGCTGCCGCTCGTGCTGCTGCTGCTGCCTGCGGTGCCGAAGCAAATCCCAGGCCAGGGGGTATCAACGGAAGGGCTGTCAGCGGCACTGCTGCTGGCGCTGTGCCTGCCGATGCATGCGGGGTGGCCTCGGAATTGAGCGGGATGGCCTGGGACGGCTCCTGCTGCAGCAGCACTCCCAGCAGCTGCTCCTGCAGCTCCCGAGTCGACGACTGAGGCGACAAGGCTGCTGCTGCGTCCTCCTGCAGCTGCTGGTCCTGCCCCTGCGGCTGGTGCTGCTGCTGGTGCTGCGGCTGCTGCTGCTGCTGCTGGAAAGGAGCCTGAGCTGGCGTTGCGCCCGGCCCGCTGCCGCCGGCAGGCGCAGTACCTGGCGGAAACCCGGTGCCAATCTTGCGACCCCCTGCACATACCATGAACGGGCACAGACATATGCTAGGTTCAGCGCTTGCATGCAATGCCCGCCACATCAAAGCGCCACAATGGCAGCAAGCCCCGCCCCGCCTCCATATATGCCACCCCCGCCCACCCTCTCCTGCTGTTTCCACATTGCGGTGTACGTGTCCAAGCATTCTATACTCCGAGCACTCTACTCCAAGCCTTTCCCATCCACTGTTGAATGCCCTTACCTGGCAGCACGTGCCCCTCCATCTCAGCCTTGGCTCTGCACCTCTCAGCATCGCTGCGCGGGGGCAAGGGTGGGGCAGGCAGTTCTGGCAATGAGGACGGCTTCCAAAGGTCCGGGTGGAGGTACGAGGGCTGTATAGGTGGTGGACCGCCGAGCAAGGCTTTCTTATGGCCGCCTCCGCCATGGCCATGCTGTCCAGCTTAAGAAGCTGAGCGGACCGTGCGGAACAGTGTGGTGCACCAGCCTCACCTGCCGAAGCGCACAGTGGCGAAGCCGGCGCGCATGGTGGCAGACATGACACTAGGGTAGCGCTCCCTGCAAACACGGAAACCAGCAATGTTGCTCTGTCATGTTTCACTCTGCATGGTACTACTTGAGTTACGTGAGGGTTGGGTCCAGTCAATGCCGAGAGCGGGTGAGGAGGCGCACGCGCAAAGAGACGATGCAGTCAGGTGCGGTTGCCAAGTCTGCGGAGCATGTGCGCCATGCTCCCCCACGCTTGACGACAAGGCAGGCAATTCGGCACCGTAGGCACTTGGGCTTGTGGGGAGGGAGGGTGCACACCCCCGTGGCTTCCCTCAAGTGGCTTCCCTCAAGTGCGCCTCATGCATGTGTGGCCCTGCAGTGAGGAGGAGACACAGCACTTCCCCCCCCCACACCTGAAGTAGGCCAGGAGCTCCTCTGGAGTCATGCACACCCCGAGGTTGAGCACAAGCAGCGGGAAGCCGCCCTCTGCCACGCCCCCAGGCTGCAGCGGCTGCTCCCGCTCCTGCTGCTGCAGCTGCTGCTGCTCCCGCTCCTGCAGCTGCTGCTGCTGCTGCTGCTGCTGCTGCTGCTGCTGCTGCTGGGCTGGCGCCTTCTGCCACGCCCCCTGCTGCTGCTGGGCTGCCGCCTTCTGCCACGCCCCCTGCTGCTGCTGCTGCTGGGCTGGCGCGGGCGCAGCCGTTGGGAGGCCTATCGGGTCGCCGGCCCCTTCGGATGGGCCTCCGCCTGCGTTGCATGCGCGTGGGCTGCTGACAGCCTGGCAGGAGGCAGTGGCCGCTTGCTCCGCCCGCGGCAGCTCGACGTAGAGGGTGAAGCCTTTCAGATGGGCTCCGTACATCTGTTGCAGGGGAAGGGGGGCACAAACCTATGTCACCTGCGTATGTTTGTACATCTGTTGCAGGGGTGGGGGGTACAAACCTTTGTCACCTGCGCACGTTTGCCCACCCCATGCATGAGTCTGGACAGTGCACCTGGGCTCAGAAGGCCCAGCGGCATGCCAAAACCGGCCTGCACCATTCCATAGGAGCAATGAGCAGCAGCGGCTAACCTGAACCAGCGCAGCATCACGCTCTGCCGCGTCTGAAAACCGCACAGTGCCCCGTTGATTGATGGGGCGCCCACCAAGGCTCCACTGCTTAATAGTGGCTTGCTGGGACGCCGGCGCCAGCTTCACATCTCGCACAGAGGGGTACCGCTGCCTGCAAGAGGAGCATGGTGATATGTGTGGCAAAAAGTAGCGTGCTTGAGCACGCGTTTGAGACACTCACAAGAGAATGTGCTGCGGACTGCATCTCTGTTAATGCGGCTGCTTATCACTGGTGTGCCTCCCTGCCTGCTTACCTAAACAAAGCAAGGACGTCTTGTTCCGTGGCGTCATGCGCAATGCCAGAGACGTGGAGAAGGGAGAAGCAGGGCGGCGACTCGCCAGGCGGCATGTGTACTGACAGTTTGGCGCCAGCAAAACTGCTCCCTGGCATCTGCATCAGATGGCACACGAGTGTGGGAGCTCAGCAGTGGCCCCGACAGCTGGCACAGGACGCAAGGGGCAGAGAGAGCTGGCGGTGCACAGGCATTCCCGCACTTCATGGCACGCTTGCTTTGCACGCTTTGCGGAGTCGTAAGCACACACATCCTGGCGGCGCTGCACCCAGTGTGGCGGTGCAAACAACCAGCAGCAGGCAGCCACTGGCGGTGCAAACAACCAGCAGCAGGCAGGCAGGGCAGCACAGCTGTGGTGGTGGCCAGCAGCCGGCAGCCAGGAGCCAGCAAGCACACAAGACGTGCCCAACCTGCAAGTATGCCTCGTCCCGCTCATCCCTGCTGCGAAAGTGCACCATGCCGCAGCGTGGCCCCAGCACACGCGCCATGATGACCGACGGGTAGCGCGCCCTGCGAGCTCAGCATGACACAGCACAGCACAGCACAGCGGTGAGATGGGCAAGAGTTTTAAAAGGAAGCAGCTGCTGATGGCAAGGTCAGCACACACGAATGGCAGCACCCGCACAAGGCTGGCGCAGGCTGCCCAGGAAGCAAGGTCCCTTGCAGATGCTCACCGCCAGAA
This sequence comes from Chlorella sp. ArM0029B, assembly GCA_002896455.3. Classification (NCBI taxonomy): domain Eukaryota; kingdom Viridiplantae; phylum Chlorophyta; class Trebouxiophyceae; order Chlorellales; family Chlorellaceae; genus Chlorella; species Chlorella sp. ArM0029B. Next base: position 518,302 of record JTEE01000344.1, on the reverse strand, counting down.
CATTGCCAGCTTGCCGTCAGTCGTGTCCGGCGGCAGGCCCGACACTTCCAGCGCAAACGAGTGCGGCGCCTGGGCAGCGGGGCAAGGCCGGCTGGAGGAGCCTTGTGGCAGCCAGGAGATGCCAGAAAGCTGCACAGGCAGCGGCAAGCCAGAGTGCTGGGCAGAGAGCGAGGGGCCGGAGAGTTGCCTAGGCAAGGAGGGGCCAGAGAGTTGCCTAGGCAGCGAGGGGCCGGAGAGTTGCCTAGGCAGGGAGGGGCCCGAGAGCTGCACAGGCATTAAGGGGCCGGAGTGCTGCGCAGGCGGCGACACTGGCGACCCCCAGAGGGGAGGCTCCACCTGCTGCTCCTCACGCGCCTGTTGGTGCTGTTGCTGCTGCTGCTGCTGCTGCTGCTGCAGCTGCTGCTGCGAAGGTTGCTGCTGCCGCTGCTGCTGCTGCTGCGAAGGCTGCTGCTGCTGCTGCTGCTGCTGCTGCGCCAGCTGCCGGTGAGACATCGGGGCCCATACTTGCTGCCGCTGCCACTGTTGCTGCTGCAGCTGCTGCCGCGCCCGCTGCAGTGAAGACAAGGGCCGCAGCGATTGCTGCTGCTGTTGCTGCTGCTGCTGCATCTGCTGCGGTGGGAGTGCGGCCTGCGGTTCTTGCTCCTGCTGCTGATTGGCGGGCAGCGGGTTTTCGTCCAGCTGCTGATTGGCGGGCAGCGGGTTTGGCTCCTGCTGCTGAACGGCTGGCAGCGGGTTTTCATCCTGCTGCTGAACGGCTGGCAGCGGTTCTTGCTCCTGCTGCTGAATGGCTGGCAGCGGTTCTTGCTCCTGCTGCTGCTGTCCTGCCTGTGATGGCTCCGTCCGACGCACGCTGGATGCAAATGGCGAGGCGGGGATGGGCAGCGAGGCAGCTGGCGGCACAGCGACTGCTGCCGCTGCCGGCCCTGCTGGCACCGCTGCTGCTGCCGATGCCGGTGCCGGCACCACTGCTGCTGCTGCCAACGCCGCTGCCGGCACCACTGACGTCGCCGCTGCTGCTGCCGGTGGTGCCGGCGGCAGCGCCGCCGCTGCTGGGGCAGCCACCTGAGCAGCACTGGAAGCGCATGCTGGCAGGGCGGCTGGCAGGGCGGCCGGCAGGGCTGCTGACAGGGCAGCTGATGGTGTTGCCGACCGGGCGGCTGGCATGGGAGCTGTTGGTAGGGCTTCCGGGTGTGGCGCAGGCAGGGGAGCTGCTGGTGCCGGCGCAGGGCGGTGTGGCGGCAGCGCATCCACAAAGCGCCTGGCATTGTCTAAAATCTTGTCCTGGTCTTGCAGGTCGTTTTGCAGCACGCTGCAGCAGCAGGAGGCAGGCAGGCAGGCAGGCAGGCCACGCAAGGCTGTGAGGGGGAGAGGGTCAGTAGAGGCACATGGGCACAGATGTCCTTGCTGCCCAGCTGTCCTGCGCAGCTGCCCCCCTGCAGATTTGTGCACTCAGTGCAAGTCTTGCCCTACTTGCCGACATCGCCCTTGAAGCTGCACAGTCTGCCCACCCACCTGATGCCCCGCGTTGCCAGCCACTGCTGCAAGTGCGCCGCCCAGCCAAGCGCAACCGTGCGCCGCCACAGCGCCGCAGCGGTCTCCACATAGCTGTACCCGCAGGGCAGCCCCGCCGCTGCCAGCTCCTTTTGAAAGGCCTGCAGCTCTGCCCGTCCCGTGGAGTTGTACAGTGCATCGTCGGTGAAAGGGGACACTCCAGACATGTGTACCGCGGACGTCGTTTTGACCCTGTCTGGCGACGGAAAGGAGTTTAGCACTTCCACCTCCACGAGCAAATCGCCGCCTGGCTTGGAGGGCAGGCGCGTGGCGACGATGCGGCGCAGCACATACTGGTTGCCCTTCCTGACTCGCGCAAAGCACCCCTGCAGCAGCATCTCTGCCTTCGCCTGCCCCACATGGCCTGCGGCGGTGGGAGCGGGAGGGTGCACACCTTGCAAAGGCACGTGTGAAAAGGGTAGACAGTTATATAATCACCGCCCCTTGAAGGCTGCGATGTGTGGCGTGCAGACACAATGCGCCAAGTCCGGTGAGGGCCAGCTTGAAAGTGTAAAACACAGCGCCAAACACAACGCAACGCGGCGGCGGCGCCCGCCTGCCGCTGGCGGCGGCCAAGGGGGAACGGAAGTTGCGGGGACCCGGAGCCCTTGGAAATGCCTTGGCACTCACTGGCGAGACTCTCAACAACCTGCTTAACCGCCTTCAGCTGGCCTCGGGTGCAGAGCGTCTCCCGCAGGTTGCGCCGGGTGACGGCTGCAAGGGCGGGCAGCCCCTCCATGATGTTATGACATAAAGACGGAAGATGCGTGCGCCGTCGCTGGGAATGCCAGCAGCGCGCCAACAGAGCGCCGCTTCTGAATTGCCACGTTTCACGCCTCAAATCCTTGTCCCAAGCTCGACTTGTAAAAACGGCTGCGCACTCCCGGCGCCCCGAATTGAGCAGTGCTCTTTTCGAGATATCAGCGAATCACTCTGCCGTTCAGCCCTCAAACTGAGCCTCTCAAACTGTCTTCACCGCGCTTCGATCAGATCCACGAATGATGCCAGCAGTGCCGACGCACCGCACCCGTCCAGCCCCCCGCCGTCGCCGCCGTCGCCCTCCAACCGCGTCCGCATCGCCTGGCCCCCTGCATCCTGCTTCACAACCTGTGGCCCCGTTATCATGCACGCTGATAACCTGGCATCGCATGTTTTGCAGCTGTTATCTGCAAAGGTGTCATGTTCCGGCATACTGAGCATAGTGGGCGAGTGGCCCGGCCGGCTGGCAAGCTGGTGCTGCCGTTGGAAGCTGCCGTTGGAAGCTGAATGGGAGCATCAGCTAGCACGCTTAACACAGAGTCGAATGATAAAAGAAAGCAATCACGCAGCGTCATGTGTGGAGACGCCTTATCAGCAAACATTCCGCCTTATCAGCAAACATTCATACCACAATCAAGAGCAGGACACAAGTGGCTGCAACTTGTTTGGGAGGCGCATGCGAGGAGGCAACCTGGTCAGGGCCAGCGGGGAGCAGCCGTGTCGGTCGGGCAGCCCACCTCTGCCACCCAGGGCAGCAGCGCCCGGATGCCATCCAACCAGGCATCCTCCCACACCCACGCCTCGCCGTCCTCGTAACCGGCGCTGTGCCCGCCATCTGCAGGCCCGGGGGGGCAGAGCATGTGTGCACAGTGTGAGAAAACTGGTCACTGTGAGCGCCGTGGGCTGGCTCTCGGGCCTGCAGAGGGACCCGGGCAGACGAACACACACATACAGACAACGCTGGTGCAGCAACCTAAATAGAGAATTGGCACAGGCCATGTGCAGCAGGCCCACCTAGGGTCCGCCGGCGGGCCATCCCTGCGCTGCCCAGGGTGATGCGGCGCAGGGCGGTACACCCCTGCAGTGCCTGCCCCACATTCGAGACCACGGTTTGCCACAAGTCTATCTCCTCAAGGTGCGTCAGCTGCCTGCAGGCAGGGCAGGGCCCGAGGGCTCATGTCAGAGTGAACAGCGTGAGAGGCAGGCTGCTGGCGCCCCAGGCAGGCCAGGCTTCTTCCAGGGAAGCAAGCCAAGGGGAGCCTGCTCCTCTTCTTTGCTCTTTCCTGCTGCTCAAGTGGGTGCTGGCTGCTTTTGTGGCTGGTGCGACCTTTGGGGCCCCGCCCTGCTGCTCATCGCCCTGATTCTCACCTCAACACGTCTGGGAGGCGGGCCAGGCAGTTCCTGCGCAGTCCCAGGCGGGTCAGCCCTGCGCGAGGAGCGCAGCGTGGGGACAGAGCGTGAAGCGGTGAGAGGGGTGCCCGCACGTGTGCTATCTGTGAGAGCACATGCCGGATGGACTGGCGTGGCAGCCACACCCCTGTTTTGCACAACAAGACAGGGCGCCAGCTGCATAGTCGCACACCACTTAGTTGAGCGTCACAATCCACCTGCGAGGTGAATGATGCTGACATCAGCACCCACCTGTCAGCTGCAAGACCTGCTCAGGCAGCGTCAGCAAGCCGCAGCCAGTCGACTCCAGGTGGCGCAGCGTGGGCGCCAGTGCTGGCAGCTCGGCGGGCAGCAGCATGCAGTAGAAGGCGCTGCGCTCGATGGCCCGCCCGCTGAGGAGCAGCTCTCGGAGCGGCAGCCTGTGGGGAAGGGGAGGGGCTGTGGGGTGAGTGTTTGCTGGGGTAGGGTCACATTCTGTAGAATGGCGGTGCAATAGGTCGCCCGTTCTCCGATGGGCAGCTCCCAGAAACTCACTTGCACCAGGAGGCGGGAAAGCCTAGCAGCCGAACGCACGACACGTGCAGGTGGGACAGCCGGGGCAGAGCGCCCTCTGGCAGCTCCGGCAGCTGGCTCCAGTTGCTGTTTGGCGGGTCATCAGAGTAGACCGTGCCCTGAATCTGCCAGGGAATATGGGTGGCAGGCAGGGAGTGAGGGGTGAGGGAGGGCTCCACCGGGTGCTGGTGTGCCCTACCGTTGTCAGGCAGGCAGGCAGGCAGGCAGGCAGGCAGGCGGGCAGGCAGGCGGAAGTGACGCCGCGTGGTGTGAAACATCATGCAGGGTACCTGCATGCACAAAGCAAAGTGGGCGCCCAAGCCATGGCACCGGCCTCACCTCGATGTGCAGGCTAGTGAGCGTGGAAAGGCGGAGCAGCGCGGCCGGCGGCTGCCGCATGCTGTGCCCGCTGTCGACAAAGCTCAGCCGCTGCAGGGCTGGCAGCGCCGTCAGGCTGGCCCAGAAAGCCTCCTCCTCTCTCTGCTGTGGCCGCAGGTGTGCCAGAACCAGGCTGGTGAGCTGCCCCAAGCTGGCAGCGTCCGGTGGGAAGGGTGCAACGGTGATGCCAGCTGCTGTGGCACGGCTGCCCGGCAGGCGCAGCTCGAAGCTCTGCAGGGCTGCCAGCCATGTAAGGGCTGCCAGCTCCAGCCGCCCATGCTGCTCCACCCGCTCCACCTCAAGTGACAGCTCAGCTAGGCCAGGCAGCGCGTCGGCAATGATGCACAGCACGCCAGGCAGCATGCGGTAGCCCGCCAGGCTGAGGCGGTGCAAGGGCTGGCCAGCCAGGTGGGAGATCAGAAGTTCGGCGGCAGGGCCTGCGGTGACTGCAGGGCGGGGGCAGGGGCAGGGGAGGAGCGATGGGCACACAAGACGGGGCACATAACAGGGGTAGCGTGGCTGTTGGGTGGCAGCAGCTTGAGCTTTTTTTTTGCATGATGGCGAGTCCCGGAAGTCCCCCAATGAGGCATGACACATCCCAAATTTCAGGTTCTTGACACAGGCTGGCCAAAGTGCAGGCTGTGTCAAGAGCCAGGCTGACCACGGGACAAGCTGCAGCTGGCGTAAGGACAGGCTGAGCAGGGGTGCCAGGCTGGCGCTCACCTGGCCCATTGATGTGCCTGCTGAGGCAGACGCTGCGCAGGCGGGGCAGCGTGCACAGCACAGCCACGTGCTGCGCCTCTGCATTCTGCAGCGCCACTGCCCGCAGCTGCGGCAGCGCCTGGGCCCCTAGCAGCTGCGAGGCAAACGCGCCGCCGCAGGCATCAGTGTCGAGGGTCAGCTGGGCCAGCCCGCCTGCAGCAGGGGGGATGAAGGCCGCATGCATGTCAAGCGGCTGTGTGGTGGCGAAAAGGAGTCAGAGGCAAAAGGGGTGTGCTACTAAACACATAGTGTGCTGGAAGAAGCCGGGCAACTATCTCGGGGATGACACTTGGATGGTGCTCTTGCCACGCAAGCGCACCTGCACGCTGCGCCAGCACGCGTGCTGCAGCGGCCTTGAACTCCACTTGGCTGCCGTACACGGGGGTGCCAGTCAGGCGGCCGCCCGTCAGATGTGCGGCGACATGGATGGCAAAGGAGGGGCACATGCGGGCATCCACTAGGGTTTTCCACCGCCGGCAGACCAGCCGCAGTGTGGGCCTGCAGGGCAGGCGGGACGGTGGAAGTCAGTGACTCACGGAGCCACGGTGCTTGTTGTGGCATTGAGCGTGTGCTACTACAGCAGAGGCATGCAACACTGCCTGCACAGACTGGTGCTCGGTGCAAGCGGTAGCGGCGGGGTGCACCGAGCACTGGTGCTCGGTGCAAATCACCTGCTCTGTGGCGGCACCCGCTCGAACACTTGCAGCGTGCTGTCGTCGCATAGGTCATCGGTTGAAACGACGCGAGGTTCTTCGGCGGGCGCTCGCGGGCAAGAAGCGGCCTCCGGCGCAGGCGCCATGCCGCGGCAAGGGTAAGGTGCGTGAAGCCCCTCGTGGGCACCACGAACCACCTTTCTACACCGTGCGCTCGCCCGTATGCGCTTACACAGAGTGAAGAGTGGTGCTAGCGGAATCAGCCAATGCTGCCTGCTGCGCCTGCTGTGCAGCCTGCTGCATCGCGGCACCCCTGCACAACTGGATTACCAAGTCCTACGGCAGGACGTCTCAACAGCGGACATGGATTGACATGGAATGCAACTCTTGGCTGTTGTGTGCTCAGTAAACGGCGACATGGTATGACATTTGAAATGGAGTCTGGCTTTCCACCGCCCCCACCGCTGCCAGCGGCACAGGGCGGCACCGCACCTCAGTTAGCCAGCGGCTTGGATGGGCAGGTGCACCCTGCCTGCGAATGTTCGCTTATAATCACGATGTGGCTACAAAGCCGTGGCGTATTAAACTGAACGAGACAGTGCGAGAAGCCCCGCTTCCGGCCGCCTCGCACCAGAGACGGGAAGGGAGAGGCAGGCTGGGGATGCGGTGGCGTTGAGGGCGGAACAGCTGGCAGACTGCGTGCAACATACAGCCCTGACTTGTCATAACCCAACAGCACTAGGATTCAAGGTCGATAAACCTGTGAGATCAGCCTCCAGGGGTGAGCCCGCCCACCGGAAACAGTGACGGCCCGCTAAGGCGTGAGGTGGCAGCATTTTGCTTTTGCAGGCCCTGCAGATGTCGGGCGAGTACCAACTGGTGGAAACCGAGGTTTGCGGTGGATCGGATTGGCCTGAGAAGACTGGCAAACCGCCCATTCGCTTCCAAACGTGCACATTCGCTTCCACGAGGCTACAAGCGCAGCCATGCCGTCGCAGGTGTTTGTGCAGGGTTGCGGCGTGGTCGCAGGTGCGCCCAGCGCCTGCGCTTGATGTATGTAGCTTATGTAGGAAGCGCGACGGTAACCCTAGCTGTCGCCGCCCTACCGTGCACCCTCACGCCTGCACGCCCGCACATTGTGCAATTCCCTTCACCGGCCGCCCCTTTCCCTCTGAACCATGCAGCTGTGCTGCTCGTGGTCATGCTGCTGCCCCAGGTGAGGCGTTGCGCCGCTAGTGGGATGCGACAAGCTGGTGGGAACCGCAGCCGCCGCCAGCAGCAGCCTGATTGCTCTCTGCGCTCTGCGCTCTGATTGCTCTCTGCGCTCTCTGCGCTCCCCTGTTGCTCATCGGCCACCTGGAGGCGCTAGCTAGCGCTAGGGGACGTCGTTTTGTGCTGAAGAAGTCGACATCCATCCCCTGAATGCCACATTATGCGCAACAGACTGGCCTGCTCTTGCCCCGCTGCAGCTGTGGCACCTCTTTCGCAGCCGGCGGGCGGAGGAGCTGTCGCATGTCTTCATGGGGCTCATGATCTTCGGGCTGGCAATGCTGACGGTCTATAATGTCATCCTGGAGCTGTGGGTCTTCATGGTGGCCGCATTGCTGCAGCTGGGTGAGGCTTGGGGCCGCTGGTTTTGTGTGGTGCAGCTGCTGGCAGGTGGGTGAGGTTTGGGGCTGCGCTGGCACCATTTCACAAGAGCAGCAAGAGAATGGGCAGGCCGTGCCTGGTTTGCCGTTGCTGCTCTCGGGCCTGCCTACGTTGTTGCTTCCCCCGCTGTGCCGCAGGGACGGGCATTCCCACCCCGCCCTCACTACTCTCCCCCTCCCACAGCTCCTTCCCTGTCCCCCTGCCCAGTGCTGTGCGCCGTCACCCAAGCCGGTAAAGTGTGGGCGGACCGTTACCAGCGCCGCCTGCGCTGCCAGCCTGGCGGCCAGCTGGCGCGCGCGCTTTCCATACGTTCTGGCGCCAAGCTGGAGCTGTCCAAATTCGCTGCCGGGTCAGAAGCACCCTTCCCCCTGCTGCGCCCAGCGCCCACCCATGCGGCACAGCACCTGCTGCTGGATGCGCGCCTGCCAGAGGGAGCGCCAGCTGGCGCGGCTCACCCGCCAGGTGGCACCGCTGACGTGTCACCCCCTGCTGGGTTTGCCGACGTCGCTGGGCTACTGCGAGGGGCGCTGGCAGATGCGGGGCAGCTGCTGCGGAGGGGCCAACTGGGCCCTGTGCCTGCTTCCGGCAGCCGGGGCGAGGCAGAGGAGGCTGAGGGGGCTGAAGAGGCAGAGACGATCTTCTTTGAGTGCCACGATGGCTATGCTGCCCTGGTGTTCCATGCCGACCTGCGCAGCCTGTCGGGTGAGGCATAAGGAGGACGCATTGGGAGAAGCCAGGGGCAGGGCGAGGGCGTGCACTGGGGGGGGGGGGGGGGGGGGGGGGGTGCCAGGGTGAGGCGGGTGCCGGCGTCAGCGGCGGGGGTTCTGCCGGGGCAGGATTGGGGGTGTGACATGCGGTGCAGCATTGGGCAGTGATGCAGCAGGCATGCTTATGGCAAAGCCACTGACACTCCCCTTTCATCGTATCTCCCAATCCCTCACCTCTTTTCCACAGTGGACTGCTTGGCGGTGACGGAGCAAAGCATGCACGGCATGGTGGCTGCAGCACAAGCCTTCTCTTCTGCCCTGGAGCAGCGTTACCCCGGCACCAAGGTCGCGGCAAGCAGCATGGGGCGCCTGCCTGCTGCGGCGGCCTAAAGAGCGCTCTCAGCCGTGAAGCGGTTATCGAAGTGCGGACATGCACAGGTGGCTCATGCCTTGCTCAGCACGTGCTTTGAATTGTCAGTTTGTGATACAATTTGCCCCACTGTAAATTCAAGGCTGCAGCTGCTGGTTGGCCAGGTCGACAATTTCTTGGTTTGTGCATTTTGAGTGCCCCGTAACCCAGCTCGTTTCCCTGCCTTCTGCAACCACCCACGAGCATAGTGCATGATATGAACATATCAGCATCGGCTAAGAAGCACGTCGTGTCTTAGAATTCCTGTAAGGAAGGCGGTTCTGAGTAGTCGCTCACCGCCAGCGGCGGCGGCTCAGCGCGCAAGGCCTGATGCACGTGCTTGGTGGTGTGCATGTGCCGCTTCAACGATTCGAATCCCGTGCTCGCTGTAGCAACTGCTAGGGGCGGTTCAGTGGAGCGTGCAGCTCTGCCGGAGAGTTGAGCGACCTCGCAATAGCGCGGACAGAGAGCCGGCGCAGCCATGGCTGTCCCGCAAGGCGTCACAGATGCATTCGGGGGCATAGGAGGTGCGCGATGCGGGCCGACAGCATCCTTGAGGCAACCCTAGTGGGAGGGACGGCCGACGGCTGTGGCGGTGGCCTCTTTTTGTGCGATCCCAGCAGGCCCTTGCCCAGTCCTCCTGTTATTCTTAACCGCTCTGATTTGCTACCACTCCCCAGCAGGTGCTGTCCTGGCTGCCTGCCTGCTGCCGCAGTTGTGGAAGGTGTGGCGCATGCAGAGCGCAAGGGACCTGAGCATGGCGTTTCTTCTGGGATACCTGCTGGCCATGCTATGCTCCCTCCTCTACTTGGTGGGTGTGGTGGGTGGGTGCTTGGACCTAATCGGGGGCCTGGGGCAGGAAGCAAAGTGGGTTGGCTGGCCAACCACCCGCGGGAAGACAGGTCAGCCTGACACTCATGCTCCTCTGCCTCTGGCTCCTTAAATGCCCTCTGCCCTCGCTGCCCTTGCTCCCCCTGCCCCCCTCCAGTATTACGAAGATGCACTGGTTGGCTGGATCTGCGTTGCAGTCGAGTTGGGTGAGTGGCTGCGCTTGACTGCTCTGCCTATGTAAGCCCAGCCGCGCGTGCGGGGTGGCGCGCCATGGCGGCCCAGCAGCACCTCTGCTGAAACCAACCTCCTCAGCAGCCTGGGGTGTGCTTGAATCCTCCGTGTTTTGCAAGCTGAACCAGCCCAATCGTGCACTTGCAGGCTGCATTGCCTTCACGATCTGTTTCAAGCTGTATTTTGATCACTTTGGGCCCAACAGCCGGCGCGCCCTGAAGAGCATGCGCTCCGAGGCCCAGCTGACCACCAGCTCCTCTTTTGCGGCAGAAGTGGGGCTCAGCGTGCACGACGTGGGCAGCACATTTGCGCAGCTGCTGCGCCCCGCGCACACCCATACAGCGCAGCACTTGCTGCTGGATGCACGCCTGCAGCTGCCCCCATCAGGATGCGGCCCCAACGGCGACATGTGCGCAGGCAGCAGCGGCAGCGAGGGCAAAGAGTCTTCACACGGCAGCGGAACTGAGGCCTGCAATGCTGACGGCCATGGCGATGGCAGCATTAGCAAAACGTCGGTCACGTGTGGTGTCAGCAGCACCGCGTGTGTTTTGGAGGCAGTGGGGGGCTTGATGGAGCGGGCACTAGCAGAGGCAGGACTGCCCGTGCGCCGCCGCCAGTCCCAGGCCTTTCCAAGCTTCCGCTGGCGGGGTGGTGCTGCCGGGGCAGCACAGGAGCCAGCACGCACCTCAACAGCAGCAGCGGCAGCAGCAGCAACGGCAGCAGCAGCAGCAGCAGCAGCAGAGGCGGAGGCAGAGGTGGAGGCAGGCCAGCATGGGCCCGACATGCTGTTCATGGCCTGCAGGTGTGTGGGTGGGCGGATGGGGTGGAAGGGGTGCCGTAGCTATGAGGCAGCTTAAGAGGCTTCTCAGTGGCATTGAGGGGCTGGCCTGACGAAGAGGATGTTGCGGTGCATGCAGGGGCAGGGCTGATTTTCCTGCCTTCCTGAATCCGTCCCTTCATTGCCCCGCAGAGGCGGCTACACAACAGCTGTGTGGCACGCTGCCTCTGCCACCCTCTCCCTCGATATGCTGGCGGCTTCGGACGCTGCGGCGGGGCCGATGGCGCGGGCGGCGCAGGCTCTGTGTGAGCAGCTGGTTGCGCAGTGGCCGGGTAGCCGCATTGAGGCCAGCAGCGTGGCACGCCTGCCCAGGAAGGATGAGTAGCACTCGGGCAGCTGCGGCCTTGGTGTATCGCAAGTACAGCGCACCCTGGTAGTGGTGAGCATCTGTGCGTGCACCGCAGCAGGGTTTCATCAGTGCAGAGCCCTGTGTATGTGCTTCCTTTGCCCAGGTCTCCCTTCCGCTTTCCCAATCCCTGCTGAATGCCCTCTTTAATTGTTTTGATGACCACAAGATTATGTAAGTGGTCTTCTCTGACGCACTTAGACGAGCGGTAAACGTCGGCATGGAGCTAGTGGAGCCTCGAGGGGGATGACCAACCAACCAACAGCTAGCGCACCGCCAGCGGTGCAAGTGAGAACATGGCCCCTTGCGCAGGCGCCTCCATCGCACCGCGCATTCATTTCAAAGTCACCCACCGCACCGTCCTACGCAGGCGAGTGCCTGTCCATTGGACGCAAAGTGTGTGCCGATCGCGGGCAGGTTGCGCAGCTTTGTCCCGCTTTGCCAGCCGCAGGTGCTGTTCAATCCAAATCACGCCTCGCCGTAAATCTGGCGGCATGGCGTGCGCCGCTGCCAGGCGCCAGCAGCGGCGCTGCCGCCCGCCGCCGCTCCGGAGGGCTCTCATGGAATTACGTCATCCTCCTCATCACCCCTTCCCTGCAGACCTCCCCATCTCCCCCTCCAGCCTTTCCCCCACACAGAACACACACAATGAAGGCCATTCAGATCAGTGAGTGCGGCGGCAACGAGGTGATGCAGCTGGTGGACGTGCCGGTGCCCGCCCGCCCGCCTGGCGCTGTGCTGATCAAGGTGAGGAGTGCACAGCCAGCTTGGCTAAACAAAACGGATTGGGTTTTTGACTGCAATTGGGGATGGGAATGTGCCAGTACCTGCCCGCCCGGCCGGCTCCGTTCTGATCAAGGTGCCTAGGGGCGGGGAAGGGGGCGTGGCTGGGGATTGGGAGGAGGGTTGGTTAGCAGTGGAGGGGCACGTGACTGCAAGTGGGGATGGGAATGTGCCGGTGCCTGCCCGGCCTGCTGGCTCTGTGCTGACCAAGGTGAGGAGGGCACAGCAAGCTTGGCTAGACGGAAGGGTTTGACTAAATTGGGGTTTGACTAAAATTTGGGGTAAGAATGTGCCGGTGCCCGCCCGCCCCGCTGAGTTCGTGCTCATCAATGTGAGGAGTTCCCGGCCAGCATGCCTAGGAACAGCATGGGGTTTCAGCCAGCAATGGGATGGGGGACGGACCTAGAAGCAGGGATGGGGACATGCCGGTGCCTGCCTGCCCATGCCACCTGCCCCCATGCTCATCAAGCTCAACAAAAAGCGGCAGCTTTCAGGGATTAAGCAGGGGATGGGGCAGGGCGCCTGCCATGAGCTGTTAGCAGCCGCTCGTGTGGTAGATCATCACATCATCCCATCTGCTTGCCTGTTGATCCGCCTGATCTGCCACCCCACGTGCTTGCATCACCACCCCCCAACACACCGCCCCGGTCTCCCACATCGCCCCAGTCTCCCTCTCCTTCCCACAGGCGGCGAGCATTGGTGTCAATCCTGTGGATATCGTAGTACGCAGCGGCATGTACAAGCCTGACAAGTTCCCCAAGGTGAGCGCGGGTCGGAATGAAGTGGGGTGAGGAAGCGGAGTCCTTTGCCCAAAACAAAGTAGCGCTACTGGGCATGTGCTGTGCAGCGCTCAGGCGTGGCGGCGTAGGCAGTTAGTGTGGCACTGCCTGCGACGGCAGCTGCAGTGGCCACAGCGGCTGGTGGTTGTGGTGAGTGCGGGGTTGTGGTTGGTGGCGCTCATTGGTAATGGTGAGTATTGTGGTGAATAATGGTAATGTTGGTGTGTTGTGGTGAGGGAGCTCAGCCCCGAGTGGCTGGGAGATGGCCCTATGCCGCTGCAGTCACGCCTATTGAGCTGCTGCTGTGCGTCCCCCCCACCTGCCTGTAGATCCTTGGCGGTGACGTGGCAGGCACCGTGGAGGAGGCAGATGAGGGCAGCAAGGTGCGCTTTGCATGCTTTGCCTGGCCTGGGTGCCTGGCCTGTCCGGCAGCGAGCATGGTGGTGTGGCAGGCAGCTTTGCCTGACCTGTTTGCCTGGCCTGGCTGGCTGCTTACATGGTGGTGTGGCAGGCAAGTGTCAAGCCATGCTCAGGGGGGCGGTGTTGTTGAGTGATGGGGGTGTGGCAGGCAAGTGTCAAGCCATGCTCAGGGGGCAGGTGTTGCTTTGTGATGGTGGTATTGAGCGGCCAGCCCTGACCCCGGCTGTTTTTCCTTATGCCAGCCCTGGCGACCGGCCATATTGTGTGAGCAGCCACAGGACTCAACAGTGGCGACCCCTGCCACTTGCGTTGCGGTTGCGCTGCTTACCTGCAGTTTAAGAAGGGCGACAAGGTGTATGCGCTCACCCCCGGCTTCTACAACGCCACACAGGACGGTGCGCGTGTGTGAGGACAGGGCGTTTGTAGGGCGCATGCTGGGTGCAGCACACTTGCAGAGGGCAGCACACCTGCATGCTGGGACTGCCGTCCTGCTGGCACGACATGCCTCAGACCCAGCCTACGTGTAGCAGTAAGTCAACAGCCGTTTCTCACTTCCCATCACACCAGGACAGATCGTATCGCCTTCCACACAAACAGCCACCACCTCAGTCATACACCGGTGCAGCCTTCTGTGCCTGCCATTCCACCCACCCACCCACCCCACCTTCCTGCCCCGCTTTGACCTGTCCCAAGCTTAGCAGCCCTCATTGCCCTGTCCCAAGTACAACCTCTTGCTGCCTTGCCCCACCCATCCACTCACCCACCCACCGCAATCCGACAATTCCCACCCCATGTGCAGGCTGCTACGCTGAGTTTGTGGTTGCTGAGGAGGGCTGGGTGGCACGGGTGCCCGACAACCTCCCTGTGGCTGAGGCCGCCGGCGTGCCTCTGGTGGCCCTGACAGCCTGGCAGGCGCTGCACGAGGCCAAGCCGCAGGCTGGGCAGCGGGTGCTGATCAACGCGGCTGCGGGCGGCGTGGGACACATGGCAGTGCAGGTAAATGGGCTGGCGGCGGGGTAGGGTGCAAAGGGAGGGTTGGCAAGATGAGCAGCAGAGAGAGCTGGCAGAGGGTGGCGTGAGAGTGGGGGGAAGAAGTAGGATACCCCGCCGGCGCCCTTATTTGTAAAGCGGCGTGTGCCAGCAGCCATGCCTGCCCATCTCCTGCCCTCCACTCCTGACCCTGCCCTGTGTGCCCCCCTGCCCCCCACTTGCTCTGCCCCGCAGCTGGCCAAGTCACTGGGCCTGCATGTGGTGGCCGTGTGCGGCACCCGCAACCTGGAGTGGGTGAAGGGCCTGGGCGCTGACGAGGCAAGTTGGCGCTGCCTTGGCTGCTGCTGCTGCTGCTCCCAATCCGCTGCATCTTTGTGTCGCAATCAACCTTGGTGTGCCCTGTGAGCCCTGACAACATAAACAAAGAGAGGCCGAAATTTGAGCCGCTGTTGCAATTCAGCCTTCAGAATGTTGTTGGTGTGCCCTGCTCTGCAGGTGGTGGACTACACCTGCCGTGATGTGGCCGAGCTCTACAAGGACCAGCCGTTTGACATCGCCGTGGATTGCATGGGCACCCGCAGTGAGTAGTGCAGTGAAATGGGTACATGTAGGGGTATGAGCGAGGGCCGCTGCTGGCTGTTAGCTGGCTGCGCTGAGCGGTGGTGCTGCTGTGTGCCGGCTGGGGCTGCACCGTGCAGAGCGGCAGCGTTGACCCGCCCGCTGCTGGCGGCATGTTGGGCATGGAAGGGACTGTGGACGTAGCTGCGGCCATTTGCCTCCTGCCTCGGTTGCCCAGCTTGCGTGGCGCACTGCCCCACCGTCGCTCCTTGCCCTGCACGACAGCACCCTTCCCAACGTGGCCGCCAGCCCTCCAGCTGCCCCTCCCTCTCTTGCTCTCTTCATCTCTATCCGTCTCTTCTCTGTGCCTTCCTTTCTGTCTCGCACTCACCCCCACACCCACTTGCCGCACACCTCTTCACCTGCAGGCCAGCTGCTGCAGAAGCTGCTGACGCTTGTGAAGCCTAGCGGGCACCTGTCCCACATCATGAATGCCGGCACCGACGCCGCGCTGCTGGAGGCGGCAAAGGAGGCGCACGCAGCCGGCAAGGGGCCGGATGTGAGCACCACTCTTGTGAAGCCCAATGGAGAGCAGCTGCAGGAGGTGAGAGCTTCTTGGGATTGAATCAGTGGCGCTGCGTGCACAGGGTGGGTGCTGGGGCGGTGGTGCGGGTGGACAGGCGTGGCTGCCCGCTCCTCTGCTGCTCTGTGCTCTCCGGATGTGGTCTGTTTTCTGCCGGCGAGATGAAGCCGGATCTGTATGCTCTGCATCCCCTTGCCTTCCTTTCCCCTTTCATGCCTTCACCACCCTGGCACCCGCATCCGACCCGAGTGATGTGTGCGGCCGGGATTCAACATCGCTTTCTCACTACCCTCGCTTGCCCTGCCCTGCCCTGTCACCCTGTTGCCCTACTTGTTTTCTTTTGCAGATTTCCGACTTGATTGCGGCCGATAAGGTGAAGCTGGAGGTTGCCCTGAGCCTGCCGCTGGAGAAGGTGGGCGAGGCACACGATCAGGTGGCCACGGCGCACACCCGCGGCAAGGTGGTGCTCACCGTCTGAGCAGAGCGGGGCGCAGTTTGGGATAAGCTGGACTAGACGAAGGCATGCACAGTGGGTGCAGGTCAGCAGCACCCAGCTGGGCGGGCAGCGCGCACAGCGCATGAGACCCCGAGGCTGGAGCTGGCTGCGCCTGGAGGTAGCTTTGCGCACCTGGAGTAACCTGTGTGTGTAGCGCAGTACCCCACTGTTGTAGGATTTTCTGTCACCTCGCCATCGCAATGTTATATCCTTGGCTTTGAATGTTAGGGTGCCTCCTGTTGAACTCCTCACGCAAACGCAACGCACAGAGGGGCGGTGGGCCGGGTGGACACATGCGGCGGGTTGCCCACTGGATTGCAGTTTCAAGTGTTCAGTGATGGGCTCCTCACTGCCCGAGGGCATACCCCGCCGCCGGCACATGGGGCGATGCCTGGTCAGCGGCCGTCAGCACGGCGGCACCAAACCTGCCTCCTCTGGTGCTTCGCGCGTTCTCACTCTATAATTGGCATGCATAAAATCTTCTGACTGCAATATGGACGTGAAAGCGGCGATAAGCCGTCGGAACCTGGCCGAGCTGGTTTTGAGCAAGCAAGACGTCGTCTCGCTCGTTCCAGTGCTGCAGGCCGTCGCGGGTATGCGATCTACACCACCCGCCGCGCCGCGCACCACTGAAAGGGCCGCCGCTTGCGTTCCCAGACTGTCGCGCGCTGAGGCCCCGCGGCGCCTCCCTGGCCCCTTGCAGATCACCAGGCTGCCTACCATGACGTTCTGGCGGGGCTGTTCATCCGTGTCCACAGCAGGGGCCGTCACCACCTGAGGCGGCTCGTTGCCTGCCGCCTTTCGGCCGAGGGCGGGGCCCTTCTGACCCTTGAGGTGCGCCTGCTGCTGCCTGGCTTGTCTTGGTGTCGTCTGCGTGCGTGCTGCCGAGGCCCAGTGGGGCAGGCATCACAAACCTACCATGAAGGGCATCCTGTTGAGGCACGCGGCGAGCGTTGCATTCCGCTCGCCGCGTTCCGCACACCCAGCACCCACCTCGCTGCCTGCGCCCTGTTTGTTGCAGGGCCTTGACCAGGAGATTCCTGGCCACAGCATCTCGTCCACCAACCCTTTTTTAGAGGAAGAGTATTCATCTGATGGCCGGGCAGAGCTTCTGGCGCTGCAACAGCGCCTGGCAGTGGCGGCTGGCGGTGGCGGCGGCGGTGGCGGTGGTGCCCCTGGGCTGGACATGGCTGCAGCTGCCGGGGCGGCATGGCGCAAGAAGGTGGCCCTGGGATGGGCACCACAGCTGCAAGAGCTCGTGGCTAAGCAGGGCATCAAGTGAGCGGGCAGCGGCCCTTGCCTGGCACGCGCTCTTGCTTGAGAGGGTTGGCACCTACAGCGCACTGTCAACATGTGGTGCTGTGCGCACGCTGCAGCTTGCTTGGGCCCCTCATGGGTGCCCATCTCAGCTGCCCGGCTTGGACAGGAGGTCGTTGTGTAATCGCCCGTGCACTTTGCCGGTCCCCCGCCAGCTTCAACACACCGCTCGGGCCCCTCCACCCTGACGCACTCCACGCGCACGCACCTCCATTCTCATTGATTCCTGCGCAGAAAGATGCTGGCTGACATGAGGGACCCTCAGAGCCTGGCAGAGCAGGCGGCATTCCTGGAGCGGGTGCCGACAGGCCTGCCGCTCGCCCCACCAGGTTCGGGAGGAAGCGGGGCGGGGCCGTAGATCGGAACACCTGCGGTGCCACCGGCCTATGCTGCGCTGGGCTCAATTGTGCTACGCCTGCCTGCATGTTTGTAAAAGTGCAGCAACCAAAATGTAGCCACCTTCACAAGTTGCGCATATCCTGAGGGGCCATGCCTCCCGACACCATGCCCCCTGCCTGCAGGCACAGGGTTGGCAGCGCCGCCGCAGCCACCGCAGCCACAACACCTGCAGGCGCCCAATCCGCCGCTGGGGCCTGGCGTGCAGCAGCAGCAGCAGGTGCAGCCGCAGGTGCCCATCCAAGAGCCAGGCCCTGGCGTGCGGCAGCAGCCGCAGCAGCAATGGCAGCAGGGGCAGCAGGCACAGGCACAGCAGCTGCCTGTGCAGCCGATGGCTCCCGGTGTGAGGCAGGAAGAGCTTCAGCATTGTGTGGCGCCCAGCGGCACCCAGCAGGCTTTTGAGTTGCCGCCCCACCTGCAGCAGCAGGCACAGCACCCAGCACAGCAGCAGGCACAGCACCCAGCACAACACCCAGCACAGCCCCTGCCAAAGGCACACTGGCAGCACCCTCCGCAGCAGCAGCAGCAGCAGCAGCAGCAGCAGCAGCAGCAGCCAGTTGCAGGCATACAACAGCGCGGTGGAGCGCAGTTCATGGCGAGCAGAGCGGAGGCTGAGTTGCCGCCGCACCTGCAGGCAGCGGGAGCATCGGCGCCGCTTCTGCCACATGCGCAGCAGCAGCCGGTGCAGCAGGCGGGTGCTGCCGGCATGCTGGCGCAGGGGCCAGCAAGCGCGCCAGATGTGTGGGAGCTGCCACCACACCTGCAAGGTCCGGGGCCAATGCAACGGCCGGCCCAGCAGCAGGGGGCGCCACCTTTTTTCTGTGCCTCGGGCTTGGGCCAGCAGCAGCAGCAGCAGCAGCAGCAGCAGCAGCAGCAGCAGGGGCCGCCGCACTTCCCCAGTGACCTGAGCATGCAGCAGCGGCAGCAGCCCCAGCCAGGCGTGCCGACGAGCATGGCGTATCAGCAGTCAGCCCAGCTGCCGCCACATTTGCAGCATGCGGCAGCGATGCCGCCCCAGCAGGGGCGGCCGACGAGCATGGAGTATCAGCAATCGGCCCACCTGCCGCCGCATCTGCAGCACACAGGATTGGTGCCACACCAGCAGGCACAGCAGGCACAGCAGCCTCAGAACCCTGCACTTGATTGGGGCTCGCTTCAACAAGCGGTCGCCATGGCGGGTGCTGGTCAGGCGGCACATGCACCCACACAGCAGCAGCAGCAGCAGCGTCAGCAATCAGCGGTTCAGCAGCAGAGCGGCCAGCCCCTGCCACTGCAGCAACAGCAGGCACCGCCCCAGCAGGCGGCGCTGCTCCAGCCGCCGCCCCAGCAGCACGCGGTGCACCAGCAGCCGCCGCCCCAACAGCAGCAGCCCCAGCGACAGGCGGCGGCGGCGCAGCAGCGGCAGGCAGCAGGGCAGGAGGGCGGCGTACCTGCCGAAGAGTATTCCCTGCTGGTTGCCAACCTGGGCTCCGCCATGACAGCAGACCAGCTCAAGTTTTACTTCCGAGTGCGCTACCCCTCGGTCACCTCCGCACTCGTGCCCATGATCCACAAAACACAGCAGCCCATGGGCTTTGGATACGTCCGCTTTGGCTGGTGAGTGAATGGGTGGGTGGGGGTGGGTGGGGGGGGGGCGTTGAGCTGCCGGGTGCCTTGCCAGCCCTTTGCTGTGGGCCGTGCAAATTCACACGCTCTCTGATGCCCAAAGGCTGCACTGCCATGCTGATGCCATCCCTCACACCACACCCGGGCTGCAGCGAAGAGGAGTTCTGCCGCGCCTTGAAGGACATGAATGGGCACGTGTTACCAGGTCAGAGAGGAGTGGCATGTGGCGGCCAAACCGGTGACTGCGAAAGTCGGGCAGTGCACCAACAGACTGTGGCGCTGGCCACAGCCTCGTACTGTGTGCTTGTTGCTTGCCGCGTCTTGCGTGGTTACCAGTGGCTGACCATTTCACATCTGCCTGGCTGCAGGTGGCAACCGCATCGGCACGGGCATTGGAGGCAAGCGCGACAACACACAGCAGGCGGCTCTGGCGCCCGCAGCGGCACAGGCAGCTCCTCAGGCAGGACCGCATGCGACAGCGCTGGCTGACGCAGCGCCTCTGGGGAGGGCAGCCGCGGATGAAGCAGCTGCGCCTGCCTCTGTAGGGGTGGCCCCCGCCGGGGCGCTAGCCGACTCACGCCGCCTGGCCCGAGCGGAGGTCAGGCCAGCAGGCACAGCGAGCAAAGCGCGCCAGGGCGGCGGCGCCAGGGGGAGCAGAGAGTGCAGCCCAGCTGACAGGCGTGGCCCACGCGGACAGGCAACCGCTGCCAAGGCAGGCAGCGGTGAAGCGGGGAAGCTGGGATCGGGGGAGGCTCAGAGGCAGCCACCCTCCCACCTGGCCGCAGCAGTGGCGCCACCAGCAACGGCAGCGTCAGCGGCAGCGGCAGCAGCAGCAGCAGGAGGAGCTCCCACGCCGCCGCACTTGCCAGCCATGGATGCTGCTGCTGCCATGCAGACGCCACTGTATGGCCCCTTTGCACAGCCTGGCATGCTGCCAGTGATGGCGTGGCCACAGGCTGTGGCCGCAGCTGCAGCAGCGCAGCAGCAGCTCGTGCGCATGCACAGCGGCGGCAGCATGCAGTTCATGCAGCCTCAGATGTGGCCAGCAGGCGCATTCTTGCGCCCCCTGGGCAGCATGGGATGGCAGCAGACAGGTGGCATGCCGCCGCACCTGCAGCCGCTCCAGCCGCCGCCTCCTGCCTACCCGCGGCTGCACCAGCCGCCGCCCTTCGCCCACCCGCCACCGCAGCACCTGAAGAACAGCGGCACTTCTTCGCGCGAGCACTTCCCACCAGACGCAGTGCTGAGCAGGCCTGGCAGCGGCATTGTCGAGCCAGCAGGTTCGCCGCGCCCGCCGCCCGCCGTGGCCCAGTGCGGCAGCGGGGCAGGCGAGTCTGCTGTGCGCAGCCGCAGCCGCTCGCGCTCACGCTCACCTGGCGGCAGGCGCCGCAGCCGTGGGAGGGAGCGCAGCGGCAGCCTGCGGGGTGGCGGCAGTGGGAGGCGAGGCAGGCCTGCAGAGGGCGTCCGGCGCGCTCGCTCCCGCTCCCCCTGCTCCCGCCCCCGCCCCCACTCCCGCTCCCGCTCCCCACG
>JTEE01000344.1:485044-497731 GCA_002896455.3 Chlorella sp. ArM0029B | reverse complement strand
TCCTATCAATGTTGCTGCTACTCCCGCTCCCGCTCCCCACGGGGACGCCGGACGCGGCTGGTCAGTGTCCCCGCGCCCAGGCCCGCCCCACCTGCACCTGCGCTGGGTGGCTCCCCCCCAGGCCCCTCCTCCTCCTCCCTGCCCCTGTGGCTGCCGCCCATGCTCAAGACGGCCTGCGCGTCGTGCGCCTTCTCAAAGGGGCTGCCTTTCCAGGCTGCCTGCCTGCTGCGGGTGCTGGATGAGCTGCGCGGGTGAGAAAGCAAGCTGCCTCTTGTTACTGTGGTGTGGGCACCTGCCTGCCCTGCAGTGAGTGAACTCTTCTTGCGGTGGTGCCGGTGGCAGTTCGGGTGGGCCCCAGGTCTGAAGCCTTGGGCACAGGACTTGTGTGCCGGGGTGACTGCCCAGTGGAGTGGCAGAGGCAGGCCGTTGGATGCAATCTACCTGCCCTGCAGCTGCCTCTTGTTAGGTTGGCAAGCCTGGAAGCGTAGTGCTCTACATGTCTGCATGCCTGCCTGATTGCCTGGCCTGCTTCTTCTGCCTGACCTTGGGCAACCCACCTGCCGGGCCTGGCTGCACACCCTCCGCTCCTTTGCTCACCCAATTGCGCCGACTTTCACCAACCCCGCCTGCTGCCCGCCCTGAAAAAACTTGCAGGCAGCGGGACTGCCTGCACGGCACGGGCCTCAGCCTGCGCCAGATCTGCGACTTTCTGAGCTGGAACCGCTGGGCGGAGGTGGAGTGGCGCAACGATGTCCTATGGATCTCCAGAGTGCACGGCTCGCCTCGTGCCGAGGTGGCACTAGCCGAGGTGCCACCCCGGCGGCGCTAGCGCCCAGCGCCGAGAGCGGGGAGCCTGCCAAACAGTGCCGCGGCTGCCGGTGTCTGCTCCAGTTCAGACGTTGTATTTCCCAGTACGCTCCAGTGATACGATTCACCTGCACCGCTCCAGGCATGTGCTGCAGCATCTCTCTGCTCTCTTGAACGGCTAGCTACCCGTCTCTGCTCTGCGGCCGCCACCCTCTGGCCCATGTGTCGCCTCATTTGCAACTTCTCGGCAGGTGCAGAGCGGCTGTGCCATAGGGTTGAGCGAGGGGCCCACTTTACACATACCGAGCACAGGGTGGGCTGGGCACTGGCGGACCCAAGCAGGGCGGGGCGGCGCGCGGCGGGGGAAGGGCGGCTGCGGTGGCGGGCATGTGTCTCTGACTCGTGTGTTGGATGGTTGCGTAGGAAACGTGGTGCAAAACAGTGCGCTTGTCAGACAAATGCGTGGAGCAGCCCCTGGGGCAGCCACACGGGGGCGAACCTGCGGGGAAGTGGTGAGGCCGGCGGCGCTCACAAATAGCCTTCCTCGAGCAGATTATGTCTTTAATTCAATTCCTAACGACACGTCCCGTGAACTCGTCCACATCGCTGCGCCACCGCTTGTCTACGGCACTTCTCCCATCATGCGGCGCGTTGGAGCCGGCCGTGTACTGGCCGCAGTTCTGCTCGCTTGTGGTGAGGCCGCACCCAAGCTAATAATACTAATAGCAATTTATGATCGCCACTTGCTGAACGGTCTGATGGGCCGCTTGCTGAACGGTCTGCCGCTCGAGGGTCGTGTAGTGCTGGCGCAGGAAGTCCGTCTTCTCATCCACAGCCAGTCGGACTCGCCGCAAAGAGGGCTCCATGATCCGTGGCCAGGCGCCCTTGGTCCGCCGCTGACCGACCACTTCCCACCACTGCATCCCCCGCCGCGATGCAGGCCTCGCTGCCGCCGCCGCTCAGTGCACGCCCCAGGCCGACCAGTGGATGGGTGAGGCCACTAGTGGGTGCAAGACCTGCTCGGCTGACGGACAGACGTGCCAGGAGTGCCTCGAATACTTCGGCTTGAGCTCTGCAGGACAGTGTGTCAAGGTGCGTGCCGTTGAGTGCCTTGCTGGCAGATGCCCACCCGTGGCCGTTTGAGACAGGTTGGGGCCATGCGGGAGGCGGGGCATGTCTGCAGGTGGCAGGGCTGCAGGGTGGTGCCGGTTCCGACGCGGGTGAAAGAGCCTTGTGTCAGCCCCTTTTCGTGCCTGCATGCATGGTGCTCACCCATCCCCTCCCCCGCCCCCCCTCCCTGCTGCCCTGTGCAGTGCATCGCCCTGGATTCTGCGGGCAAGGAAATCCTGGAGGCAAGCCCCGGCACCACCAACCCCCGCTGCTCCATGTGTGACGGAGATGTGAGTGCGCCAACTCATCCTGTGCCACGTGTGTGGCCCGCTGGCATCGCATGCTGCCCTGCGCGCACGGCAGGGGCACACACACGGCCGATCACAGCGAATGGCTCGGCTCACTTTCTAGCCTCGCCTCGCCCCCTGACCCCCTGCAGGAGCCCACCTTCTGCTACGACTGCTCTTACTTCTACAACTCGATCAAGTACCAATACAGTGTCGACTACTGGGCCAACGAGGAGGGCCTCTGCATGGTGTGCGAACCCAGTGCCGGCCCCTACAATGGCATTGCAGAGCTGCTTGCCCTGCCCTGCCTGGGGTGCGCCAATGCAATGGAGGGCGGCGGCAACGGAACCTGCTCATCGTGCAAGTCAGGCTACAGCCTGGTGGGCACAGAGTGCGAAGCATTGTGATCCCGCCAACACCTCCTGCGTCCACGCCTTGTTCCCACCGATCCTCCGCAGCTTTGCCCCTCTGCCAAACATGTATCAAACTCCCTTTTCAAAACTGGCAAACATTGCACTCTTATCACGCTCTTTTGCCTTCTTCATGTATCCTGAAATTCTCGAGCATTTTTCGTAACTTGCAAATCATGCAAGCATTTCGGAACGACAGTCAGGGAGTGTAGCTGGCTGCTGGCCTGCACGCTCCGGGCTGCCCTGCCCTACCGTGCTTCGGCCAGGGCGGCTTCGTCAGGAACCAGCCAGCGGCACTGCCAAGCTGCCCCCTTCTCCTCCCATGACAAGAACACTCTGTGATGTTGCACCTGTATGCGGCGCCAGCCTGTCTTGCCATGAGTGCATTACACGCTTTGCCACCCTCCAGCCATCCTGCCACATCAAACGGCGGTGCACGCAGCAGGCGGTGCACGCTGGCATTGCTGGCATCACATCTTCCCCCGCCGCCGCCGGCCCCCCTTGGCACTGTGCTGCTGCTGCTGCTGCCGCTGCTCCTCCTCCCGCTGCCGCTGCCGTTCCTCTGGCGAAGGCTTGCCCTTGGTGGACGGCATTGCCGGCCGGCAGAGCTGCCACCCTTGCGGGCGCAACACAGCCTCCTGCCCTCCCGTAAGCATCTTGGGCGGGGCCCCAGGCTCGTCCAGCCGCCCGCTGAACCAGCCGCCCCCGCTGTCCACGACGCAGTGCACCCGCAAGTCAAACCGCTGCAGCTCTCGGCTGCAGAAGAGGCAGGGCACTGAGCAGGCCAGCGCGCCGTCGGCAGTGCGCCGCCACACAGCGATGCTGCTGCCCAGCTTGCGCCGGACGTGGGCAACGAGCTTGTGGTTGGGCACGCCCTGGCGCCGGCCCTGGCGGATGTACGAGTCCAGCAGCCTGCAGTACAGTCAATTGGGATGGGTGAGGGAGCAGGTGTGTCTGTGTGTGAGCAAAGGGGCGCTCCGAGGGTGAGAGGGGCATGCAGCGGCGGCGCCACTGCTGCTGGCACCAACAGTTGCTACATGGGTGCTGCGTGCAGTGTGTGTGTAGGCATGCAGGGCTCGATGGGTGCTTAAGACGGCACAGCAGAAGTGCAGCGGAGGGCAGGTGGCACGGTGAGCGCGCGCCGCGAGGCATCACAAACCGGACCCACTCCGCCCCCCTCTCCTGGCCCGCTCGACGCAGCCCAGCTTCACCTGCGCTCCGCGCAGCAGCGGTGGGTGCCCTGCATTGCCGCCTCAGCATCCTGATCCAAATAAGAAATGTTCTCCAGCACCTCCTACTACTGCAGGCGCACGGCAAAGCGGCGGGAACAAGGCGGGAGGTGGGCGGCAGTGGGTCAGCCGAGTGCAGCGCAACTGCAGGCGGCGGGCTTGCGACAACTTAAGCAGCGCCCAGCCATCATGGTGCGTCCGATCATTCGCCGCAAAGGAAATGGAAGCGAAGGACGCCGCTTGCTGTTCCGGCCGCTGTCTGCGCCTCCCTCCCGTTCTGCCCCGCACATAATCCATATCGAACGGACCTACAAGAGTGTCGGGCGTCTCAACGGCGGTGCGGCGGGAGAAGGATGCGGAGACGGGCATAGCACTGACAGCCTTGGCGTGGAAAGACATAAAGCGTGTGTGAGGGGATGTGCTGATGTTGAGGAAGTGGGCGGTGAAAGGCCCGCGGGCATGCGCGCTGATTAGGGCGGCGGCGGGACGACGCCGGCCGTGTGGCGCACTGCTACTGTGCGCTGGATGCCGCGGCATCGAGCATGTTTGTGCGCGTGTGTATGCCACGTGAGGCCTCGGCACGCGAGAGATGTTTGGTTCCAGGCAATGAAGCCGTTTGCCCAAGTGGGAAGCGAGCAATCTTGCAAGCACAAATGGGTGAGAGCAGCAGGGGTCGTCGCACTGCCGCCACACAGCAGGGATGGCGAGAGAGAGAGAAGTTGTGAGATGCACTTGGTGCAAACCATACAATTTAAACAATTGTATGCTAAAGACGAAGAACCACTAAGGACTGACATGGGGCAGGGGCAGCCGGCGGCACCGCACGAGGGCAGCGCTGGGCGAGGTGGCGACGTAATCAGCGCCGCCCACTGTGCACAAACCTCTCAGGCCACAGCACCTCCCCGCTCATCTCGCCTCAACTGCGCGCGCGCGTGAACGCAATCAATATGGGCAGGAGCGGACGCGTTTCCCGTTTCAGAGCAGGCCCAGCCTTGCTGGTGGCCCTCTGCCTCCTTCTGGCCACTCGCTCTGCGTGCAGCAGCGGCTTGGGTGAGGACCAGCCGCAGCGTGAGCAGCAGATTACCGAGGCAACCTTGCGCCACTCGAGGAGCGCCGACGTGGGGCTGCTATCCAGCGGCGGTCTGGGCGGCGTCGACGCCGTCGGAGGCCGCCGCCGTTTGGCACAGCAGGCCGAGGTGCCCAAGACCGACTTCCCTTCCTCAGCAGGCAAGCAAAGCAGGCACCCTGTGGCCTGCCGACCTCAACGGGTCGGAACCCTCGCAACGGACCCTCTCTGCCGCAGCAGGCCGCACTGCCATCCACCCTGCCCGCAAGCTCTCTTGCCACCAACTGAGCAAAGTTACCATTCCTGGTTTCCTATGCTTGCCTCACCCCACCCACGGGCCCGTGCCCGCAGAGTGCGGGCTGTACCGCACACGGGCGGGCGACCTCATTGTGTACAGCTGCGTGTGGGGCTCCTGCTGCAGCCCCACCTCACAGTGCAGCCTCACGGTGAGATTGACTCTGGTGGGGGGCTTGCAGCCCCTGTTGGTTGTGCTTGTTTGGGGTGACAGCGTGTCTTTGCATGACGAGAATTGCACACACCCCCGACCGCCAGCTCGGTGCATTTGTGCTGCCTTGTTGCATGCAACACGAGCTGCAGCTGGTGAAAGTTTGTGCGCAGCTTGAGAGCAGCGCTTGTGAGCAGCGCTTGCGCAGCCAGGCAGGTGGCTGGGATGGATGCACCTGGCTTGCTTGTGGGCTGCGCAGCGCAACCCGCAGCATGCGACATGCAGGCCCCGACTGTGCCACTGGCACAATCTGTCAGCATGCAAGCATGCGTTCACACAAACACCCCCCCTGCCCCGCCCTGCCCTGGTGCAGGCGTGCTACCAGCCGGGCTGCCAGCAGCGCTTCACCCGCCTGGAAGGGGGGTGCTCCTTCCCTGGCCCACCCGCCTCGGATGTGCGCACCCTGCCAGCGCCCGTGCCAGAGGTAAGCCTGCCCTGAGGCAGCGGCAGCGGCAGTGGCAGGCGTCGGCTGGAAGTTGCAGCTTGTGGTTGCAAACTTGCGGTTGCAAGCCTGAGGTGGCTGTGCGGGCAGCCGAGGACCCCACCCATCACTGCTGGCCATCACTGCACTGTGGGTTGCATTGCACTTCCACATGTATGCGGCCCTGGGTGTGTGCCGTTCAAATAAGTGTACTCAATACGCAATACTCAGCAATAAAAAGACAACAGGCAGCCAACAGGCAGCATGGGGCAGGCACAGGGCCGGCAGTGCACGGCCTGTCAGTCAGTCAAATGTTTCAGTCCAGCTGCCAGTTCTGGCAGTGGGACGGCCTGCCTGTCAATCCAGTAGTCCAGCTTTTAACAGTGCAGCCTGCCAGCCAATTCAGTCCAGCTGTGGCGGAGCGCTCGAGACACGGTGGATCCACAGGTTGGCCAGAGGCACCAGGCAGGGGCGCCCTTCATCCCCAAACGCAGCCACCGGTGCGCAGCCCTCAAACAGGCTACAAATGCAGAGGGGTGGGGGTGGGGGCAGGGGCAGAGGTGTGGGGCCGGCGCCGGCGGGGCGCTCACTACAGCTGCACTGCCACATGATGCCAGGGTGGTGCACACCGTTTAGCACACAGGCAAGGGAAGCACAAGCACAGCACAGCGCACCAAGCAGGATGCAAGGATGGCAACCTTCTTGCTATGCCCCCCCGTCTCCCTCACCTCAGCGGCAGCAGCGTCAGCCCGCACAGGCCCTCCGACCAGGCCAGCAGGCGAGGGAAGTCATCCAAGCCCATTGCCTCCAACAGGGCGGGGGCCGCCTCCACTGCACCCAGCAACGGCAGCGCTGCGGCACTGCCACCGCTGCTGGCAGGGCTGCCTGCTGCCCCGGCCGTGGCCGCGGCCAGCACCGCTTCCCGGAAAGGTGGTTGCTGCTGCTCCCGTGCAGCGTGTGCTGCGCCTGCTGCGGCAGGCGCGGCCGCTGGCTCGCCGCTGGCTGCTGCCGCCGCCTGCTGTTGTTCACTGCCCTGCTGCTGCTGCTCTGGCTGATCGACATCCTGGCAAGCCTCTGGCCCTTCTACCTCTGCCTCCGCCCCTGCCTCCGCCTGCGCCCCTGCTTCTGCCACTGCCGGTGGTGTCAGCCCAGGCGCCCGGCTGTGCCAGGCTGCCTCCACCTGTGCCCACGCCTCTTGCAGCTCTGGCATCAGAGACAGCATGCCCAGCTGATGCGCCGCCAGTCTGCAGGCACGGAGGGGCGAGGCTGGGTGGTAGTGAAACCAAGTTGCCACCTGGCAACACCAAGCAGCACCGCCTAAATTTTGTGCCATCCCCAGCAGCAAGAAGACGCGTATGCCAGCCATGGCGCATGCTCATGCGGTGGCGGACAACGGTGGCAGGCAAGACAATTGACTAACCACGGGCAACCACCCAGCAGCACTGCCATTGCTGTGCCAGCCCCCGCGGCGCAACACAACAGCAACTAACAGCTTTCAATGGTAGCAGTACCCCCGCACCTGACCACGGCAGCAGCGCAGTACAGCTGCCCGCAGGCGGAGAGGTGCAGCTGCACAGCTGGCTGGTACTGCAGCTCCTCCCAGCACCCTAGGCGGCCACCCTCTGCCCAGACCTCTGCCGATGCGTGCAGCTGCTGCGCCGCCGTCTGCAGGCAGGCAGAGAGGCAAAGAGCGGGGTTGGCAAATGGGCATGCAGACTGTGGGCGGCATCAGAGGCAGCACACAGGCAGCAGAGGCAGCAGAGAGCAGGCAGCAGCAGCAGCAGCGGCAGCGACCTCGGTGCCACATGCTGATGCTGCCCTCTGCTCTAGTGCTATGCTACTTCTGCTAAACATGCTGCAGCTTCAGCTGATACGGGCTGCAACCAATGCTGCTGCTGCTGCTGCTGCTGCTGCTGCTGCTACTGCCATGAATGCTGCCCTCTGTTTGCTACTCTATTACTACTGCCACTCCTGCTGCTGCTGCTACTGATACCACAAAAGCTGCCGCATGCTACAGCATGCATTTCGTTGGCACCTTATTGGCACCCAGCTGACGCACAGCCGGCGCCCAGCAGGGCACAGCTGGCGCTCACCTGCAGCAGGCGTGCCCAGGCCACAGCATATTCCGTGACCGCCTCGCTGCCCACTCCTGCCGCAGCCGCCGCTGCCGCTGCTGCCGGCGTACCAGGCCGGGCAAGAGGGCGTGGCGCCGCTGCCGCTGCCAGTGGGTGCAGGGCAGAGAGCACAGGCGACGGCTTTCTGCTGCCACCCGGCGACGCTGGCGGCGACTGCTGCTGCTGCTGCTGCTGCTGCTGCTGCTGTGCTGGGTTTGGCGCACAGTCGGCTGCTGCCTCTGACGCGTCAGCGGTGGATGCTGGATCATGACTGTCCTCGCCCCACGGCTCTGCTGCTACCGCCGCTGCCGCTGTTGGCCCAAACCCAGCCTTGCCTTCTGCGTCTGCTACCGCCTCTTCCACGCCACCTGGCTGCAGCGCCTGCAGCGGCGGCTGCCTCACAAATCGATCTGGATAGTCCACCGCTAACCGGCGCCCCGACGGGTCTGTGACATAAGTGTTCTGCAGGCCGGGTGACGGCTGCTGCTGCGGCAGCTGCGGCTGCGGCTGCTGCTGCTGTTGCTGCTGTTGCTGCTGCTGTTGCTGCGGCTGCTGCATTGGCTCCTGCTCCTGCTCATGCTGCTCAACCGGTGCTTCAGCTGGTGCTACAAAGTCAGCAAAGCCGTCATCGCTGGCAGCATCCGCCCACCCATCTGCTGCCCCTGCGGGTGCCGCTGCCTCCGGTGCAGACCTGCCGCTCCCGGCTGCATCGTGTGCCGCACCGCCTGCATCCGCCTGCGCCAGCTGCGGCTGCTGCGGGCCCAGCTGCAGCTGCTGCTGCTGCTGCTCCTCCACCTGCTGTGGTTGTGGTGCCTGCCCTGGCGCCACAAAACCTTCGAAACCGTCATCAGCAGCAGCATCCTCATCCTCCCACCACGCTGCTGCTGCCGGCGTTGCTGCTGCTGCTGCTGTGCCTGCTGCGCCTGGCGCCGCTGCATGCTCCCCATCCGCCTGTGGCCCCGGGGGCGGCTGCGCCAGGGGTGCCGTCTGCGGTTGGTGCTGAGCTGGCGGCTGCTGTGCTGGCAACTGCTGAGCTGGCGGCTGCTGAACTGGCGGCTGCTGAACTGGCGGCTGCTGAGTTGGCGGCGGCTGATCTGGCGGCTGCAGAGCTGGCGGCTGCTGAGCTGGCAGCACCTGAGCTGGCGCAAGCTGCTCTGCAGGTCCCTGGAAGTCGTCAAATTCATCCTCCTCGCTGTCCCACCCCTCTGTTGCCGGCACACCCCCTGCCTCAGGCAGTTCCTGCTGTGCCTGCTGTGCCTGCGGGGCGGGCAGCACCCGCTGGCCTGGCTGCTGGCCCCACCCAGCTGCAGCCGATGCCGCAAACGCTGCTGCTTCGGCAGCCACCCCAGCCGCCTCATCTGCCTCTTCCTCTCCAAACAGGTCAAGTGAAAGCGGTGCATCCCGCCGCATGCCCACCGGCGCCGCCACCGCCACCGCCGCAGGTGGTACCGCTGCTGCCGCAACTGTTGCTGCTGTCAGGGCTGCTCGTGCTGGCGGTGCCGGCAGAGGTGGTCGTTCTGGCAGGGGCGGTCGTGCGGTCAGCCACTCCTGCGGCGCAACGGCTGCCTGTGCAGGTGCTGTCTGCTCATCTGCGTCTGCACCCTCAAAGTCACCAAAATCATCTGCCTCCTCCTCCTCCTGCCCCTGCTGCTGCTGCCACCACGGCGCTGCTCCCATCACGCCGCCTGCCACTGCTGCTGCTGCTGCAGCCACTGCCGGCGCTGCACTGGCGCCTTGCGACGGCGAGCGCTGCCCGACAAAGGAGTTGGGTTGCGACGGGATTGGAGAGGGCGGGCTGGCGGGCTGCATAGAGACGTGTGCTGCTGCAGTCGCCGGCAGAGCCTTCACAGGCTGTCGCTGCGCAAATAGTGGTGGTGCTGCTGCCACTCCTGGCATGGGCAATGCTGCAGGCAGTGGGGCGTTTGCAAAGTCTCCAAACTCATCGTCCCCCTCTGCCAACTGCTGTGCCCCTGCTGCTGCCGCTGGCCGCAATGCCGCCGCTCCCGCCACCCCCGCCGGCACAGTGCTGGCAGCGTAGCCATTGACGCCATGTGATGCAGTGTGAGCTGCAGGCAGCACATGAGCAGCCGAGTCAGAACTGCCGCCAGTGCTGCCTGCTCCTGCCTGCGGCGGCGGCGGCGGCAGTGGCGGCGGCGGTGCTCCTGGCTGGCGCAGGCGCAGCCGGTGAGTCTCTGTCTCCCGAAAGCTGCCTCCTGCCAGCTCCACTCCATAGCTGACTGGCTGGCATGAGACATCCACATGCACCACCTGCACCCACGAACAGCAGGCAGCGCGAAGGGTTGTTGTAAACTGCTCGCTGCACAGGCTGGCGGCAGCTGGAGAGGCAAGCGGACCAGGGGGATTCACAGCGGGTGCAGGCATGAGGCCGCAGCTGCAGGCTTAAGCAACATGCCAGGTGCACCGTGCAGAGCAGGGATGTACGCTGTGCTGCACTGCATTCATTCCTTGGCTGCAGCAGGCGTCCAACAGCGTGCCCACCTGAGCCGCCACCCAGCTGCCGCTGCGTGCGTCCAGGTACCACACCGGTTGCGCTTTCGAGAACGCCGCGCCGCTGCTGGGTGGTGGTGCTATTGGATGGTGCTGCTGAGGGGCCTGGGCTCCAGGTGCTGCTGCGGCAAATACCCCCCAATCCCCATCCTCAGCAGCTGTTTCGTCTGGCTCTGTAAACAAGTCCTCAGGCAACGGTTCGGTCGCCCTCGAAGCTGATGAGATCGCGGGCGTCGCAAAGGGCGCAGCGGCGACAAACTCTAGCCAGTCGTCTTGCGGCGCGCTCATTCCCCTGGCGCAGCTCACAGTGAAGGGGAAGCGATCAATGTGCCCATTCCCGGCAAACGTAGCGAATGTCTACAGCTACAGCTGCTGCGCACCGCCGCCTGCTAGGCACACTGCCGCCAGCCTGCCTTCGTCCCAGCATGGGCCCTCCTGCCCTTCTACATCTGTGGGTGGCCGAATGCATTTTGTTACAGTGTGGTTGGGGGAAGAATGGGGCTGCAGGAGCCACGTACATGCGCAAGGTGGGGTGTGCGTGGGTTGGGTGAGTGCATGATAAAATGTGAATGCAAGGGGGGTTGCAAAAGTAAGGGCTCTTGCTCCACGCAAAGACCACCGCAGCCACTGCTTTCAGGCTGGCCGGCCAACGGCGGGAGGTCAAAACCAAGCTGCACACATGTGATGCTCGTATGAATGTTTCTCTCTGGAACGCAGAGCGGGGTAAGCAATGCGATATGGGGACGGGCGGGCACTGCTGACGGGGACGGGGGACAGGCCTGCATGCGCATGACACCTGTAAGGCAGGCAGCCGTGGCAGCGGGAGACAGCAGGATGGGGCCTTGCGGGCTAGATGCGGGGGGTGGGAGGGTGGGAGGGCACGGACCGACCCAAACAAGCGCTGCCGGGTGGTGGGAATTGGCAGCAAATACAGTTCGAGGCACCAGGCTAGTGATACAGGGGGGCGGGGGTTACGGTGGGAGCGGGATAGATGAAAGGCTGGCTGGAATGAATGAAAGGCGATGGGTACAGCGTTGTACAGGGCGCTCGGGGCTTGCAAGGTGTCTGGGGCGCGCGCTCGGCGGCGGGGGCGTGTTGAGTGATGGGAAAAGAACGGTCGATTTGGTGTGAGCTGCGTCCGTGTGTGGCGCGCTGCTGATGCAAGGGGGTACAGCCAAGAGGAGTGTGCCGGTGCAATGCAATGTTGTTGGTGTGTGTGTGCTGGGTTGGCGCTGAGGTGGGGGTGCAAAGAGGATGCAGGTGGGGGCAAGATGCTGTGCTGTGCTGTGCTGCGGGCTCAAAGAGCACACCGAAAAGGGAAGACGCAGGGGCAGGGCCAAAAGTGAGTGCAATAGAGTGCGGGTGAGACAGGGAATGCAAGGGGGGCGCTGTGCGGTGGACAAAAGGCTGAGATGTTATGAAAGAGTGTGTGTGGGGAGGTGAATGCGGCTACGCCGGGCATTCATTTCGTGGTTTTGCTGTGGCTGGGAGGGCAAGGTGCCTGTTCATTGAGGGGGGTCGAGTGAGGGGCAAAAGGGGCAAGGCGTGGGAGGGCCGGCCAGTTGACTGGCCGGGCCGGCAGCCCACAAGGGGAGAGGCTTGAGAGGAGGATCGAGTACGGTAAGTTGTGCCCAGGCAGTGCCACCAGAATGTCTGGCACGCCAGCAAGCTTAATGACTGTATAAGACATGCGTCGGTGAGGTGAGCAGGGGTGCCCGAGGAGAAATGTGAACACAGGCTGGCTGGCAGTCGCGCCGGCAGTGGGTTCCCAGGGCCGCCCGGCCAAGGGGCAATGGGCGGTGGGCATAAAAGCAGAGCGGTCAAAACCAAGGGAGACTAAAGGGGCTGGCTGGCGCGGTGCAAGCGCCGCCAGGGGGCTGGCCCGGCCGCATGTGCAGAGAGGGGGCAGCGAGCCAAGCCAAGCCCAGCCAAGACTAGGGGTGTGCCAAACCCAAGGAGGGGCGGTACCAAAGCACAGCGGTACCAAAGCGGGCACAACAGGCGCGGCATGCCATGCTCTAGGCAGCCATGGCCTCCTTTGCGGCGTCGTAAGCTGCATCGGCGGCGGCCTCAGCGGTGAGCACTGCCTGCTCCACAGCGTGCGCAGCGCAAGCAGCGGCCCCAGCAGAGAGCCCCACTCCCAGGTCGGGCATCGTCTCTACCGAGTTGAGCGCGCTCAGCAGGGAGAGCAGGGGGTCGCATGCCGAGGGCGGCATCGGGGTGGGCGAGC
>JTEE01000344.1:452813-485014 GCA_002896455.3 Chlorella sp. ArM0029B | reverse complement strand
GCCGCGGGCGCTTGGCGGCGCGGGACCGCACGCTGAAGGAGGGCGATGAGTCATCGTCCGACCCCGTCAGGTAAGCATCGTCCTCCGACAGCCAGTCCTCGTCGTGCAGGGAGGGCCGGTGGCGTGCAAAGGGGCGGCGGCCACCCAGTGCTGACGAGGCTGTGGGGCTGTCCTTGCGTTTGAACCCCTTGTGGCCGCTGCAAAATCCCTGGTGCCCCGCCGGCTTGGTGCACGTGGTTGTGCGGCGGCACACGGCGCTGCCGCCGCCGCGGCGGTGGGTCAGCAGCACCAGGCCGCGGCCGGGGGCGTCGCCGGGGGCGCAGCTCTTGGGGTGGAGGAGCAGGGGGAGGGAGGCAAAGGTGGGCGCCGAGGCCTCGGGGTTGGCGGGCTGCCGGGGTGGGGAGGTGGAAGGAGTGCCCGCAGCCAACAACTCCACTCGCTGCACCGGGGAGGGGAAGAGGGAGGAGGGAAGGAAGAGGGGTGGAGTGAGCCAGGGGTGCAATGCAAGGACTTGGGCTGGCCAGCTGGTTGATTGCACAGGCAGGCAGGCAAGCAGGCAGGCAGGGAGGCGCGCAGGGTGGCGGGCAGGCAGCCACTAGAGTATGGTCACAATGATGCACGTGCCACGAACCCGCCACACATCACCCAGGGTGGCCATTGCTGTGCGCTCCTCACCGGTGGGGAAGTGGGTGCGTCGCGGAACACCGCCAAGAAGTCGCCCTCGCGTGCCCCCCGGTTGGCCAGCCAGTCTGCCAGGCCGTCCAGCAGATATCCACGCCGGCCCGCAATGTTGGTCCATGCGTGCAGCGTGGGGAAGTGCCAGCGCTGCAACCGGTGGGGGTTGGGAGGGAGTGAAGTGAAGGAAGGTGAGGTGAGGTGAGGGAGAGGAAAGGGAGGGGGCACGAAGAGGCGGCGCAGGGCAGGGCAAAGGTACTGCCTGCCTGCGTGTTTGCCTGCGTCTTTCCTACATCTGGCCAGGTGGTTGAGTGCTGGCAGCGGTTTCCTTATCAACGGTGGCTCAACAACCGCGCTGCCTCTGGCCAACTGTTTGCCCGAACCTCGCTTGCCTCTTCACGCGCCTCCCCTGCCTCCCACCCACTCTGGGCACCACCCCAACTGTTTGCTCGCCTGTCTCAACAACCGTTTGCTCACCCGGCTCTTGTCCACCCTTGCCACTCCAGTACATCGTCAACAGCAGGACGCTCCAAACGCAAGGATCCACTCTACCCATATTTCAACCAACTATGTTGACCCCATGCCTGATGGTTTGCTGCTCACCTGGCTCTCGTCCACCACAGCAAGTGTGAGCTCATCAATAGCCGGCGCATTGGGCACCCCCGCCTCCACCGCCGGTGCCGGCATCAGCACGCGCCGGCTGGTCAGGTCGTACCCGGTCAGCACCTTGCAGATGCGCAGGCCGGTGGGGATGGTGGCTGGCTCATGCAGGCCCTCGGGAAGCTTCGCGGAAGCTGCTGCTGCTGCTGCTGCGCTGAACTCTGCCGTGCTGGCAGCTGCCGAGTGGCGGGCGGCTGCGTAACGTGGCGTGGCCAGCAGCGTCGCTGCCTCCTCGCCGCTGCTGCCGCCGCTGGCCGCGGCTGCGCCGCGCGCCGAGGCGTCGCTGGTGCCCGGCTGGCAGGCGCGCGCTGCCGGCGCGTGATGCACGATGTGCATGTGCGCCGCCGCGCGATGCTGCTGCTTGGCTGCGGCTGCCGCCGCGGCCTTGGGGCCGGAGCAGAAGCCGGGGTGTCCGGCAGCCTTGGTGCAGTGCGGGGAGCGGATGCAGCGGCCGCAGGCGCCGGCGAGCAGGGGCACGGCAGCGGTGGCGCCAGGTGGCGGCGCCTGGAGGGCCAGCGCTCCATACTTGGGGGACACGGTGGCCTGGCGCACCTCTTCTGTGTTTGCCTCCACCACAAGCTCACCTGCACAGGAGAGACAGAAGAGCGTTGAGAGATTGGCACGGTGGGGTGAAGCCGGGGGAAGGTTGGGGGGAAGCAGAGGAGTGTTCAGAGAGGGTGGCAGGGGGGGGAGAGCGGGGGAGAAGCTGGGGAGAAGCTGGGGGCAAGGAGTGGAGGCGCAGGGCAAGATGACAGTGCACCTGGATGTGCTGCTGGCCGGTGCAGCTCATCCCGCAGGGTAGGCGCTCAGACTTTCACATGCTGCCACATCCCCTTCCGCTCCTCTACCGCTCGGCATCCCCACAATCAACGGTACGCATGCCCATCGCTGCCTCACCCACGTACCATTCAAGTCCACTCCCAGCCCCACCCTAGCAAGCGTGCGCAGCGCGGCCCCTCACCGTTCTCGTCGGTGCAAATGCCCACAGCGTCGCCCACGCCCACGCCGTGGCCGCGCAGGAACTCGCCGGCCTGCTCCAGCACAAACACGCGGCGGTGCTCCGTTCCGTTGGCCCACGACTTGATCATGAAATCGTACCGGCGGCCTGGCAGGGAAGGCGGGGACGGAAGGAAGAAGAGGGGGAGGAGTGAGGGGGAGGGGCAAGAGGAGGGTGGGAGGGAGGGAGGGGTGTGCGGTGGTAGCGAGCGGATTGAGAGCGTCAGCGCTGAATGAATCAGCCTGCGTGGCGGCCCAATATGTGGCCTGGGGCAGGTCCAAGCAGCTGCGCAACACAACCACCTGCTGCGCTGCGCTGTGCTGTGCTGTGCTCACCGTAGCAGTCCTTCACTGCCAGCGCATAGTGCCGGTAGCCCAGCACAAAAGAGAGGTTGGACTCGACTGCAGCAGCAAGGCAGGGCAGAGGGACGGCAGCGGTTCGGGGCCCGTGCGGGGTGGCGCTGAGGTGCGGCAGCAGGGAAGGGCACACGCATGCGCTCTAATTGTGCGTGCGCATGGCTGCTGGCGGCTGCACACGCCAACACGTGCATGCCACATGCATGCGTCGTACGCATGCATTGTATGGCGTTTAAACGGCGCGCGCCGCACACATACCCACACCGAACGCATGCGCATGCAGGCCCGCATGCATGCGATCAATGCCCTGCACTGGCAGGATGCCGGCAGCACCAGGATCCATGCCACTAGCAGCAACAGCTGCAGCACGCACCTGCCACGCGCGGCAGAATGATGCGGCCGGATGAAGCGTCGCTGTTGGTCAGCTGCTTTGCAACCAGCACGCAGCGGCGGCGCGGCAGTGGGGCGGCAGCCTCCGCCGCCGGCTGATAGCTGGTCTTGGCTGCAGAAGAGGCAGTGGGCGAGCTGGCTGCAGGGCTGGCCAGCTTGCGCGGGCGCTGCCGCCCGATCAGTGTGACCGGCGCTGCGGCTGCGGGGGCGGCAGGGGCCGCCGACGTCACCGGCGCAAGCTGCGGGACAGGCGGCGCGGGTGGCAGGATGCACGGCTGGTCGGCATGCCAGTTGACTTTATGCATTACTGCCACAATGCATGTAATGCATGCATGGTGTGGGCTGGGAAAGTTTGCAAAACACAAGCCCTGCTTTGCGGAGGGACCACCGGCACCCTACTGCTCAAGCCGCAAAGAGCCCACTCAACGCCCCACCTGCTCGGTCGCCAGCGCCGCTGCCGCCGCCACATCTAGTACGCTGTTGTCGAGTGAGACGCTGAGGCTGCAGTCGTGCGGCTCCTTTTGGTGGTCTGCCACCGTCGGAGTACTAGTGTGCCACTGTAGCTGGCAGTCTTGTTGCGAGGAGGGAATGTGCAGCCTTGGAGGGGCGCTGGCAAGTTCCAAGGCCGCCATAGTCTGCCAAGAGAAGCTCGATCGGCCTGCAGCATTTGGTAGTCACGCGTTGGGACCACAGACCCGCGGCCCACTGTCGGCGGGCTCCCGGCAAGGCCCGCCTATGGGTTGCAGGCCATTGGGTGCGGCAGGCGGAGTGGCGGGGCGCCGAGGGCGCTACTTCCTACCCACCTTTTGTGTTATCTAGTGGAGACGAGCTGGTAGGCCCCTCTAGCGGTTGTGATCAAGGATATGAAGCAATGCACGGCGGGAGGGGGCAATGCATGTGAAGCACCTTCGTGTGAAGTGCCTGCTGAACTCAGCGATTTTGGATGAGTCTCTCCTCTCCCTCCACTGATCCACTCGTCAGTGTGCTCTAAGCGTCATTGGGTTCTGGATAGCCGCAATTGGGCATAGTGCGTGCCTGGAAGACCAACCGCCGCCCCAGGAGTTGCTCCTGTCTCCCGCCTTCCCGCCGCTGGCTGACGCCGCCGGCTGCTGCCCACCCGCCGCCCACCCTCCACCCCTCCCAGAGTGACGCTGCCTCTCCCCTTGCCACCTCGTGTTCCCTCATTGTGTTTGCCCCACACTCTGTAGTGTCACGGTGCCGCCAAAGTGCTGCAGGCCCTGCTGATAAGAGGGCGCCAGCAGTGCAATTCAAACGGGACGTCACCACGTCACCTGTCACGGGCGGGTCGGACGTACCGCAGTACTGCGGGGCACATCCCATACTCTCGAAAGTTTGCTTTCAGGGCCGGTCTGCGTTTCAAGTGCACAGTTGGCACAGCAGCAGCATGCACCAGAGTGTGTGGTCCCTTGTGGAGCCGTATCAAGCACTCTTATCTCATGCCGTCACCACCCAATCTCCTGCCAGCGCCCAACATCATGACAGGTCACCCCGCCGTCGCCCACCGGGCCCAACACTCAGCCGGGGCATGGAATAGTGGTTAGAGACAGGTGCAGGAGCACATGGACCACCCACCAGCATGCTGCCTGCGGTGCTGCCCACATCCGGAGCTGAGCTGTCCTGCTGGGTCCACCCAGGCTGCAGCCCTGCACACTGTCTCATCAAATGCCGCCCACTCTATCAAGGTCCCTCTGGACTCTCGGGACTGTCTAGGCAACTATCATTTTCGTTTGACACATAATGTGACCGAGGAGCTCAGGGGGGATGGGGCCATGCTGAAAAAAAGGGCGGCGGCAGGGCGGGCGGGCGCCGCACACCGCCGCCCAAGCGCAAGTTGCCGGTAGCAGAGAGAGGGTGGCGCGTCAAGGCGCTGCCAGGGCGGGGTCAGTACAGAAGGGGTTTCCTCTCACGTGTGCTTCTTTCATGAAATTGCGCGCCGGCCAGGGGGCGGGGGAGGGGGGTCCGGAAAAGCGTAACAGCGGGGGGCGCCCGCTGCGCGGCCTCCCCAGCTCGCCCTCGCCCCGCGCCCCATGACCCCGCAGCCGGCGCGCCGCAGAAGCGAAGAAGGGGGGGCGGCAAAGGGACGCGAACGAAATGCAGTGAAAATGAGGGGGCGGTGTGGAGGTGGTACATGCAAGGGGGGCGGCAGGAAGAGGGCGCGCCGGGAGGACGGGCCTCCTTGTGTGCTGCGTGCGCGTGTGGCAACGGCCCCCTCCCAACAGTGTGCTGGCAGGGCAATGTTGCAGTCTCAGCCCACGAGCCCTCCCTGGGGCGGGCAAGGCCCCTCACACATCGCGAGCTGCTGGAGGCAGGCGCTGCCGGCAGCAGCCTGCCAGCTGGCATGGCTACGCCACATGTGGCAACCAACGCGGGCTGGCAGCCGCCTGCCAAAGCTTGCGTGGCAGGACGTGCGTGGCAACGCGCTGCGCCACGCGCAGGCCAGAGACGGAGCCGGGCAGAAGCTGGCTGCTCATGCGGTGGCAGCCACCACTGAGACGCCGCCCACCACCGCTCCGGTGCCGATCGCCGCCTCCGCGGCCTTGCTGGCCTGCGGGGTGTTGGACTCGCTGGGGGGCACCAGCTGCCAGAACTTCTGCAGGCTGCTGGTCCAGTCACCCAGGATGGCCTTGCCCTTGGCAGAGCCTGCAATACAAGAGGGGGGAGCGGAG
The DNA here is from genome assembly GCA_002896455.3 of Chlorella sp. ArM0029B. NCBI lineage: Eukaryota > Viridiplantae > Chlorophyta > Trebouxiophyceae > Chlorellales > Chlorellaceae > Chlorella > Chlorella sp. ArM0029B. Next base: position 479,249 of record JTEE01000344.1, on the reverse strand, counting down.
AAGTGCCGACGGTTGGTTGGGTTGGTTGGGTGGGTTTAGGGGTTCAGGGTTTAGGGTTAGGGTTGAGGGTTTGGGGGGCGTCGGTCGTGGCAGCAACATGGTTGGGAGAAAGCTGGCTGGGAGGTGAGGCGAAGCGGGCACAGCATGCGTGCCCACGTGTAGCGCAGGGAAAGCGAGACATCGGGGCATATCAGCAGACAGAGGGACGGCGGAGCAAGGCCGACCCAGGGAGGCTACCCCGGCCCACTGTCGTTGCTGGCCGATGCAAGAGCATGCCAATGCCAGGGAGATGCGTCACACCCCAAGTCATTGCACCCACACGCACCGGTGCGCTCCACGTGCATCTCAATCAGGCCGCGCAGGTGCGCCTCGCCCGCCTCAGTCTGCACGCGCTGGATCGCCACAATCTCGCCGTTGACCAGGTTGGGGAAGTCGCCTGGGGCAGGGAGCAAACAGGGGCCAGGGAGCACAGGCGGGTGAGTGACTTGAGTGCAAGGGGGTGGGCCAAGGCAGAGGCAGTAAGACTTACTGTTGCAGGGGCAGGGGCAGGCAGGCAGGGACGGTGGAAGCAGGCAGAGGGGGGATGCTGCAAAAGGGCAGATGGCCGTGGAGCACAAGAGAAGACAGGGCGGACTCACCCTCAGCGTCGTAGAAGTAGCCCAGGCCTCCGGTCATGCCGGCGGCCACGTTGCGGCCCACCTCGCCCAGGGACACGACGGTGCCGCCTGCGGGGTGGCAGGTGGGGTGGGGGAGGACGGGGCCAGGTGAAGGGGTGGGCCAGGGGCACAGCATGGGCGGCAGGGCCTATTGCACAGCATCCTCCTGTTGTGGTTCCAACCTTGTAATGATCCGCACCAACATACTGGTGAAGATCGAGTGGTGAAGAACATCAAGGCTTGCTTCGCCCACTCCCCTAGCTGTGCCTCTCCATCTCCCTCCATGTCCATCCCTACCAGCCCATTTCACCAATCGTGTACCTCACAGCAGTGGTCTCCGGCGCCTTTCCACCCTGCTCACGCCCCCACTCTGCGCAGCAACAGCCACCTTCTTCCATGTCCACCTGCATCCAGCCCCTCTCACCAACCATGTAATCGCAGCAGTGGTCTCCGGTGCCCTCCACCAATGCCACAGCCCTTCTCATCATCACCACCCCCCACTCACCAGTCATGTACTCGCAGCAGTGGTCTCCGGTGCCCTCCACCACAGCCTCGGCCCGAGAGTTGCGCACTGCAAAGCGCTCGCCGGCGCGGCCGCCCACAAACAGCTTGCCGCCGGTGGCGCCGTACAGGCAGGTATTGCCCACAATCGAGGCCTCCTCGGGAGCAAACGTGGAGCCTGCGGGGGCACAACACAAGCAGTGGCAGGGCGAGAACGCATACAGGTCAGAACAGAAAGGTGGAGGCCTCCTCCGGGGCAAACTGGGAGCCTGCGGGGGACAGCACAAGCAGTGGCAGTGTGAGAGGACTCTCAGGCCAGACGGGAGGGGTGGAGGCTTGCTGCTTTGCTGCGTTGCGAGCGGGCGGTTCAGCGCAGCGCTGCAGCGGCAGCAATGGTGGGTGCTGCTGCCATGAGCCGTGTGCCGCTCCCTGGCATGCTCCACCTCCCACCCGTGCCCTTCCCCCCCTTCCCCTGCCACAGCACCCACCCGTGCCCTCCCCCCCTTCCCCTGCCACAGCAGCCGCCTCTAGGTGTTGCTGCCCTGCCTCCTCATGACATGACTCCACCCCACCCAGCCCACGGTATGCACTCACCGGGGGGTGGCACGATGGACACGTCGCCGCCGGCCATGCCCTTGCCCACGTAATCGTTGGCCTCTCCCACCAGCCGCACCACCATGCCCTCCACAATGAAGCAGGCAAAGGACTGTCCAGCGCTGCCTTGCAGGTTGAGCTCCAGGCGGCCGGTGAAGCCGCTGTCGCCGTACTTGCGGGCAATGGCGCCGCCCACGCGGCCCAGGGTTGACCGGTCAACGTTGAAGATGTCGTAAGACCGGCTGACCGTGCCGGCGGTGTCGATGCACGCCTGCGGAAGCAGGAGGAAGCAGGCAGGGAAGCAAGCAAGGGGGGTGGGCTTCAGTGGGGGGACGAGGGCATAGGGCGGGGCTTCAATAAGGAGAGGAAAGGTCATGGGGCAGAAGTGTGGGCAGTAGTGCGAGTAAGCACATAAGGGGGAAGGACGCTGGAGTGCTGAGGCTTCTGTGTCCGGCATCCGGGGAGTCAAACCCAGCTGTCGCGGCACGGTCAAACACAGCCTCTGCACATCTACCCAAACCTCCTTGCCCTCCAGAATGCTGTCGCCCAGCTCAAGGCCCCAGTGCTGGGCACCTGCTGCTGCAGCCCGGCCCGGTGAACGCCCGCCGGTCAAACCCACGACCACAGCAATGTGCACCACCCACCAGCACGTCCTTGTCCTCCAGGATGCGGTCGTCCAGCTGGGGCCCGTTGCTGTGCACCTCCTGCTCACGCCGCGACTGGCTGGTGCCCGTCTCGCCGGCAAAGGTGGTGAGGAAGGACAGGTCCAGGCCGCCGGTCTTGGACAGGGGGCGGCTGCGCTGCTTCAGCACATCTGCGGTGACGGTTATATGAAAGTGAGCAGGAGTGGAGGGTGGTTTTCAAGGCGTTTGGGTGGGGGTGATTGGGGAACAGGGTAGGATGCACAATGTGCTGGGGCAGTACTGGTGGCCAGAGGCTGGCCTGGAGGCAGGTGCAGGCGACACCAGCCAAGGGAGGACAGCCAGGCCTCTTTCTGCGTCCCCCCCACACCAAATGCTCGACTCACTCACCGAGCCCACAACTCTGTACTCCCCCACACACACCACTCCACAATGCCCGTCACATCCGCTCACCCGCGCGCCCGATGAGTTCGTTCATGGAGCGGAAGCCCAGCTGGGCCAGGCCCGCCCGCACCTCCTCAGCCACAAAGTGGAAGTAGTTGACCAGGTCCTCGGGGGCGCCTGCGGTGGGGCGGCACGGTAGAAAGGACAAGAACAAAGGAGGCAGGTGGGAAAGGAGGCAGGCAACACACGTGGAAGTGGCTGAGCAGCGGGGCGCCTGCGAGAACATTGAAGGAGATAGACACAGGAGGCGGGTGGGAAAAGGAGGCAGGCAGCACAAGTGGAATCAGTGGGTGGCTGGCTGGCCAGGCCAATGAGTGGCTGGCCAGGCCATCTTAGCGCCTGGTGGAGTGGGGAGCAGGAAGGACAACTCCAGATGCTGAGAGGCAGCAGCTGCCTCTGCAAGCTCTGCAGCTCAGCGCAACAAACCCATGCCAGACCCCCGCACCGGGGAAGCGTGCGCGCAGCTCCTCGCGCTGGCTCGCCACTCCCACGGGGCAGTTGTTGGTGTGGCAGACGCGAGCCATGATGCAGCCGGTGGCAATCATGGCCACGGTGCCAAACCCGTATTCGTCCGCGCCCAGGGAGGCCATGACGAGGATGTCGCGGCCGGAGCGCATGCCGCCGTCGCAGCGAAGCGCCACGCGGTCGCGCAGGCCGTTTGTGGTCAGGATCTGGAGAGGGGTGGAGGGAAGGAGGGGATGGGAGAGGGCGGGAGGGTGAGCGCGGTGGCTGGGCGCTCAGTGGGGGGAGGGGCGGCAGGGTGAGCGCAGCGGGGGGATGGGTGGAGGCAGAGGTGGATGAGCGACAGGTACAAGTTGGCGTCGCTTTGATTTGGGGTGTGGCATTAGGAGGGAGAGGGCGAGCGCGCTAAGTGCTGATACAAAAGAACGCTACTCTGTGTGCTGCCTCCAACCCATCTACTCTTTCACTGGTGAGGAGCACAATCTGATCTTCGACTGGCACTGAGGAGCACAACTTGCTCTTCCACTGGTGCTGAAAGCAGCACTGTTCACTCCATCCCACCCCACTGCCCCTGCCTCTTCTCACCTGGTGCACCTCCGCCAGTCCCATCTCAATGGGGCCACCGCAGTGCTTGATCGAGGAGATTGGGGAGGCGCCGGTGCCGCCGTCGTGGCCAGAAATCTGGACAGCAGTGGTTGTGGGGGGTGAGGGCCAAGGGGTGGTGGGCGCGAGGGTGGGGAGGCCGGCGGAGCAGGCAGGCAAGGGCGGAGGCTGATCTGGGGGGTGGCAGGCCGGTGAGAGTGCAGAGGTTTGTTGGGCCCCGTAAGCAGGGGACCTGCTGAGCTGGCGCTGTGCTGACCTGGATGACGTCAGCGTTGGCCTTGGCCACACCGGACGCGACAGTGCCGATGCCTGCCTGCGCCACCAGCTTCACGGACACCTTGGCAGTCTGGTTGACCTGCAGGAAAGGACAGGAGGGCAGGTTGGGAAGGTGGGGGTGTTGAATGTGGGTTCCAGGGTTTTCAAAGGTGAGGTGACAGGTGTGAAGGGCTATCCAGGTCACACTGTTTGCTGCCTGCCCCTGTGCGGGAGCACGCGCACCCCCACCCTGACATATCCAGGTTGACAAGAAAACACAAAGCTAAAAGCAGGGCAGTCTTTCTAGGCAACAAAGTCCATCTCAAATCAAAACAAGTATTTTGCAGGTCGTAGAAGCCACCCACCTGGTGCAGGTCGTAGATGAGCTGCGCCAGGTCCTCAATCGAGTAGATGTCGTGGTGGGGGGGAGGGGAGATGAGGGGGACGCCAGGCTTGGAGCGACGCATGTTGGCAATGTAGGGGGACACCTTCTTGCCAGGCAGCTGGCCGCCCTCGCCTGCGGCACACGGGCGGGCGGAGCGGGGCGGGGCAGTGAGAAGCGTGGTTGGTGGGGTGGGCGCAAAAAAGTGGAGGCAGGGGCAGGCAGCGCTGGGTGAAGTAGGAACTCCAACCGATAACAACAGAAGCAATTGATGTGTGGCTCAGCTGAAGCCGATCACACCCCCAAGGTCGTCGAATGGCACACGCACGCCTGGCGCCAGCTGGTTCCCTGCCGCCGCATGCGGTACCTTCCCCGGGCAGCCTGCTCAGCTCACCCGGCTTGGCTCCCTGCGCAATCTTGATCTCCAGCTGCTCGGCGTTCACCAGGAACTGGGGGGTCACGCCAAAGCGGCCAGAAGCCACCTGTGTGTGTGGAGGGGGAGGGGCAGGGAGAGTGCGGTGAGCACCACTGCTGAGTGTGTTGACCTTCTCAACCCCAGCCACTGAATGAATCATCAGAAGCACCCCGCCGAAACCTGCCACACTTCCCAGCTGCCGTGCTCCCCCGCTCTTGCACAGCCAAGAGGCCTCAGGTGACGTGGTTTAGGGTTTCACCCAGAGGCCTCCTCAGGCCTTAGTTCGGGAGGCCTGGCCCACACACCTGCTTGATGCGAGAGGTGGCAATGTCTCCGTTCCTCAGGCCCTTGAGGTGGGGCAGGGTGGCTGACTTGCCGTCGGAGTCCACGTCCGTCAGGCGCTCCCACCGCACAGGGTCCTCGCCGCCCTCACCTGCCATGAGGGTAAGGAGGAGGAGGAGGAGGAGGAGGAGGGGGAGGGGTGGGGTATGTGAGGCGGCCGTTATGTGCGCAGGGCGGTTGATGGAAGGTAGGGCAGAGAGCAGGTGGCGCAGCCGTGGGGCGAGGATTCCTGCCGGCCAAAGTGGGTACATACAACGCAAGGGTGCCCACAGCTGCCCCAATAAATGAACACATAATCAATCAATCAATTACATATCAACTCCAGGGGGATCCAGCACAGGTGTCGTGGGACATCATGTCATTCATGGTGCCACCCTGCGACTCACCAGAGTTGGACTTGCCGCCGATGCGGTTGACTGCGATGGCAATGCACTCGTGTGTCTCGCGGGAGATGGCGCCCAGGGACATGCCGCCCGTGCAGAAGCGGGACATGATGTCTGCACAGTGTGTGTGTGTGTGGGGGGGGGCGGAAGGGTGTGTGTGTGTGTGAGTGAGTGATTGGGCATTCGGCTGTTGGAGGTGAGGAAGGTAGCGGGGGTGCCTGGAAGATGTGGGAAGAGGGGCTGTGCCCGACTTGCCCCCCGCACTCCACCCTGCCTCCCCTACACAAGCTGATTGTCCCTCCCTCTTCTCCCCCTTCTAATTCCTCTCCCCCACAGCCCACCCTGATTCCGTGCACCCCCACTGGGCATACCCTCTCTGTCCCTCTGAAACAAGGAAGGGCGCGGGTGCAGGGAGGATGTGCCTGGCTTGCCCCTGCCTCCCACCTCACTTCCCTACTTCCGCTTTTTCACCCTCCCCCATGCATCCCCCATGGCCCACGCTCTCCATGGCTCACCGGCTGCGGGCTCCACCTCGTCCACCGAGATGGGCTTGCGGTCGCTCTTGAGCTCCAGCATGTCGCGCAGCACGTGCACCGGTGCCTCCTTGAAGTGCTGGGTGTAGGCGTCGTAGGCAGACTGGCCAGCGCTGCCGTTGCCGCCCAGCCCAATCGCCTTGTGCAGCAGCTTGGACATGGCCTGAGGCGGATGGAACAAGGGAGGGGAGGCACAGGAGGGAAGGGGTCAGCTAGGGTGAGGTGGCTGGTATGATGATGGGGTTTAGGGGAGTGCGGGCAGCATGCAAAACGGGGCAAACACACTGGGAGGGGCAGCATAGGCAGCGAGGCGCAGCACACCTGCTGCACCTTGCTGAACTTCAAGGTAGCGCAGCGGTGGGCCTCACCACAACGTCCCGGGACCGCGTTCTACGTTCGATTTGGCCCCCGAATATGTGACGCATACAGCAGCGCAACGCATGGCACGCGAGTTGGACGCAGCAAGCAGCAGGGGCATCAGTGCTGCCCCGCCCCACCTGGTTGTTGGCGTGGTACTCCCCCTTGGGGCGGCTCTGGATGAAGCCGTAGTCGTCCAGCTTGGTCATGGACTATGGGGATCAGCAGGCATCACAGGGTGGACAAGGTGGTCAGAAAGTGGGAAGGTGTGGGAGAGGTGAAGCCCGAGCGCGCAATGGGCAGACAGGTGGGGCAGGCTTGCCCTCACACCCATCCAGGCCACCCCAGGCACCCAGCCAGCAGCAGCCAGCAGCAGCACTCAAGTCGTCCACCCACCTGGTAGACGCCCTGGCCGCCCATTATGTCGGGGGAGACCCTGGCCCAGAATGCCCCCGTCTCCCGCTGGACTGGCTTCCTCTCCCGGACACTCCTTGACAGCCCAGCCCATGCATCCACCCACCCACCCACCCAAGCCTTCATGCCACGTTCACCCCACTCGCCACCACCTTGTCGGGGAAATGTGCATGGCATCCACCCCCCCAGGAGCAGCCCAAAGGGTGTTTGCATACACTGCAAAGACTAGTCTAACTAGAGCAGCTCTGGCACCCGCCCACCTTGTCGGGGAACCCCTTTGCCCAGAAGGCCTCGGTCTCCCGCTGGATGTCTGCCAGCGACATGCCGCCGATGCGGGAGACGGTGCCCACAAAGGCGGTGTCAATCACCTCGCGGCCCAGGCCGTACACCTCAAAGATCTGAACAGGGATAGAGGGAGGAAAGCATGTGACCGGTGGGTGAGTGGGTGGGTGGGGCGAGTGAGCACAAAGGGCGGTGTCAATCACCTTACGACCCAAGCTGTACACCTCAAAGATCTGCCGAGGTTTCTACCGCCAAATGCAGCCGCCAAATGCAGTGTGCATCCAATCGCAGAACCACAACTGCACCAGCTGGTGCACCTGCCCGCCCACCCTTGCCACTGCCCAGCCTCAATCCTGCCGGCCCTGCCTCAACCCCAGCCTCCCCGCCCCAATCCTGGCCTCCCATCTGCTCCCATCTGCCCACCCTGCACTCCCAGGTTCACCCACCTGTGCGCCGTGGTAGCATGAGAGGAGGGAGATGCCCATCTTTGACAGGATCTTCAGGATGCCCTTCTCCAGCGCCTTCTTGTAGTTGATGGTGGCAATGTCTGCAGACACGTCGGGGACCTGCGGGGGTGGGTGGGGGGAGAGGTGGGCTCATATATTGGCACGTACTAGCACAGGAGCAGCAGAAAGAGAAGAAGAACAGGGAGACACTGCCCTGGATGCAAGCTGGAAGCAAAAGTGGCCAAGGCTGCTTGGCTGGCTGAGTGCCCGGCTTAGCCCAGACACTTCCGCATCAAGCCAGGGCTGCACACAGCCTGGGATGCTACAAGCGATGCTCCGAGCAGCAGCACCGCATGGCCCTCTCTCTTTCCCTGCCTCACCTTGCCGGACTTGATGAGCGCCGCCGTGCGGGGTGAGGCGCGCCACTGGCGGCACGACTCGAACGCCAGGTAGGGGCACACAGCGTGGGCGCCAAAGCCCACCAGCATGGCCACGTGGTGGGTGGAGAAGCACTGGGCAGTCTCCACAGCAATGGAGGTCTCGGTACGCAGGCCTGCGGACCGGGGGGGCGAGGCGCGTGCAGTGGCAGGGCAGGGCAAGGGCGTGAGTGTGTGCGTGCGCAGAAGCAGGCGGGGGAAGGGAAGAGCGTGCCAGGGGTGAGCAGCAGCACAGAGGCAGGCGGGGCAGGCAACCAGGTTGCACACCGAGCAGGCAGGCAGGGCCGGCCGGCCAACGTAGAGCAAGCCATGCCGGTGTGCCGGCTTCAAGCACGTCCAGGGCAGCTCCTTGTAATAAGCAGGAAGCTGAGCAGGCAGGCGGGGAGGCAGGCAGGCACACGCACCAGCACGGATGAGGTGGTGGTGCACAGCTCCGGTGGCCAGCAGCGGGGAGATGGGGGGAGACAGCTCATCCAGCTCTCCCTTGTCGCTCAGCACAACCAGCTGGCAACCAGCACGCACAGCAGCCTCGACCTGCGGGACGGGGGGATTGGAGCGGAGGGCAGGCGAGCTGGCGGCATAAGAAGTGGTGGGATGCTAGGGGGTGGTCAAGCGAGGCGCGGGCGGAAGAGCACAGCGCGCAGCAGGCAGCGCGCACGCTCGTATAAGCAACCCCCATTTGCACGCAAGCAAGCTGAAAAAGCTTTTGCACTCAAGCTGCAATGCTGACACATAGAATGGCAATCAAAGCTTTGTAACCCTAGAATCGGCGGCGCACCTGCTTGCAGAGCGCGGCCAGCGCCTCCTGCATCGCGGTCGGCTTGCCGGCAGAGTAGTGCAGGGTGAAGGTCTGGGCGGCCAGCGCCGAGTCGTTGCGCACAGCGTCCAGCTCAGACTCTAGAAGCACAGGGCTCTTGAGCATGATCTGGTTGTAAGAGCCTGCAGCAAGGGAAGTGGGCAAGTGGATGAAGTGGGGTGAGGACAGGAAGATGACGTAACACAGGGGTCCAGCAGCACAGGGCTTCTGAGCATGGTCTGGTTGTAGGAGCCTGCAGCAGGGAGGGGGATATGAGTACCCAGGGAAATGTGAGTTGATGGACTGGGTTTGAGGCTACAAAAGGTAGTTTAGTACTGCACGAATGAGGCACCCGGTGGCAAGGGAGCAGAGTTTTGTTGCAAGAGCGAGGCGGGGGGACGCACGTGTGTGTGTGAGCAAAGCAGGAAAGAAGAAGATGCCATGCCCCGATGCAGAGCAACCAAGACCCCAGAACACTGGCCCACCCCACAGCACACTGTGTGGCAGAGCCTAGAAGCGTGCCACTGCCCTACCCCACAGCACACTGCGTGGCAGAGCATGGAAGCATGCAAGCTCACCCTGGCCAGGCTGCAGCAGGTTGCCGCGCCCGCCCAGCCGCATCTCCAAAGACATCACCAGGCCCTCACGCAGCGGGTCAATCGCCGGGTTGGTGACCTGCAGACAGAAGAATAGGCAAGGAACGGGGCAGGAGGTGAGGATGGGGGAGAGGTGGGTGGGTGGGTAGGGCCCTAGACCAGAAAGAGGAGGGCGATCCAAGCCCTGGATTGCTGGCTGGCTGGCAGGCAAGTCGGCGCCTGCGCGGCCTGTGCTTGCTACCAGTTATTGTGACCGGGACCATCCACAACCTGCTGGCCGGTGCTATGCCTGCCTTATTGACGTTTCCCTCCCGAATTTCCGGCCCGCCAGGTTGGACGCCGCCCTGCTGTGCTTGCTGCCATGCACCTGCTCGACCATCCTGGCAGACCTGCCTGCCCTTGCGCCGAATGCGCCGAAACTGTTGGCCCACTAACTAGCCCTGAGCAATTGTCATGCCAGCCTGGCGGCGCACCTGTGCAAAACTCTGCCTGCCCAATTACAGCCTGCCTGCCCTTACGACAAAGCTGTTGCCCACTAACAAGCCCTGAGCTGTCATGCCCGCCTGCCAGCACACCTGTGCAAAGCGCTGCCTGCTCATCCACAACCTGCCAGCCGTTGTGCATACCTGTGGCCCACCAAAAGCCCACTAACAAGCCCTGAGCTGTCATGCCAGCCTGGCGGCGCACCTGTGCAAAGCGCTGCTTGAAGTAGTCGTAGAGCATGTGGGGGGTGGAGGCCAGCACGGGCAGGGCCACATCGTCTCCCATGCAGTACGTGGGCTCAGCGCCCGTCTGCAACAACAGGAGGTGGGGTGGAAAGAACGAGCGGTGAGGGCATGGGTGGGGGTGGGTGGGATGTGGGGCAGGAGGGATGGCAAGCGGCGAGGGAGGCGGGGGAGGAGGTGGCTGCGGGGAGACAGGACCCCCCATCCCTCTGCCTCCCGCGCCACATCCCGTCCGTCCCCAAGCAAGTAGTGCTATGCACTTGCCCTCATGCCTGCTCCTGGAGGCCTGGGTGCCACCCCTCCCCTGTGCTCCTCTGGCCCCACACCCCTTCCACCCTCATTTCTGGTTTTTTAACCCGCACCTGCGCCATTGACTCGATGATCATATCTATGGGATGTGTGCCACCCCTCCCCGCCCCTCCCGCCCACCCCAATTCTTGCTTTCTAGTGCTTGCTTTCTGCTGTTTTCGAGCCGCACCTGCCCATTGACTCGATGCTCATCTAAGTGCCACCCCTCCCCGCCCTTTCTGCCCACCCCAACTGCTGCATTCAATTGCAAACGTTCGAAGCCGCACCTGCGCCATGGACTCGATGATCATCTGGGTGTCCTCCAGGCCGTAGCCCACCGCCGCCTGCAGGCGCAGCGCCTCGGCCGCCTCCATCTGGCACTCGGCCAGCACGCTGCGGGAGGGTGGGAGGAAAGGGGGTGGGGAGGAGGAGGCGGGGCGCGAGAGTGAGCACGGGCAGAGCGTGCCAAGGGGTGGAGGGGTCGAAGGGTGCTTCAGGTAGGGCGGGACCTGTCGGGCTGCCTTGCGCTTAATACTGATCGTGCAGCACAAAAGCCAATGCGGGTCCGGCATCCTGCTGGAATCCCCCACGCCTGCCCCTGCCCACCCAACACCTCTGCCGGCCTGAGGGTAGCTGGAAGGCTACAGTTCCTATATCTCTTCACCCCGTTTTTTCTCTCTTTCCGTAACTGCCCGCAGATGCTCACAAGGCCCCTCCAATGAGTGCCAACTACCCTGTAATCGGCCTGCACTTGTTCCCGGCTCCCAGCAAACACCTCGACCCTTTGCCCCCTAACGTCTACTCACGTTTCTGACCCTTGACCAAGCTTCCTAACCCTCAACCCTACGCCGTAACCCTACCAAACCCGTAACCTAGTCGCTCACCTGGATGCATTCATCTCCCCCAGCTTCCGAGCGCAGCTCTTGACCCACTCTCCATAGGGCGCCCGTGATGCCACGTCCTTCGCAATCTCCGTGTTGGTGCGGAAGGTTCCGGTGGCCAGGTCAGCGCACACCATCTGGCCGGGGCCCAGGCGGCCCTTGGCCACAATGTTGCCCGCGTTGGTCAGCACGTCGCCCAGCACGCCCACCTCGGAGGCAACGTACACCATGTCGTCCGCCGTCTGTGGGGCAAGGAGAGAAACGAATGGGTGAGTTGATGATACGGGAGTGCACCATGAAGGACCACCTCGGAGGCGACGTACACCGTGTCGTCCGCTGTCTGTGCAGGGAAAGAGGCAGGTGTGAGAGACAGGTGTGAGAAACATGAAGGTGTGCGAAACATGAAGGTGTGAGGAACATGAAGGCTGAAAAGTTGAGTGCACTGCACCATGACACCTCGAAGGCAGTCCTCCGCCGACACTCGTGCGTAAATCTTGCTGGATGACAATTGACGAGGCAAAGAACCACGCGGCACACCTGCCCCACAACGCCCCACCTAACCATCCCTCAGCCACGGCCTCACCTGCCAGAAGCGAGCGGGGCGCAGTCCGTTGCGGTCCAGCCGGCACCCGACCTTCTTGCCGTCTGAGAAGACGAGGAGGGCGGGGCCATCCCAGCCCTCCTGCAGGCCCTCGTAATACTCGTAAAAGTCAACCACCTGCAGGGGGGGGGGGGGGGGGGGGTAGGATTAGGGTTTAGCTTCAGAGTTCAAGAGGTTCAAACTTTATCAGTCCCTCGTAATACTCGCAACAGTCAACCACCTGCAGGCGGGGGGCATGGTGTGGAGGCACAAAAAGGGGAAAGGGTCAGCAGGGCAGGCGGGCGGCATTGTGGGGAGGCATTAAGTCATTGTAAGATGAAGATATCGCGCATTAGCATGCCGTCTGTGAAACAACCTGATGCCAACCCCACCTCAGTCCTCATGTTCCGACCCTGCTCCTGCCCCCATCTGCGTGTGCACACCCATGCCATCCTTCAGATGAAATGAGAGTGCGTCCCTTCCCACCACCTCGTCCCCATGCACCTGCACGCCCCCTGAAAGCCCTGCACCCCCAGCAGCCGTGCCCACCTCTGGGTAGCTCCTCACCCTCCCTGCCTGCACCCCCAAAGGCTGCGGCCACCTCTGCAAGCCCAGCACCCTCCCTGCACCCTCCTGCCTCATCCGCCCCAGCCTGCGGCCACCTCTGCAGGCACAGCACCCTCCTGCCTGCACCCGCCTCAGCAGGCCCTGCACCCTCCCTGCCCTCCTGCCTGCACCCCCTCTCCCCCGCCTGCGGCCCCCTCACCTCTGGGTAGCTCCTCACCCTCCCTGCCTGCACACCCACAGGCTGCGGCCCCCTCTGCAAACACAGCACCCTCCCAGCACCCACCCTGAACCTGCACCCCCTGCTCGCACCCCCAAGATCTAAGATCTGGTGCACCCTCCAAGCTGCGACCACCTCTGCAAGCCCTGCACCCTCCCTGCACCCTCCTGCCTGATCCACCCCAGCCTGCGGCCACCGCTGCACCCTCCTGCCTGCACCCCTCCCCCCAGCCTGCGCCCCCCCTCACCTCTGGGTAGTTCTTCACCAGGTCTGGGTGGTTGCGGTACGCCTCGGGCACCAGGGCCATCAGCGCCTCCTGGGGGTCGCTGCCAGACTGCACCATCAGCTCGGCCACGTGGTCCAGGTTGGCAGAGTCGGACTCTGCAGGACAAAAAAAATGCAGGGGAAACAAGGCAACATGTGACGTAAGAGGCAAGCAAGGAGGGTTCATGAATGTTTGGGTAGAGGCAGGGGACATGGAGTGGGCAGAGCAGACCGAAAGCGCCTTAGGCCCACGTGCAGGGCAGCTGACATGGCAGCACAGTGCAGCACAGCACAGCGCGTTCCCCAGCGTGCACAGCAGGGCAGCGAGCCACTCACCGCGAGCGGAGCAGAGGGGGATGAACTCGTGCTCCCGCCCGTTCCACACGTCGTTGTGCAGCCCGGTCTGGCGTGAGGCCACCCAGTTCAGGTTGCCCTGCAGCGTGTTGATCTCGCCTGCAGCATTCAGGTGAGGAGGAAAGGGGGGCGGCGGGATGAGGAGCTGAGAAAGAGGGGCAGGTTGGCGCGGAGGGAGGGAGATTTCAAGAGCGCTGTGCACAGCGGGTGCCTGTGTGTGTGGCGGGAGCTCTTGTGAGCAGCGCCCTGCTGCTGGCAACTGCGAGCTTTGCTAGCAATGGCCCACTATTGCCCAGCCCTGCTGCCAACGAAGCTCACCGTTGTGCCCCAGCACGCGGAAGGGCTGCGCCAGGGGCCACTTGGGCACGGTGTTGGTGGAGAAGCGGCGGTGGTAGATGGCAAAGGGTGTGGTGAACCGCTCGTCCTTCAGGTCCTTGAAGAAGGGGCCAACTGCAGGGCGGCCAGGCCAGGTCGAATGGGGTGGAAAGGGGAGGAAAGGGGTTGAATGAGACACAGGGAAGGAGGACACAGACAAGGTGAGGTGGAGTGTTGGAACACGCAGGTGCCAGCGAACACTTCCGTTGCCTGCCTTGCCGGTAGATGCCGCTCCAGCCAGGCAGCCGACCAGCCCTCCAGATGGGTACGCTTGCCCTGCCTCCACCTTTGGCCCTGCCTCCCCCGCCCCGCCCCGCCCCGCCTCACCCGCCGCTGAGTTGAGCATGCCCTTGTACACAATGGTGCGGTTGGAGAGGGTGCAGGCGTAGAAGTCAAAGTGGTCCTCGCCCAGCACAGCAGCCTGTGGGCGGGCCAGGGGTTGGAGAAGCACATGAGGTGTCAGGTGGTGAGGAGGCAGGAGGCGGAACACAGTTTCTTGGAGAGCTGGACTGATCAGGAGCCCACCCACTGGTCCTGCTGCAGCGCTAAATGCGAGTGCCGTGCCAAACCGTTGGCAGCCGCCCGCAGCCCCCGCCCCTGCGCACAGCCCCCATGTCCTCCTTCTTGAAAGCTCCCTTCTCCATTCCATGGCTCTGTCGCACATGCTGCTGTCTGTCCGCCCCAGTGCCCGCCCACCTTCTCCTTCTCCATGAGCTTGCGCACGATGAACAGCTCACGCTCCAGGTCGTCGCCCGTCAGCCCAGAGTTGCTCTCGATGAACACCTGCGGGCACAGCAGGCGCAGCAGGCACAGCTCAGCAGGATGCCATGCTAGGGTGGGCGGGCTGGTGAGATAGCAGCACCTTCACAGCACGCACCACAATCAGCGCATCATGCCGGGAGCCCAGGCCAGGCAGGTTGCCAGGCGCTGGCCTCCTCCTGCTGCACTGCCACGTGGCTTTCTCTGCCAGGGGCCAGGTTTGGCGATGTGGCAGCACCCACCTGGCTGATGCGGGGCATGGTCTTGGTGGCGATTGGGCCCACCACGCTGACATCCACGGGCACATTACGCCAGCCCACCACCTGCGCAGGAGGCGGCCAGGAGCGAGGTGGCAAGAAGTACTGAGCCAACGAGGGAGGAAAAAGGGCAAAAAAGACAGCAGAGAGAAAGCCGGGAGAAATTCGAGGGACGATGGCATGGTGCAGCGATGCCTGCTCTGTCCACCCATGCCCGCCTGCCTGCTGCTTGCAGAGCCTAGCAGCACTGCGCCCAGCATCTGCCACCGCCTGTGCATGCTGCCGGCGGGCCGTACGAGGCTGCTGCCAAGGTGTTCCGGCGCGCTGTTTGGGGATCCGCTGCTGGCGCTGCTGAACTGCATGGTGGCGTCCACCTCAGGTGCACCACAGCTGAAGTGACAGTTTCGCTGCCGGTCACCGCCACCCCTCTATAGGTGGGCCTCCTGTCCTGGCTGCGGTCCTCCTCCCCACCAATCTCTGGCTGAAGTGGGATCGCGTACTGCATTGCTGGTCACAGCAGCAGCCGTCCCCGCCAGGTGCGGGTGCTGCCCTGCTGGCTGCGCCCCTGCTACCTTCCTCGCAAGCCAAGCTGCCCTGCTGCCTGGCACACCGCCTCCACTCATTACATCCTTGTCTAATGAGCTGATGAGCTCATACATTCGAGTGAAGCTCACCTTGAAGTTCTCGGCCTTGGCCACCTTCTCAAAGATGGCCTTGCACTTGGCCTCCAGCTCGTCGCTGTTGGGGATGAACATCATGCCGCAGCTGCACCACACCACAGCACAGCAAGCACAGCACAAGCGGGGCAGGGCGTCAGCACAGCACATGCATACGTCGTCCGTCCCCCTCACATGCGCGCCTTGCCTGCCTGTAACGCAGCACGGCGGTTGGGCACGGCACGGCCTGCGACGCAGTCCCCGGCCACCTGCCATTGCCTCCTCATCGCCTGCCTGCACGCTGCGCTGCGCCTCCCGATCGCCTCCGATCGCCTGCATGCTGCGTGCTGCGCGTGCTGCCGACCCTGCTCACCCAGTGGTCTCCTCATTCAGCTCCGGCATCTCTGCCTTGAGCATCGCCCAGGGCACCTTGGTCATAATGCCGGCACCGTCACCAGAGATGTCATCGGCCGAGCATGCGCCACGGTGCTCCATGCAGCCCAGCGCCATGAGCGCCTGCACCGGGCAGCACCCACCAGTGGTATGGTTAAGGTACAGGTGAAGTCAGGGGAGTGCCGACTTGGCTGTCCCCCATCTCGCCCCTCTGCGAGCCCTTGAGGATGCCACGCCCGGGCGCTGGTGCGTTGAACACAGCACGGCCCAGCGATGGTGCCAGAGCCACGGGGATCTTGATGATCGTATGCACACATATCAAATGGTCCAAATAGCTTGCATAAAAGTTGACTGTGCGCTGCCAGGGCTGCGTGCCCAAAAATGCCAGCACCCAACGGGCAGCAACCGCTGCCAACTGCCGGCGGGCGGCGGGTGGGCGTAGCAGCGCCAACACGCGCCATGCGCACCTGCTCCACAATCTTGTGTGAATGGTCATTCTTCAGGCTGGCAATCAGGCCGACCTGCGATCAATAAACGGCGGCGCTGGGCACATGAAACGGGGGCAGGCGGGGGCGGCGGCGGCGGGGTGTGCCCTCCTCTGTCACAGGCAGGCCAGAAAGCGCAGCACCCATTGCTTGCATCCAATGATCTCATAAGCTACTCACGCCGCACGCGTCCAGCTCCTCTAGCAGCAGCTCTGCATCTGCAACCTCGTTCAGGTTCACAGGGGCGGCAGCCGCCTGAAGCTCTGCGGCAGGAGCAGGCTGCACCGCGGCAGAGCCAGCGGCTGCCCGGCTCAGGGGCGCCGCATCTACGGGTGCGCCAGCATTCTGCTGACTACGCAGGCCCTGGAAAGCCGGGAAGCTCTGCAAGGCAGTGTGATTGTGGCCGGGAAAAGGGTGAGCACGGGGATGGCCGCACGTGCGCCAGACCACCAATCAATTATTGCAGCTGTGTGTCTGAAGCCTTCCGGAGAACGGCGGCTTGCAGCAACGGTCTAGCGGTGGTAGGGCATGGTTGCCCCTATCGAGCATGCAGCCAGCCAGCCATTGTGCCTCCCGTGGCGCTCACCTTGGAGCTGGGCTTGCTGGTGAGGGACCGGGACGCGCGGGGAACGCTGCGGGTGTTGCGCTCAGCTGCCAGGCCCACTGAGGCCCTAGAAGTGACGGCCGCAGCGCGGGCCTCCATCAGAATCCCGAGCTGTGACGCTGTGCTGGCGGGGGTGGAGTGGATCAGCTAAAGCGAAACAGACCGACACAGGCAACGGCGGGCAGGCTGGCCCCAACAGCAAAGCGTGCATGCCATAGGGGCAGCGGCGGTGTGTAATACAATATAATGGGGAGGTTTTCGGCTGAATGCTCAACCCAAGCTTTTGCACCATACTTCTGCCCCCTACACAGTGGCTTCACTCTCAGGACGGCCAGACAAGTCACTGCAGAGGCTGCAGGCGGCTGTCAGGCGGCAACAGCCGCTCACCTGCAACCTCCTTAACCGGGCTCGCCAATGCGCTCTTCCTGTTCTCACCCGCATCCCAGCTGTGTACTATTACATGTTGGTGCATGCTAAATGATGATGAATACTGGACCCCGGGAGGGCCTCTGCCACCATGCCACCTGGCGGCAGCGCCGTCGCCCGTTTAGACAGAACGCCGGCCTCACTCGATGCACCACTGCACAGGCAAGGGGTGAAGGTCCGCATCGGCATGGTGGTAAGCCGTATGCATGCCGCAGCTGTTCTTCAAAGAAGGCAGGCAGATAGGCCCGCCCCCACAGGCCAAACCCACTGGGTGGCGCGGTGGGCAGGCACGTCACGGTTCCCACCTAAAATAAATAAAATAAGGGCAGGCAGGCATGTCACGTTTCCCACCCAAAGCAGACAGGCCGGCATGCTCAAACATCTCCCCACACCCCTCGGGGCACCAGGTTCAGCCGCACCGAGAGTTTCCCAAACGCTCTGCCCCAGTGCCAGGCCACTCACACAACAAGCAGATCAGCCACCCAAAGCATGGCCAGCAGGCTTGTCAGCTGTCGCTCACATCGATGGGCAGCTGGCCGTCCTTTTGCAGCAGCTCGTTGGTCTGGGAGAAGTGGAGGCAGCCAAAGAAGCCCCGGTTGGCGCTGAGCCCGCTGGGGTGTGCCGCCGTCAGCACGTGGTGCTTCGAACGGTCAATCATCTTGCCCTTCTCCTGCAAGAGGGTAGAGTTGAGGAAGGGAGGGTTGAACAAGGGGGACGAAGGTCTGGCATGGGAAGAGGGAGATGCAAAGCAGGCAGAGGCTACGGTGGGCATCAGTGCCACGCTGGCCTTGAATGCACCGCCCAATGCTGCTGGATGCATGTGTGCGAGCCAGGCAGGCCGCCCCTGGCCCAAGCAGGCGGGCATGGCGCTGCCAGGTGGCCCTTTCTCCCCAGCTTGCCTGCGCGTACCGCCCCCACAGCAGGAAGACGATGCCGGTGCGCTGCTGGGACAGCTGCGAAATCGCTGCATCCGTGAACTTCTCCCAGCCCTTCTTGCCATGAGAGGCTGCGCTGTGCGCGCGCACAGTCAGCACTGCATGCATGAAGGTGGGCAAGGCATGGTGCGGGTGGGGGGCAGGCAGGCTGGCAGCGTTGGGCTGAAGGCGGGGTCAGGTTTGCCCCAGGGTATGGCGCCTCAGAAGAAGGGGTACAGGCTGGGCGAGTCTGGGGATGCGGCTTCGATCCCATTCACCCAGCCAACCTACTTGAAACATTACCAAATACAGCAGCCCACTTGTGGGAGCCGCAGCCGCAAGCAACCTCCATGTCCAACCCCACACACTTATCAGGCGACCCGTAGTAGCAAGCGTTTTGTCACCTGCGTTCAGCAGCACCACTCCCTGGTGTGCCCACTTCTCCAGGTTGCCGTGCGTGGGGGCTGCAGAGGGGCGAGGGTAGGTGGCGGTGTTGGGCCAGGCTGGTGCGGCGGCGCACGGGTGTCTACGAAAGCACAAGACGTCTCCTTATTTGGTTGCCCACCTGCCAAGCAAGCCTCGCTGGTGCGCCCGCTCCTACCTGCCTTCCTCCCAGGCTCCCCAGCAAGTTGATTGCGGATGACCACCCTACCTGCCACAGCATCCAGGTCTGAAGGAGTCAGCCTCACCCTGCCTGCCCAAGCACGTTGGTGACAGAGAATCCGTCTCACCCTGCCTGCCCAGCTTCCGGCAGGCAGGCAGGTGTCAGCCTCACCTGGGCACCCCAGATCTGCATTCAACTCTTTGTACATGTTGCGTAGACTGCTGGGCGTCTTGAGGCCCTGCAGCGACGGGTTGTGTGGGCAGTGATTGAGTGGAGAACGGAGTGCAGAGAGGCAGCGGCGTGGACGTTTGGTGAATGGCCGAGATGCAGCCTCGCAATGTCGGGCATGTCGCCTGCAGCGCTGGGCGTTTCTTGCGGCGGAACAGCAACCGCAGTGCGGTCGGCATGCCCGCTTGCCTGCCTGGCAACCAACCCCGCCAGCCCGCCTGCCTGCTGGCCAGCCTGCCCCTCCAACCAGACAAAGCTTGATTGGCGACCGACAGACCCCTCCAGCCAAACACATAGCCCCGCCACGTATGCTTGCCTTGGGAACGGAGAAGGACAGGCCCATGGCCTGGCCAATGTCATGGTAGGGATCCTGCCCCAGAATCACCACCCGCACATGCTCCACAGGGCAGCCGTTGAACGCGCTGCAGGGCACGAACAAGGCAGGCAGGCAGGCAGGCAGACTTCAGGCGGGGTGTAAAGGTGGCAAGCGCGCAGACGCACCAGTCAGCGCAAACTTTTGCATGCACCCAGGCCTGCGTGCGATGCGCCACACCCTGCTACAGCACTGCACTGCACAAGCACGGGCTACCACTGTGGCAATGCCCGCGCCAGCCCAACAGACGACGACGACGGCGTACTGGGGAGGTGAGACCACCGGTGGCCCCACACGGCGTGCTGCCAGCTTGCTGCAAAGGCTATGGCCACTGATTGGCAAGCAGTTGCTCTCCCCCATGGATGCACTTCTTCTGAGGAGATCACCTTGGATTGCCGCCACGCGTGTTTCATCGCCCTGCACTGCTACACCAAACCCCACCCCATGGGGCCCCACACCACCCCCATTCTAGTCTCCCTGGAAGATGCAGTGCTTTTGTATTGGGTAGAACCCGGCTGGCGGCTGCCCCGCTCGTGCCACTGCCCTACAGCAAGGCACAACTGAGGCTCACCGGAAAATGCAGTGCTTTGGGGGGAAGACCGCCTGGCTGCCGCCCCACTCGGAGCGCACAAACGCCTCCAGCT
Source organism: Chlorella sp. ArM0029B (assembly GCA_002896455.3). Taxonomy (NCBI): domain Eukaryota; kingdom Viridiplantae; phylum Chlorophyta; class Trebouxiophyceae; order Chlorellales; family Chlorellaceae; genus Chlorella; species Chlorella sp. ArM0029B. The sequence goes on along the minus strand of JTEE01000344.1, from coordinate 459,116 downwards.
GCGAGAAGTAGGGCTGTTCAAGCTGCGGTGCCAACAGCTGGCGCCAGCTGTCCTCCACAAGAAGCTCGCCCAGCGGCGGCAGCCCGCCCACAGCCTCGGCATTCAGCACTACCTGGGGGAGAGGGGATGGAGGGCGGAGGGTGGGGGTGTGGGGAGGCAGGGAAGGGAGGAGGCTGAGAACGCGGCAGCACGGCACCTGCCACGTCAATGCTATGTGGCGTTTCTGCTGGCTACTGGGCAATGGCATGTGCTATGCATGTGTTGTGTTGTTGTGCTGTGCACCCGCTGGGGACCGTTGTTGGTCAGCATCACACCTGCCTGGCCAGCGCGATGTTGCGGTTTGAGTGCGAGCGCAGCAGCTGCTGCTCGGTCTGCTGCGCTTGCGGCACACTCCCAGCCTGCCCTTCGTCTGCACCACTGCTGCTTGCTGCTGCTGCTGCTGCTGCTGCCGCTGCCGCCGCCGCTGCTGGCGATGCGCCGGCAGCTGGCCGAGCCTCGGCGCCTGCCTCGGTGCTTTGCGCAGGTGCTGGCTCGACCGCCAGTGCCGGAGCCGCCTCTTTGTCCGGCATCGCACCAGCCTCGGCCTTGGAGCTGGCCGCCGTGGGAGCAGGACGCTTAAAAAAGGTGTCTATCGACTTTTGCCCCATTCCCCCAGTGAAGTGAGTGACGGCGGCAAAGGCGGGGGCAGCGGTGCCAGAGCCAGCGCTGCCGCTGCTGGTGCTCCTCCTGTTGCTGGCCACGTGTCGGAACGCTCCCAAGTTGGCACTCACGCGCAGCACAGCCAAGCGGGCCAGCAGGGGCATACACAACTCCTTGAGTTGTGGTTTGAACGGAAGGGCTCTCGGAGCGGCCTGCCAGCAGTCTAATGCAGGTGTGATCGCAATCGGATGCAATTGCAATGCATCGAGCAGCGCTGGGGTTCTCTGGGGTGCGTGCTGCGTGCTGCGGCTTCCGCGTCTGCGCAGCGAATTGACCGCTCATCGTCGGCTTGGTGGGCTGAAACGAGAGAATAATCAGCAGCTGGCGCACCTCCAGCCCTTGCATTCGCCATCTTGTCGAGAGCGCTTCCCCGGCTCTCCTGGCTGGCGGCTCTCTCCTGCCGTATGCCAGGAATCCCTGCCACTTTTACGAGCGCTGTTCACAAAGTGCAGCGCCCCTCCCTCTCGCCCAGTGCCCCCTTGCCTCGCTGCGTGTCTTCTCTGCGCAAGGGCAAACTCTTCAAGCAGGCGACAGTCAGCCAGATGGCTGCTCAGGGTGCGCGCCGCTGCTCAAGGCCTGCGACCTCGGCTGGTGCCGCTGGTGCCGCCACTGCCCGTGCGCTGCGACGAGTGCCTGGCTCCGAAGAGTGCCTGGCCCCTGGTCATGCCCTGCCTCGCACACCCCCTGCCCTCTGCCCTCAACCTTCCTGTGTGCCTGCCCGCAGGCAACAACCTGCCTAGCGCTGAGGCGCCGGAGCAGGCCAAGCCGCAGCCGCCGGTCGTCATGCTGCCCGACGGGCGGCTGCAGCAGCCTGCACGGCTGGGTGCTGTGGTGTCCGATGCTTTGCGCCGTTGGTACTTGGAGGCAGAGAAGGAGGCGATGCGGGGAGACGTGGTGAGTTGCTGCTTTCGGCAATGCTCTGCACCACTGCTGCAGGGGAACCAGCGCGGACGCCTGCTCTGCTCACAAGCACACCTGCAGGCCTGCCAACACCGCGTGTGCCTGCACGGCGGCATGCATGCCGTGCACGAGTGCCCCCACCGACCTCACACGCTTCCACTCCTGCACACCCACAAATGCCCCATCCCATCCCTCCCTTGCCGCCTGCCCGTCCCGTTCCGCAGAAGGCGCAGGCGCTGCTTGGGCAGATGCTGATCGAGGGGTACGGGTGTGAACAGGACGCCGTCAAGGGGCGGGAGTGGGCGGAGAAGGCGCGGCGACGAGGGTACCGCATGGACGGAGTGTACTGCAAGATCTGAGTACCCGCTGGCCGCCTGGCTGAGCCTGCACCTGGCCGCAGCTGGCTGGGCAACCCGTGCCAGCGTTGGAGCAACCCTAACAGGGGCATTGGCCGCCGGCTGTGCGCATCTTAGTGCGCTCTGTTTTTATTGGCTGCAGGCAGTGCGTGCCCAGCATTGATTGGCACACACAGCTCCATCCCCTTGGCCTGCCACACACACCTGTTGCTTGCACCTTGAAGCAGGTGTTGCCTTGCATGCGGGCCCTGCCCAACTTGCCCCGTTTTCTCGCGCTCCCATTGTTTCTACAACCCCAGTTGAACCCTCCCCCGCTTTGCTAGTCGTCCCCCTTAGGTTTATCGCTAGCACCTGTGCTGCTCTCCCCCCATCGCCCTGTTCCCCCGTTGTTTCTGCACGCTCAGCTCTCGTCTCCCCGCTGCGCTCTCCCCCCGCTCCCCAATCCTTGCTGCCCGCGTGTGCCTGGCACCTTCCGCCAGCCATGTAACCGTCACTGCACCGCCATGGCGAGAGACGTGGGCATGGACAGCCATGTAGCACTGCCTGCAGCAATGCCTCACGCTGGCTGCGCTATGCTGGCCGCCTGCCGCCAATATTGCCTCCCCCCATGACCCCACCGACCCGCTCCCTGCGTGCCGGTTTGGCTCCAGGTATTCAACTTCACGGAAGTCCTTGCGCACAGGGCTTCTTCTTCTCAGGTGGGCGCGCGGCGCCTCTGTAAAGTGGCGGCAGCGGCTTCGGCCAATTTCCGAGCCTGTCCCGCGCCTGTGCGGGTGTTAGTGTGTGACCAGATGCTCAGCCCACGCCCATGTTCAGTGGGTCGCCATGCATGCTGCCGCCACCCGCCGCTGCCGCCATTCCTTGGCGGTGCTTGCACATTCTATTCAGCGCGCTTCACCTTATTGCCTTGACCGCCGATTCAGCACACCGTTGAAGACCCGTGCATCTCCTTCCCCACCAGCAGCTCCAGGGAACTGCTCAGAATGGGGAGCCAGTTCTTCCTGCAGACAACCAATCAAACGCTCGCGCACCGGCTGTGGCGCTACGCCGTGACACGGGACGAGCACCGCTTCTACCCAGAGGGCATCTGCGAAGATGTGAGAGACGGCAACGCACCACCCAGCGCGCCCACAATCAAGTGGACTTGCATGTCGTTTCTGCCGCTGCCGCTGCCGCTGCCGCCGCCGCCGCTAGCCTTTTCTCCGCGTGCGCTCCATCATTGCACATCACTGCCACTGCTTGTGAATGCAACATTGCGTTACACCTCCCCACACCCCTCTTCTCCCAAACCTGCCCGCTCCCTTTACAGGCAGAGGAGGTGGGGCCGCACACCGCCCAGGCCGGCCCCGGGCTGGTCAGCCTCACCGGCTGCCAGCTGTCGGCCGCCCAGCTCAACGCCTGGATTGTCAGCGGCGGCAGCTCCTCGGCAGCGATCGTAAGGGCATACTGGATGGGAGCCAGCCCCAGGGAGGCACCCAACAAAGAGGCCCTGCTGCAGCAGCTTCTGGCAGAGGGTCCGCCCGCCGACGGCGGCCCGCTACGCCTGCAGTGCTGCCCTCGCACAATGGAGGGGTGGCTGGGGGAGGAGCTCCCGACACACTTCAACCTGCAGCCAGTCAACCCGGCATGGGTGCTCAACATTGTGGAGCTGCCGGGGCGGGCACAGCATGCGCGGCAGGCACAGCAGGGGCAGCAGCAAGGGGACGCGCAGCAAGGCGGGGAGCCGAACGGGCAGCAGGAGGGGAAGGAGCAGCAGGAGCAGCAGCAGAAGCAGAAGCAGCAGCAGCAGCAGGAGGAGCAGCAGCAGCAGCAGGAGGAGCAGGAGCAGGAGCCTCCCCCGCTGCGGTACATGTACAGCCTGCAGCCTGCAGCCACGCTCTACAACTACGCCCCAGTGCGCACCAAGCGCGTGCCGGACCAGCTTAGCAAGGCAGCGGGCAAGCTGGCCGAGGCGATACAGGCGGCAGGGCTGGAGCTGACAACTGGAGTGGCGCTGGACTTGGGGGCTGCGCCAGGCAAGTGCTGTTGGATGCTGTTCCGTGCGTCCTGTTGCCGGCCGTGGGTTGAGTACGCATGTGTGGCTGCCGGTCAGGGGCGGAGTAAACGCATGCCAAGCACCTGTGCTATTCAGCAAGAAGACGAGGGGTGCGCAGCGCAGACGGTGCAACAGGCAAGCGTAACGGGGCAGGCTGCGGCAGGGGTACCCTCCTGCCAGCTAGAATTAATCTCCTCAGCCGCCCCTTCGCCCGCCGCTACCCGCCCTCCCGTCCGCCCCCGCAGGCGGCTGGACGCACGTGCTGGCGCAGCATGCACAGCATGTGATAGCGGTGGACCCTGCTGAGCTGGACCCCAAAGCCCTGGCCTCTGGTGTGGTCACCTACCTGGCCTGCAAGGCTGAGGAAGCCATCCCCAGGATCCGGGAGATGGTGGGAGAGGCCGGGCTGGGGCTGCTGGCGTCAGGTTAGTGGGGAGCCATGTTTGTGTGGGGAAAGTGTTGGGGAGCAGCACAGAGGTTGAGAGCCTGCAATACAGGAGGGCTGTGGGGTGGGGAGGCCGGTCTGGGCTTGCTGGTGTCAGGTGGGTGGGTCGGGGAGCTGTGTTTGTTTGTGGGGGAAGGGGTCGGGAGCAGCAGAGAAGTTGGGAGCCTGCGGTGCAAGAAGTCAGTGGGGGATATGGGGCTTTAGGCAGGTGTGTGTTTGGGCGGGGGCGAGGGCAACCAGGGGACGTGGGATGGGGAACAGCAGAGGACCTCACGTAGGCAACACTTTCAACCCGCCACGCCGCCACATGCTGCCCCATCCCCACCCCCTTCATGTGTGTGCTGTGAGCCAACACCCCTCTGGTGCTGCCAGCCTGGTCTTCATTGCCTGCGCCTTTTCCCTGGGTGTGCTGCCTCCCACGCTCTGCTCCCTTGCCCCTTGCCCCTTTGCCCTCCTCTCCCTCTGCAGACGTCAACAGGCACCCCTCTCAGATCGTGGAGATGATGCGCCCGCTGCTGCCGCTGCTGCACCCGGGCGCAGCCGTCATCATGACCCTCAAATTCTTTGGGTGGGGCAAGGGGAGGGAGCAGGAGTGGCAAGAGCGCATTGCTGAAGAGCTGGGCCCTGGATTCGAGCGGGTGCAGCTGCTGTGGCTGCTGGCAAACACGCGGCACGAGCAGACTTGCATTGCATTCAAGGCAGCGGCAGCGACGGATGCAGCAGAGGTGCCAGCGGCGGCATCGCTGGCAGCTGAGGTGCCACCCGTGGCGACGGCAGCGGCAGTCGCGTAGAGGGGCCCGTGTGCGGGTTGGCAGCAGCGGCAGCAGCAGCAGCAGGGGCGCGACAGCAACGGCAGCAAAAGGACCTGCGCCTTTTCTCGTGTGTGCTTGCCATCTCAGATGGCGCCTGTAAAGCTGTTGCCTCCTGTTGCGTCTTCAGAGGTCGGAGTGGAGGCGTCAGGGGTGGGGGAGGTGGGGCGGTGCAGTCCACGGCACACATGCAACAGCTGGCCCTCCAAGAACAGGGTCACCGAGCAGCCTCCGGCGCCGGCTTCGCAGTAGTCGATGCAAGCCTGCAGGGGAGAGGCTGGGTCACAGGCAAGGCACATGCTGGGGTTGGGGAGGGCAGCGGGCACACTGCGCTTGTGTGCCCTGTCAGGCCGACCATTGCCCGGCTGTGTGAGAGGAGGCAAAACATGCATGAGCACAGGTGGTGCCTCCTCCCCTCCTTCCTGCTGCCCAGCTGACCGGGCGGTACTGTGTCGTCCGGTCAGCTGGCACCCGGCACGAAGATCTGATCAGCAGATCTGACAGCGCCGTGTGAGCGTTTCACCTGCCGGGGCCGGGGCCCCAGAGGACACAAGGCAACATCTTGCATGCGCCACTTGGGATGACAAGCACACAAGTGAAGTGACCCTGATGGTAACGCAGACTGACAGTGCTTGCACGCTGCTGCTGCTGCTGCCGCTGCTGCCGCTGCTGCTACTGATGCTGCTGCCGCTCGTCACATGGGCTCCTCAACGTTGTTGCCGCCGCCGCTGCTGCCTTGAGGGCCATGCGTGTCTGCTCGCGCCCCGCATTGCCCGACAGCCAGAGCAGCTGCCCGCACGGTGCACTGGCGGGCGGCTGGGCTGTGCGCCTGGCACTTCCAATGCGCTGTGTGTCTCCCTTCTTCGCAGCCTGCCTAAGCCCGCCAAACACCGTTGCACGCAGGCCGACCACTAGTAGTTCGAGTCGGGTTTACACACGTTTTGTTCCGCGCCAAATTCTTATGTACACATGTTAATTCACACACGTAACAACGAGTCGAAATTGCCACTTACACAGCTAAAAGTTGACTATGCGCATGTTATAATGTGTGTGAGTATG
>JTEE01000344.1:436921-450113 GCA_002896455.3 Chlorella sp. ArM0029B | reverse complement strand
GTTAACAACCATCCTTGCAACCACGTTACCTTGATACGTGTGTGCAAGCTTGCCTGTACATGATATTAAGTGTGCAACAACATGAGGCAGGGAACGTGTGTGCGGGGAACGTTTGTGTGACCATACACACACACGCAAGAAGGTGTGCAATAACGTGCGCATAGTGGACTCGAACTACTAGTGGACGGGAGGGCCCATGCAGCCCTTGGCGGCCACAAGCCTGGACGGCAGGCACGTCGCAAGCCACAAGTGCGTGTACACCTTGCATGTTTTGCTTCAATCCAGCCGGGGCGACAACTTGTGGTGAAGGCACACATGAATCACATATGAGAATCTGGATGGCCTGGCGGCGGCGGCGGGGGCGGTGGCTCGGCGGTGCCCTTTGACAGGGGCGCCCCCCTCCCCGCGCATATTCCGGCCGCCGTACCGGCGATTTGAGCGCGGGAACCTGCGCCGGCGCCATGGCCGGTGCCAGGAGGTGCCTGTGCCAGGAGCTGGTCCGGGGAGCTGGATCTGTCTGACGTGGCAAGCTGACGAATACTCTTGCATCATCCCGGTTTTGTAAGTCGGGGAAGGAAAGGAAGATGGGAGAACATTCAAGGCCTGCTCGGCCCGCCAGTTTACGTTAAATTGTGTCGGATTAGTCTGGGTGTGCCTCGCCTGCTCCTCACTCGAAGGGTGTGCCTCTTGCTTTTGGAGAGTTACAGTCTTGTTTCCGCAACACGAAGTGCGACAAAGACCCCTGGAAAGTGTACGCCAGGATTGCAAGCAGGGAGAAGGAGCAGGGGAAGCACACGTGAAGTGCTGGTTGGCAACCGAGCCGGGTGGCCCAACGCGCCAAGATGAAGTTCATTCACAACATTATGCACGGGGACGGGAGGGTCATGGAGCCCGGCCATGTCAGGTGAGCAGGGGGCAGCCTTGGGGAAGGCTTGTGAGGGCAACACTGGGGTGCCTGCCGGCAGCCAACATTGACGCCTGTCCTGTTGTGACGGCAGTCTGCCGACATCAGCACCACTGCAGCTGCGTGCCCGCCGCGGGAGTCTGCTGCGCACAGGGCAGCTGCTCCTGCGCCACTTGTCTGTCGGCGCTTATCCCGCTGTCGACAGATTGCTGACGTCAGCACCACTCGGCAGCTGCGTTACCGACAGCTTCCCCGCAGGGCCCTGCGCCCCACACACCCCACCTGCCTCCCCTCCCTGACAATATTTGCTGCGCCTGTGCTGCCCTATGTAGGCACCCTGAGGGTGAGAGCCGAGTGCGAGGGGGGGAGGAGGGGAGATTGCGCCAGATCGCGGCGCTGGCATCCCTTATCAATATCCACAATCCTCAAGCTGCTCGGCGGGCCCCACTCTGCTCCTGCTCAGCAGCCTGCAGAATGGCATGCACCCCTTTGCCTGCCCCCTGTTCACTCGGGGGCCCCGTAACTCGCTGCCCTGCACAGCCCACCCTCCCCTGTGGGCCGGACAGCCTCATGTTAAAGCGGCCCATGCCGGTGGACCACACACTGACCAGGCCGCCCGGAGGCACTTTCTCTCTACCTTACCACCTACCGACGCATGCACAACTTGGCACTGCCCCCTGCCTCCTTGCCCTGAGCCTCCCTGCCTCCCGCCCCTCCTCTGCGACCCCCCTGCAGGCATCCCCAACCAAAAGACGGGGACCACGTTCACCGCAACCTCGCACATATAACCAGATGCAAAACAATCCCTCGAGGATTAGAACATTACTCTGCTCGCAATATATTGGCTGCAACAAAACCAGAGGTCACAGAACAAGAGCGCCGAGGGCCGGCCCAGCCCCGCACCGCTGCTTGCACAAAAGTTGCTCTATTCGCCGAGGCGCATCACCTGCACATACCTGACACAGTCGCAGGGGGCAGCCCATCGCAGACAACAGGCTCGGAGTGGACAAGCTGCGGCTGCGTGCCAGTGCCTGCTGCTCTCCCTGCCTTCTGATGCTCTCTGCACCGGTCCCGCCTCCGCATAGTGCGTGCCCTGTCTTCACATCCCTGCCCTCTCCTGCTCCTCACCCTCCCCCTCCCCACTTGCAGACAGCCACCTCGGCACCTGGGTGGCGCCTGCCCTGGCAGCTGGCACGACAGGATTAATTGCTTCTACAGCGACAACAACACGAATTGAGACGGGTGAACACTAGGGAAGTTGCACATACCTAAAGAAATACCTTAAAATTGCATCTGCCGCACGCGCGGCGCTGCATTTGCCGCGCGCGGCGCTGGCGCGGCGGCGCCTGCAGTAAAAGATCGCACCTTGAAGAAGAACCATATGAGCTGAATTTACAACAGCATGCTACCTACAGATGACATGGTCGAGAATTAGTTAACAGACTGGACAAAATCTACAGCCAGAAAAAGAGGGTCTGAGAACACCAGGTTCCGACACCTACAAATGCCGCTGCAGCTTTGCTACGGACTCACCATCCACAAAGGTGAAGACTGCATTGCTACGGTGTCATCCCTACGTGCCTTTCTACATCATGACTTTCAATAGATTTGTATTTTCTGTAATGTCGCTGCAGGCCAAGGCATGACCCTAGATCATGTTATTGTCGACGTTTCCAAAGCGTTTTGCCCTGGACAAGTATATACCGCACTTTCTAGAGCACGGAGTACAAAAGGATTACTAATCTTAGGTGCCCTGAGTGCCAGCATGTTCACTTGCGATAAAAAAGTTTACGATTTTATGCATTCTATGGAATTTAAGCTGCTGGTCGGTTGGTGATTGTTATTGGCTGGCTGTTGTTAACCTGCTACCTCTCCCTAGGCTCGGGTTTGCATGCCATGCTCCTTTAGCGTTAGCATTCTGCATTTCAGATTTTATAAATATATGTATGTGTCTGCCATTGTAAAAGTACCCAGATTGGTCAGGTGGCGTCGACTGTGTACCTCCAGAGGTTGGAGGCACTGTGTTTGTGAGCATAGGGCTTCCGGCTGGGTGGAGTGCTGGCAACGGTTTGTGTGGGGGAGTGTGCCTTCCAACGTGAGTGCATGCCATGCTCCGGCGAAAATCGGGTGGCGGGATGCCGGTGCAGGGTGCAGGCAGGGGCAGGAAGGCGGTGTCCGCTGAGCGGCAGGCGGCGGCGGGGACGTGGGGGCGGGATGCTGTGCTTAGGGGGAGGCGTTCCTAGGCGTGCAGACATGTGCCGCTGCTTAGGAGCGTTAACTAGGCGTGTGGATGCCCGAATAGTTGTTGAGACTGCTGCTGGACCTTTTAGAGCAAGAGGGGAAATTAAATTTAATTTGTTTTGTAAGCGGCAGCTGCGTATGCCTGGGCCTTGATGACGGGAGAATGTCCATGCCTGGGTTCATGCCATTTTTTTGTGTTGCGGCGTCGACTGCATCTCTGTGTACATCCACAATGTGGAGGCTGTGTGCATGGTATTTTTGTTTATGTCATCAAATACCATCTTGCTGGCAGGAGGGCTGGCATAGGTTTGTGCGGGTGTGCGTGCATTGTGACGTGAGTGCATGCCATGTTCTTCTGGTGCGGCGTTCATTGGCCTACCTTGTTTTCCCATTCCCTTTTGCTTTTGTATGTGATTCCTCACATTGAATTTCATCAAGTAACACAATGCCTAAGTAATATGTGTTCTGGCTGAGCAACGGCTCCACTTGCGTGCACCGCTGGCGGGTTGTGCATGTTTTGCCAAGCTCTGGTGCAGCCCTGCTTTGTTTCTTCTTGTGTTGCCTGACTGCGACTATGTGTGTAACACTGTTTTGGAAATGTGTGTGCTTGGTGCGTCCATCTTTGATATGTCACCTAAGAGCATTTGCCGGCACGAGGGGCAAGCGAGTAGGGGTCTGAGTGGGCGCGATGCCGGTGCAGGCGGTAGGCAGGGGCAGGGAGGCGGGCATCGCAGAAGGCCAGGCGAGGAGCGGGTGGCGGGATGTCGGGGCAGGGTGGAGGCAGGGGCAGGAAGGCGATGGCCGCTGAGTGGCAGCTGCAGGCGGGGGCGGGGACGCGGTGGCGGGATGCCGGGCTTGGGGGGAGGTGTTCCTAGGCTTGCCCACATGCGCCGCTGCTTTCTACTAGGCGTGTGGATGCCGGGAAAGGTGTTGAGACTGCTGCTGGACCGTTCAGAGCAGGAGGTGAAATGAAATTCATTTTGTGGTGTACGCGGCAGCTGCGTATGCCTGGGCCTGGGCATTCTTAATTCCACCTGTTCCCTGAATCGCAGGCCGCTGCTTCCCATACTTCCAGGCATACCATAACATTCTGATGCGTCCTTACTGTCCCGCCCCGCCTCATTTTATTCGCTACTTGTCGGGCCGGCCGACCCACAAGTGCCGCTGCTTTGGAGCGCTCTACTAGGCGTGTTAAGGCCGGCGATAGTTGTTGAGACTGCTGCTGGTGCGTTTGGAGGCAGGATGAACATTAATTTCATTTCGTGATTTCCACCACCTTTCCTCACTCAGGCAGGGACACTCTTAATTCCACCCTCTGTTAGAAATCGCATGCCGCTGCTTCCCATACTTCCTGGCATATCCTTAGCACTCTGCAGTCCCTACTGTCGCGCCCCGCCTCATTATATTCGCTACTTGCCGGGCCGGCCGACCCACATGTGCCGCTGCATTGGACCTGTCTACTAGGCGTGCTGAGGTCGGCGATAATTGTTGAGACTGTTGCTGGAGCGTTTGGAGGCAGGAGGAAATTTAATTTCATTTGGTGATTTCCACCACCTTTCCACCACTCAGGCTGGGGCACTCTTAATTCCACCCTCTGTTAGAAATCGCATGCCGCTGCTTCCCATACTTCCTGGCACATCCTTAGCACTCTGCAGTCCCTACTGTCGCGCCCCGCCTCATTATATTCGCTACTTGCCTGGTCGGCCGACCCACATGTGCCGCTGATTTGAAGCGGTCTACTATGCGTGTTGAGGTCGGCGATAATTGTTGAGACTGTTGCTGGTGCGTTTGGAGTCARGAGCGAAAATGAAAACCATTTTGTGGCGGGAGCGGCAGCTGCGTGTGCTTGGGCCTTGATTCCGGSAGAGTGATCATGCCTGGGTTCATGCCATTATGTTGTGCTGCCTACATGTTGGATTGCGTACCTGTRCGGTGCCCGGGCAGTCCCAGTCCGAGTCGGGTCCCTGCCTGCTCTCCTGCTGGCTCTCCCATGCTGCCCACTGGGCACGCCAGCGAACTCAGCTGAGAGATCTGCAGCAGGTGTGCAGGATAATCGCCAAATGTGGGTTTCCTGWTATGGGGCAACTGCAGCCAGAAGCAGGGTACAGTGCACGCTGATTTGCTGCGACTGCCAGATTTCACCGTATTCCATGCACTAAGTCGATGCTTCAGGATGTGTGTGTTGAGCATCGGGCCTGGCCTTCCGGCCTGCACGTTGAGCTGATGCTAATGATGTTCAACTCTGCGACTTTTGAAAGCGTAAAGGCAGTCGCTTTCCGCCATTTCATTGTAAGCTGAGGTACAAGATGTACATGTGGCCAACTGCTGCTCAGCCTGCTGTCGCTTTCCTGGTTGTCACAGCTCTGATTTAGGAACGGGAAGGCCGCCGGCTGGGCCCGGGGCCTCCTGCCGGCGGCGCAAAGCTTGCAGCCACCGGCCGTCCTCGCTAAAGCGCGCGGCGACACCAGCCCACTTGTTTTTTTCGAGAGCCGGGGCAGGGCAGACAGTCTTGCNGGCGGCGAGCAGGGCGCGCACGCACGGCACGCTGCCCTGCGGCGCGGCGACCGCCAGGTGCAGGGCGGTGCGTCCCGCGATGTCTGTGGCATCGATTGGGATGCGCCTGGAGTTGATCAGCTGCTGCACGCACTTGACATTGCCGCTGCAGGCGGCAGCATGCAGGGTGGTCTCCCCTCCAGGGTCAGCCGTCATGGCAACCCCTCCAGACAGCAGGACCTGCCGGGCAGTGGGGGAGGGTGGTTGCACATGGATCAGCAGAGGAGGAAGTGACTGGCACCCCATGGCCGGCCCAGGGCAGCTCGGGTATCCACGGATGGAAGTGTCAAACACACGAGGGACTGCTCCCCTTCCGCCCCTGCGCTGCAATTCATGAGGCGTCGCCCACCCCTTTTGTGCTCTGCCCCTCACGTGTGCCACCTCAACATCTGAGAGATGCTGTGTGCCACCTTCATGCCTGAGGGGCGGGAGTGTGCCACGCACAGCAGGTATGGCTCAGCCAAGCCACACGAACCCACCTCCACGCACTCCTCGTTGCCCTCTGCCGCCGCCAAGAGCATGGGTGTGCGCCCTGCTCCGTCCACGGCGTCACGGTCGGCGCCGTTGATCATCAGAACCTGCAGGCAGGCAGGACAAGCAGGGCCCCAAGGGGAGGCAATTGAACGCTCAGTTCGGAAGCTTGTGTGTATCCAGAAATCCGGAGCTTGATTTACTGGTGGCCAGAGCAGGCGGGCTGGCACGGGACAAGGAGCAAGGGAGAGCAGCAGGCACCGCTGCCAGCTCACTTTGAGGCACGTCTCGCGCCCCGCCGCCACCACGCGGTGGATGGGCGCCTGCGCAACGCTGCCTCCCCATGGCAGCAGCACATCTATCTCGGTCTCTGGCTGCTGCAGGTCGGCCAGGGCGGTTTGCAGGCCCGGGAGGTCCCCGCACTCGGCCGCCTCGTGAACGCGCTCCAGGTACGCAGGGACGGCCTCCCCTGCAGCCGATGGACGGACACATGAGAAGCAGATGATGTAGCTTGATGAACTCGCAGGCATCTGTCAGCCAAGGGAAAGCGCAGAAGCCACAGGCAGCGCCGCCGCAGCGCTCACCAGACGTGCCGCTGGCGTGGCAGGCTGCCGCCCGCCGAAGCAGCGGCGGCGGCGGCAGCGGCNCCCCCACCACCACCACCACCACTCACAGAAAGGCATGATGATGGCGAGGATGCAGATTGCGCCAGTGTATGCGGAGCGGATCACCAGGCGCTGCGTACCAGGAGGAGGCGCAGCAGCACGGAGGCAACGGCAAACTGCGTTGCCAACAGAGTCCCGAGTTACCTGTGTACTCGTCATCCCAAGTGGCGCCTGCAAGTGGTTGCCTCTTGCCCTTTGGGGCACCGGCCCCGGCAGAGGACACGCCAATAACACAGTTTGTTCAGCAGCTGTTCAGCAGCAGTGTGTTCAACAGCAGTTTGGTGCCAGCTGACCGAGCAACATGAGTACCGCCCGGTCAGCCGTGCAGCAGGAAGGAGGGGAGCAGGCACCACTTGCCACGCTGCAAGGAGTGGTCATGCATGTTGTGCTTCTTCTTATTCAGCCGGAAAATAATATTTAACGGGGCCAAGTCAACAGGTGCCCCTAGTTCTCCTGTCAGGTGTGCTAAGTAACGACATGCGCTAAACATGCGCGTCCGCTAAAGCTGCTGTGCATTGTAAGCCAGCAGGCATGCAAGGGGACACGTGTCGTGGGTGTGGAGAGGGGAATCGGCTTCCATGGCAGGTGGCTGTGCATGGTTCTGGTAAGAAGCCTTTGAAGCCCTTGGAGCTCTGGAAGCCCTTGAAGCTCTGATTCTTCTACTTTGCCTGCCTCAGAAAGTGGGGCGCCTGCCCCTGTTGCTCCACCAGCTGCCGCACCGCCGCCCTCAGCGCCTTTGCATCTGCCTGCGCGCATGTGAGGCACGGTTGCATGTGGCAAGAGGCAGGGTTTGACAAGGCTCTGGATTGCAGTGCGCGCTCACGGCAGCAAGCACAGCGCACGGTCAGCCGGGACCTGTGTGCGCAGCAGCAGCACTGGGTGGCACCCCCAGGGGCTCGCTGGCACAGCACCTATGGCACATTGCTGCACATCCCCCCATCCCAGCACATCCCCCCCTGAAGCCAGGCCATCCGCGCTCCATCCCCGCCCCNAGGCAGGTGCTGCTTGCTGTGCTCGTCCGGTGCGGCGCTTGCTGGCTTCCCTCCTTTTCCCACACTCTTCCACATGTGTGCGTGTTTGTTCACACCGAATTCCGTGCACTAAGTAGATGCTTCAGGATGTGTGTGCTGGCAGCGGCTGGCGGCGGGAGGGCGCGCACTGCTGGCTGTGCTGTCCATTTTGGTTGAGCCTGATTTCATTCTGTCATTCTCTCGCCCTCTTCATAACAGTTGCTTAGTGCTTTACATTCATCTTGTGGACTTCGATCGCTCCTGTGCTGGCTTCAGACAGCGTTGAAGGTGCTGTGCCTCTGTCAGGCGCACCTTCTGCCTGCCATCACAAGCTATGAAGAAGCAGAAGCGACTCTATGGGGCCTACGGCTGTTTAATTTGCGACCGCCGAGTAGCAGGCGATTTTTTCGCATCTCCCTTCATCCCGCCTGGACGCCGGGCAGAGGATTCCATGATTTGCAACGTCTGCTGGCTGTACCACAATGCCGGCCGCGGGCGTGGTGTGACCCGCAGTGAGGCGGAGCGCGTCGCAAACATTAAACATGCAGCGGGTTTCGCGGACGACGCTGGTGGCGGCAATGCTTCCACTGCGTAAGCGACATGTGTTTGCCTTCGGTCGTGCTGCATTGGCTGCTGGTGTTGCTGACACTTCTGGCGCTGCTGCCGCCGCTTTTGCTGATGCCGCTTTTGCTGCTGTTTCTGTGTGTTTCTGTGCAGCCGTGATGCATGAAAATCAGTCTGCATCGAGAGCATTTATGTCTTGTTTTCCTCTACTGTGCAGAGGCGGTTGCCACGAGCTGGAGGTTACTGTTGAGCAGGCAGCAGCACAGGCGGGTTCACCTGCAGCAGCGGCGCGTGAGGAGCTGCCTGCCTTTGGCAGGTCAGTGCAGGAAGATGTTTGTTTGTATACTGTTGTTGCAGATGCTGTGGCACATGGCGTGAGGGTTCATAGTGACTGATGCAACTTCTGGATGCAGTGATTGAGGCCTCAGTATGACTCAAACCAATTGTGTCTTGTTTCTTGGGCTGTGCAGGGGCGCGCGCGGTGAGTATGAGGCCGATGAGCAGGCAGCAGCACAGGCGGGTTCACCTGCAGCAGCGGCGCGTGAGGAGCTGCCTGCCTTTGGCAGGTCAGTGCGGGAAGATGTTTGTTTGTATGTTGTTGTTGCAGATGCTGTGGCACATGCCGTGAGGGTTCATTGTGACTGATGCACCTTCTTGATGGAGTGGTTGATCCAGCAGTATGGCTCAAACCAATTGTTTCCTTGGGCTGGGTTTGAGGTTTGTTCATTGTTGAGTCGGCAGCAGCACGTACGCGTGAGGAGCAGCTTGCTGGCAGGTCAGTGCTGGCAGATTATCTGTAACCTGGTTAGTAAGTTGGTATGCCATGTCGTGGCGCAATTTGCCGGGAATGTTGATAGTTAATGGTACACCTGTTAAACTCGTGCTGCTGTGTTTTCAGCACATTGTGCAAGCTGGGGTTCATGTTTGCCTTGTCCTTTTTCCTTTGCATTTGCTTTGCAGCGGCTCACTTCAGGGGCAGGATGGCATAGAGCACGCAGTAGCATGGGAGGGTGGACCGGCAGCAGCAGTTTTGTTGCAGCAGCGAGCAGAGCAGCAGCAGGCACATATTGCTGGTTATTGTGTTGATCCAGACACTTTTTCAGATGATGGCAACGAGGTGGTCCGCACTGCTGGAGCTGGCATGGCTACTAGAATGTTGATGACATCTGGTCACATCTCGCTGGCAGTAGGGCAGTCTGACGACTCCTTGCAGGTTGTGCGGGGCACCATACCCATCCCGCTTCAGAAGCAGCTTGTCCAGCAGCCGCCGCTCTTGCAGGAGCCTGCTGGGAGCTTTTGTGGTTCTCACGGGGACACTGTAGGTGAGATGATTGGTAACTGAAGTGAATTGTACTTCTTGCATTTGCAGCACTAGGTCCTCATGTAGCAGCAGATTGTAGCAGCAGATTGCTGTTATATTCAGATGATCCGCATTGATGTATAAGGTGAATCGACCGATGTTCCTTGCCTCACGGCTTGAACTAAATGACCTTTGCAACCGATGTTTGCCTAATGATAATGCGTTTTCTGCTGATTTGCAGGTCTTCAGAATGTGGCGGCGGAAAATGAGGAGCTACGATTGGAGGTTTCCATTCTTAGGGAACGGCTAGCAGCCGCAGAAGATGTGTCTTTCCCTGGGCAGCCACGGCGGCGGCGGCGGCGGCAGCATTGAGATCACTTGTTGGCTGGTGGCTGGGTATGCCCTAGGCTGCCACAGATGCATGCATGCCATACCGCTGCACGGTCGAGGCCAACCAGCAGCAGTGCATGTGCGGCGATGTAAAAATGCCTGCTTGATCAGTTCATATACTGCAAGTGCCTGATGTGCACCATTTTGAGGTGGTTCATTGAGCAAGGCGGGGCGCCCCGGAGAGGGCGCCCCGGAGATGTGCTGCCTTCAAGCTCCGCCGGCAAGCAAATGGGGTGCCACAACTGGATCCTCCGGAGGGAGTCTGATCAAGGTGGGGAAGTAAAAACAAAAGGGGGCAGTGCTCTTCCATCCCCCGTCCACCCCTGTTTACAACCTGCTCACCCACGCCCAATGGCAGCAGTCCCGTCTCCCTGCTGAGAGCATTGTGCCCCGCCCACGCACTGCGCGCCCACCCGTCTGCAGGGGCGATGTGAGTCCCCTTTTGCTGGTGCCTCCCCTCTGGTGAGCATGCATTCAGCTTGCCGGCACACGACCTGTGCTGGAGGAGTGAAACATCCGTGGTAGCGCGCTGCTGGTGCCTGGGCATGCAGGCAGCTTTGTGGGGCTCACATGCTGCACATGCAACCCCCCTGGCAGCGCTTGCGGCGAGGCAGGCTTGTCTATGCCTTTCACCTATCTGTGTGTGATCTCCCCCTCCCCCCTTCCCTGCAGCGCTGTGGTGGGAGCGGGTGTGCTGGCGCTGCCACGCGCGCTGGCATGGCTGGGCTGGTGAGTGAGCACAAGGGCTGGCAGGGCGGGGCGGCTGTCCTGTCCTCGGATCCCCTCCCACGCGCCTGGGCAGCACTTCGGCCTGCGTCGACCGCTCTTTACCTCCCCGCCACCCTGCCCTGCTGTGCC
The DNA here is from genome assembly GCA_002896455.3 of Chlorella sp. ArM0029B. Lineage (NCBI taxonomy): Eukaryota > Viridiplantae > Chlorophyta > Trebouxiophyceae > Chlorellales > Chlorellaceae > Chlorella > Chlorella sp. ArM0029B. Next base: position 439,157 of record JTEE01000344.1, on the reverse strand, counting down.
TCTCCGGCCTCACCTGCACTGCACACCGGTGTCCCCCCGCCCCCCTGCCCCACGCTCCACGCCCCCCGCCCCTTTGCCTGCCGCTGGCTCACCGGCTGCCCCTCCCCTGCTGGCTGCCCCTCTGTGTGTGCGTGTGCAGGGTGGCGGGCCCCATCTGCGTCGTGGCCTTCTACATCATCGCCCTCATCTCTTCCAGGATGCTGTCCATGGTATACTGCGTCAACAGCACCGAGCACGCACGCTGTGAGTGCGCACGGCAGCACAGCACAGCACAGCGTGCTGATATGGGTTCACCCCGGGAGCTTGGCAAGGCCAAGCAAGCATTGGCTTGGCTTGCTTGAATGGGAGATGCGCAGGGTTCGAAGTCAGCTCAGCACAGCACGCTTGGCAATGCAGACACAAACCGAACCCTGAACATGCTTTGGCTTGCGTGCCTGCCCCACCCCCGCCCTTCCTGCAGACCACCACGCTGTGCGCTACATTCTGGTGAGTGGGCTGGTTGGGTGGGTGGCCCGCTGTGGGTGCCAGCCACACGAGGCGTTGCACTGCTGGCAGGCTGGGTGGGCGGAGGCAATCAGAGGCAGCCACTGCTCCCCCGGGGGTGAGCCACTGCTTAAGTTTCAGATGAATATTGCACAGGCATCTGTCCCTGCCAACACTCTCTGACGGCCCGCCCGCTCGCCCGCCCGCCTGCCTGCCTGCCTGCAGGGCAATGGAGCATCCTTTGGAGTGTCTCCGGCCCAGATCGTCAACCTCTTCCTCTTCACGCTTGCCTGTGAGCCCTGCTGGCACACATGGGGCTGCTGGCTGGCTGCTTACTTGCTCCTCAAGCTGCAGTGCTCATGTCGCCGCGATGGGGCAGCAGGTGCAGCAGGCGTGGGTGCACAGCCTAGCCTACCCTAGCTTGCTCGCGTTTCCTGATAGCCGCCCACACCCCAGCCCAGCTCAGGCAGCTCTTATGTCGGCCCCTTCCCTTGCCTGGCTGCAGACACCATCACGGCCGCCGTCTCCATGAAGGCGATTGCGACCCAGGCCTGCGAGGTATGTGGGCAGTGCTTGGGTTGGGTGCAGCAACCTCGGGTACAGCAAGCACAGCACCACCCATAATGTGTGTCAGGGGCTTGCCGGCACTCAGGAACCGTATCCTGCCACTGCGTGACAGGTCATGACGTCCTCCTTCCAGCCCGCCCACCTGCCCACCCGCCTGCCCACTCGCCTGCCCACCCACCTGCCCGACCACCTGCCCACTCGCCTGCCCGCAGATCAACGGCACCGCCGAGGAGGATTGCTGGAACACGACCTGGAAGATGACCCTCCTCTTCTCCGCATGCCAGGTCGTCCTCAGCCAGGCAAGTGTGTCAGGCTTTGCCCATGTGGGGCCGGGGCCTGCAGCGAGCGCAGGCAGGTGCTCTGGCACACGCGTTGTCGGGGCGCCTGCCTGCTGTCTCTGGGGATTGGGGCGTGCACATGCACACGCACGCCCTCTCCCCAAACACCCTCCCACACACCCTCCCCCCCACTTCAAAGTTTTCATTAGGGGGACCCGAAGTCCGGGGGTGGGCCTTAGCGGCAGCCCTCCCGGAGCACAAATTCGAAACATACACCCTTGTTTTCACGCTCTTGGGCCACTTCGGGGCGGGCCGCATGCCCCGCGACATGTTGGGCGGGCAACTGTGGAGGCCGGAGCCCTGCTCTTTGCTTTGCTTGGGGTCCGGAAGCATGTCGGGAATCCCTTGAACCGCGCAGCGGTTCGAAATGAGCCTACTCACGGGCCGACAAGTGCTCGCGATTTCCCGGGCCTGCCTTTCAAGCAGTCGGAACCCTCCTATACCGGTTTAAAACGCATAATAGCTTGCCGGAAAGTGGCGGAAGCCTCCCCGCTTTCCATTCCTGTCTGCCGCCGCCGCCCCGCCGCCGCTGCCGCCACCGGCAGGCGGCGGCAGCAGCTCGCAACAGAGTGGCAGTGTCAGCTAAGTGTAGGTCCGCCAATCAGGCTGGGTCTGCTGCGGGCATGCGAATCACACTGTGTTCCAGTGCTGCCTTCTGTACACAGCGCCCCGGCGGTGGCGGCAGAGGCGGCCGCCAGCCCCGCGGCGCGCGCTTCGGCTTACTTGCTGGGCTTGTCCCGCCCGTTGGGATGCAAGCCTTAAATCCCCTGCAACCCTATGACTCCATACAAACAGTGTCAAGAGTTCACGGCAGCATGTGGGCGGCCCCCGCCAACAGGGGCAGCACA
>JTEE01000344.1:403390-415982 GCA_002896455.3 Chlorella sp. ArM0029B | reverse complement strand
TTCTTCTTCTTCTTCTTCTTCTTCTTCTTCTTTTTTTTTTTTTTTTTTTCTTGGGTGTAGGGATTTACCTACTATCGGGAGTTTTCCTACTAGTTCGTCTTACCCCACTTCTTTGCTTGCGATGGCAGGCTGTTTTTGGCACCGGCGTTAATCAAATCATAGCAGGACGACCCTATCTCATGAGTGTGATTCATAAAGCATTTGTCACTCTGTTGCACTGCAATTAGAAATTTAGAAATTTAGACCTGCACACGTTCCTTCAACATCCCCTCTCCTGTCTGGCCTGTTTTGCTGCCGCATGCCGCAAGGAATAGCAAACCGCTTCCTCCTTTGCATCCCCATCTTCCTCACCCCTTGACACCCCTTGACACCCCCCACCCCACCCACTCAACACGCCCAACCCCAAACATGTATGTATCCCCGATCTCGCTTCTGCATCATTTCCGCTCAGCCCCAAGCTGTCTTTTGGGGTTCTGTGTCGCAAGTTTCGTCTTGCAAAACAGACTGTAAGCCAAAAGCAGTGAGCTTGTGCGGGTTGTATGCCAGCGGGGATGTCCTGCCGCTGCCACTTTCGTGTTCGGTTGGCAGCGCTGTCAACTTGCGCCGATTGTGGTAGTTAAAACACACACAGAATTCAACTGCCCACTGACCACGGAGGCTCCTTCCAGTTTTTGACCAAAAAAAACTTTGCCGGGGCCCTTGCAGGAGCTTTGCCGGGGCCTGGGAGCATGCGCCAAGGGACAGGGCAGCTTCTTTTGGCGCTGCTGGCCGTGCTGGCCGGATTGTGCCAAGGTGAAGTTTATGGTTTATGGTTTAGGGTTACGCTTTGGATGGGTTTCAGGCATCGGTGCCATAAACCGTACCCTACCTGAACTCTATCGGTGCGCTGGTTAGCTGAGGAACAGCCGGACGCAGCAAGCAACTTCTCTTGATCCCCCTATTTGCCGATGTGGCAAAGTGACTGCTGCAGTGCGACATGTGTGCGCTTGCAATTTAAGGTATCAACAAAGCTGCTCCCCGCGTGCACAGCAGGGAAGCAAGGCAAGGAGCCTACTGTGACAGGATGGGTTCTGGCCCGGTGGGTGGGTCAGTGCCAGTGCTGTCTGATTTCTGCAACAAAGTGCTACACAGATTTCTGTGCAGTGGTGGACTACCAGGGTTGCATGCAGGTCCACCACCAGGGTTGCATGCTGCTTGATGAGCATTGTTTTGAGAAGCACATGGGGGACCTTAGCTTGCGCCTCTGCCCTCCCCTTGCTCCATATCAGCCCGCTGCATCGGTCCAGCCTGCTGTGTTTCCCCTGGTCCTCCTCCCTGCCCTTGCAATCCCGGCGGTCCCCCACTGTTCAGGGGTCTGTGTCGCACTTGTTTGCGGAAGTCAGGCTGTAGATCCCCAATTGCGGAAGTCAGACTGTAGATCCCCAAAAGCAACCTGCGCCCATGCTGCTGATGCAGGCAATGGGGACCGAGTGTTTGCCCCTACGGCCAAGTCCTACCACCCCCTTCTCCCAAAGGAGTCAAGGCTCAGATGCCCTGCATGGCTGGAGGCGTCACTAGTGTTCCGCCCCCCAGGTGAATGGTGGAAGAGCTTTTGCATCGGAGGCATGCCCAACGTGGCACTCACTTTCTGACCAGCAGTCCCATCGATGGATATACCCTGCATTCCCCCAATGTTGCCTGAAAGCCCCTGCACACACTCTCATAAGCTGGGTTAATGCTAGCACTGCGTACATGCGTGTATGCGGGCCTTCGCCCCTCTCCCCGCCCCCCACCTTTTCGAGTATGCTGTTTTGGCTAATGCTCCTAAGGCCGCTGCGCCTGGACCTTTTGTTTTAATGCTAGCCATTCGAAGGTTCAGAAAAGGAGGGAGGTTTGGGTACGAAAAAACAGGAAACGGGATATTGGCACCCTGTAGACCCTTTGCCAGTGTGTAGTGGCCTGTTCATTCCATCTGGAGTTACACAGGTGCTATGTGGCACTCAGATCATGTGTTATGGCCTGGCTAGGCCTCTGTTTTGGCTGTGGTGCAGGCGGTGCTGGCGCAGGGTGCCGCGAGCTCGCGCCCACGGCGCCTCGCTTGGCTGATGCAAGCTGCCACTAGTTGGGCTGCTGCTCTGCTCCTGCTGCCGCTCTTGCCGCGCCTGCTGTGGCACTGGCTGCTGGCTGCTGCGGCTTGGCTTGGATCGGCCGCGGCCACGGCCCTGACCTGCCTGCGCTGGCCGCCTTAGCCCGCCCCCACATACCAGTTGTCGTCGACTTTGTCGTTTCGCCAGTTGTCGAAGTCAGTCACACAGCTGATGCTAGGCGCTGTTGCAAGTGTTGGGGATTATGAGACCGCCATGTGCCTCCAGCGGGGCTTTTGGCTGCCAAAGCAATTGTTTTCACAATTTTCACATGCCTCCCTCTCTTTTGGACGAAATAGGCAGGGAAGGATGTTTCCAAAGAAAAGAACAATCCAGGCGCAGCGGCTTTACATTGTCGCATCATTACGAGCCACGAAATGGCTATAGCTCCTGTGAAGTGGAAGAAGTGCCACGTGTAAGGCCCAGAGTTTTGCGGAGAGGGCTCTGCGGTCGCGCAGGCGCGATTCTGTTTCTTGATTGTGCAGTCCGCTCGGAGGTAGAGGCAAAGAGGGAGGCCGCGGCCTCGCCGCAGCAGCGTGCGAGCGTCGCCAAAATTGGGCGCAAAAGTGCCCCTCTTTGGACGCGCCTACCATGCTCAAGCGGGGCTTCCAACTCTGGGGCACCCGCATCGTTGCAAACAAAAAGTGCCCAGTAAGGCGGTGAGCGGGGTCCTATGTTGGTTTGTGCTCGCTGGCGCTTTCGCGCGCGCGCGGCCGAAGGTTCGACACGCGGTCGCTACCTCGTTTGCGTGCGGGTTTTGTGGCTGCGTTGTACCAATCGCGCCCACGCGATTGCTGCCTTAACCGGCATGTCGGAGCGTGTCGGAGTTGTGTGGTGGAGGGGTGCACCATCCTGGTTACGTAATCGGTTATGCAGTGGTTACGTAAGGTTCAGGTAACCACCTGGCATCAAGCATAGTCTAAGGTCTCAAGAATAGTCTAGAGTTCTTTGGAAGCTTCTAGCAGGAAGCTATAAGGAAGCTTCTAGCAGGAAGCTATAAGGAAGCTTCTAGTCGGCTTTTCATGCAAGGCCGGTCTGGTCGCTGGGCAGGCTCATGGCTCGCACCCCTGTCAGGGCAACGACAGGCTGGTTTCAACATGTGAATTGTGGCTGACTTCATGCCCCACGCAGCCATTGGACACTCCATGGACTCTGGCCGCATGAGGGCAACGCCAACACACATTCACATCTCTACTGGTGCTACCCAGGCGGCAACAAAAAAAACAAACAGGGTATACCCCCGGGCTCGTTCTGGACAGATGCAGCCACACCAGACGTACAGTTACTGATGGATATCATGGCATGCGTGTGGCCTAATTTTAAAAGTAAGCAGCACGGCAACAAGAGCCAGTGGTTCTTTTGTTTACAGTTTGTTTGTCACAGAAGTGCAGCGTGGCAGTGGGATGTGGGCAGTTGTAGGACCACGGTCACGCTTACGGATGCCTGTGGTAGATGGTCGCTCTCTGCCCCACACAAGCAAATGCAAGCCTTCTGCTCCATCTGGTGTTACTTGCAGTGAACGCAGTGTCTCCTCCTTTAGGCTCAACCCTTAATGTAGATTGGTGGAAATACGGTAAGGTGACCTATTGTTGTGCCGCACCAATGATTATACCACGGTCTATTTGTAGTGTTCTCCATTGTGCTCATTCTCACAGTGTTGCCATGGATGCAGAATGGGCTAAGCACGGCACTTGCGGTTTTTATGCGATCCCTGGCCTCCCCCTCCACCCTTTTGATTTATTTGTACAAACATGGAACCCCCTCCCCGCAATTCCAATTCGAGATGACCCCCGCCTTCAGGTATGCAGCTGCCTTGGCTTTGCTTTGCGTGGCGCGTGAACTCAACAATCCCCGCTCACCAACCCCCGCTGTCTTTCAGATGGAGTATTTCAGAAAAACCATCGAAATGCACGACGCCAACAAACTGGATGTGAGCAATTGGCGTTAGACACCGACACGTGTCTTGAGCATACTGCTTTGCTCATTGAGCGATCGGTTATTCAAGTTCGGTGTATGGTAGCTGACTGGTGGCTTTGGCTTAATTTCCTGTCGGTTTCCTCAACACCACGCCCTCGGCCTGTAATCTTCTTCTTCTGTTCGGGTATAGGGATGTACCCACTATCGGGAGTTTTCCTACTAATGCGTCTACCCCACTTCTCTGCTTGCGATGGCAGGCTGTTTTTGGCACCGGCGATAATCAGATCAGAGCAGGACGACCCTATCTCATGAGTGTGATTCATGAAGCATTTGTCACTCTGTTGGGATACGCTCCCGCATTCGACTGTGGTAATGATGACAAGATTTTATGGTCGTCCGGGATGGTAAATTCGAGACCAATAACGGAGGTATGCGCCTCGTGGTCCCCACCTACTGTGCCCTGATTCACGCACCTACAAGCATGCATGCGCAGCCCACCCGCCTAGTCATCTGCCGACCCTCTTGTTTTAGCAACATGAACCTGTTGGCATCGCTAGCAATGCAGGTTTGGCAATGCTTTGAAAAAGACGCAGTTACTAAGAAGCATTGTCCTCCTGGAGGGGGGGATTATTTGAATACCCATACAACGAAGTGTGACAAGGGTGACATTGCCACCATGAAATTTCACTTTGTTGCGAGCGCAGCTTGGAATACTTACCCTGCACCGCATCATGTGAGTCGCCTCACTCGTGAATGCTGTCCACTCGTTGGTTGCTGTGTGCAACCCTGGTTTTACATTTATAGATTTTATTTTTTAGTTTCCTATTCCGCGTCCCTGCCCTTGTTCGAACGACATCCCCCTCTCCCCCTGCCGACTTGCAGTATTCATCATGCCACAGGGGCAACACTTACACGTCAAAGCGCGGAGTTGCAGGCGGCGTCCCACATTTGAGCAAGCCGTTTCATTCACCCCATGTGCCTGACCCCCGGGCTGCTGCCAGCATTGTTGCCCTGCGGTCAGCAATGCGTCCAACAGACTCTTCTGCTGCCAGGTCAACGGCTGTCCAAGCTGCTGTTAGCTGCCTGGCGTCTGCCTCCATTTCTTCTCTTTCAGCAATCAAGGGAGGCCTGGCTGCAGCGCCTCAGCTTAAAGGCAACTTCTCCTACGATGACGGTAACAAATGGTGATTCGGGCGTGTATGTGGACCGTAGCACTGCTACATGGGAGTTTGGGCATGGCAAGCCTGTTGCACTGCAATTAGAGCAGCTGGTTCTTAAATATGCCGTTGCTTCTGCATGTCGACAGCACCTCGTGGGAAATGGCTGATGACTCAACTGCGTGCCACTTGCCCGTGTTGCAACCATTTACAGGACCCTCAGCCTAGCTCCGTCCCTCACTAGTTCCCCGTTGGGCAAGTATCTGCTCGTTGGCATGCCAGCGTGCCTTAAGACTGTGGCACCGTGGCTGTCATTAACCGTAGGTGGAGTGTGCGTGGTTGGTGTTCGGTTCTCATAGTGGCTGGCGTGGATCGATACACACCCGTCATTGCACTGCACGTCTTTGCATGTGCAGGCGCTCAACAGCACCCCTCGCAAGCAGCTATTCAGCGCGGGTTTCTTTATAGACCCGATTCGAAAAACTGTGATTCTGGAGGCCAGCACAGGTGTGCAATTTTGCACCTTCTGCTGGGTGCTGTGCCACGCATGTGGAGCCAGCATCCGGCTCGCGCGCATTGGAACAACTGAAAACGGCCAACCTCTTTTCCTGGCCGCTGCAGGCAACTTTATGTGGTTGCTCGACGCCGCTTCATCCAGCTTCATGTCCGCTTTTGGTTTATCGCCAACCAGAAAACCACCATCCCCACAGTCTGAGAGCTTTCCAGCAAGCATGGCCTTGGTGGCGGATGCACAAGGCTTCCGCAGTGTGTCTGTTGCAGTGAGTACCCTTTTGCTTGCCTGTGTGACCTTTCATCCTCGGTGTGGGCATCAGGCCGATGCTGCTTTCATCAGGTGCCCGGTCAACGCCGCATTCTTCAACGGACTATACCACTTGCTCCTCTGTGCAGGTGGGCATAAAGCTTACCCCCTCGAACATCGCATCACGCCTGGGGTTTAACTGGCCCCTTGAATCAGACTTTCTTACAATTGCCAACCCTCGCATTACGTACATCGGAAGCAAAGGTGTTCAACACTGGTAGGCCAGAAGCACCATTGTTTGTGCTTATTTGCACCATTGTTTGTGGTTGCTTGATTTATAGGTGCTGCATGCGCACAGCTCACAGATGCGTGCATCACTATAAGTGTTGTCGCCTGTAAATGGCCGATCCGGGGGCATTTGCTGCTTCGCATTAAGATATACACTTGTGTGTTGCACCTTGCGTAGGGATGGCTCGATGCAGCCCGGCGGCATTGTGATCCAAGCCTATGTCAGCATCCCTGCTATCGACCTGGCCTCGCACATGCTGTTTGACATCAGGGGCAAGTCCAGTGTGTCTATCGAGGTATGATATCTATCCTTGCCATGCACTGCATTGCAAGTCACTGCACTCGTACTCCGTGCTTTTGCTGCACCTGGTGAGATGCACCGGCTTCTCCCACCATGGGTATGCAGATACAAGACGAATGGCGCATCCCTTTTCTCAAACAAGTGTTGCTCAACCCGCAGTCACCGAACTCTATGAACGCAGCACGCTTAACAGTATCATCTGCCATTGGTGTCCAGGTGTGCAGAAGCCTGTCCCTTCGGGGACAATGAGGGATGCTTACTTCAGCCTCCCGGTGCACAAAGCTCCGAATCAACAGCTGGCATGTTCTTGCAGGGCAACATCCCAGCAAATATTGCCGGCCTTGACATGGAAATTATATTCACAGTGGCCAACAAAAGAGCACAGAACCAGGTCAGTCAACAATGGACACAAGCACCAGTTGCAAGATGCAGCATGCAGACACTTTCCTTTGCAGACGGAGCACAGAAACAAAATAACGCCACTAAGAGTTTGGCTGGCGCAACACCTGAGCAATCTCAAAATCGCATGTGGTGGATCTCAATGCAGGGCGTGCCAAAGCTCGTAGTGATGGGAACTGTATATGATGTTAAACTGGACCGCATATTGACAAAAATTTGGCCGGCCACGCCGGCATTCCTCGTGAAGTTTATCAGCCCGCTGGTGCGCCCTGCAACTTGCTCGAAACCAAACGCATGATGTGGCTTTTGCAGCTTCCATGAACCAATGAGAAGCAAGCCAGCCGAGTTGTTTGACTGTTGGCTACTTCACATGCCTTATGCAGATCTTCACCCGCGTCCAAATAGGTACGTGGAGAGCCGCAACAACCGCTCGTGCTTCATAGACATGGCCTCACAGATTCTCACATCCCCTGTTGCCAGGTTATGCTGCCGGACAGTACTTTTTGTCAGCGACCCCAGATATTTCTGGTGTGAAGCTTCTGGTTAATCTGCTGAAGATGACTGGGTTTCAAGTGAGTGTGCACCAACGATCGAACAGGGGCAGAAGCAGCCTGAAGCCATGCGTCTTGAATTTAAGCAATGAACCACTAGGGTGCCAGAGCGCTGAGGAAGCACAGAATTCCCAAGAACACCCCAAGAAAACTTTTCACACGGAGCTGGGAGCCGGCGACAGGATCGCGCACTTCGCGTTGCAGTCTCTCAGCCAGCCAGGCACCTCCCTGGTACAAACTCGAGCAGCGACCTTACATCTGACCCGATTTTCGCCCTCATTTGTGCGCAGCCCTCGGACGTGGAGCTTTTATCTGGCGCTGCCCCCAAGATGCCGTCAACCCGCAGTGCATCAAGCGCACTGGCGATGGTGCCAGGCATCAGGCGAGCATTTTCTATCCATTCCACGGCCTGTCAAAGGGCACCTTTCCACTTGCTTCAAACAACATTCACTATACTTAAACTACTGCAGGGTCACACGGACATACATCCTCAATCTCAACGCCCCATTCACCAGCAAGCCGGAGCTCACCTTTGGCCTTGCATACCTCCCTCCCGCAAGCTTTGAGTTCACAGCAAAATTCAGGGCCGCCATTCGAGCCCCGGGAGTGACAAACCCTGTAATGTTTGAAGTTCTTGCGGGTAAGGAAGCACACTAGGGGCTATGAGTGTGCCGTGGGTGTCACAGCAACACATAAGTTCGTGTTTTTATGCTTGCGTGCGCTCTGCAGGGGTCAATGCTGGCATCAAGCCTGCGTTCCGCCTCGGCGGCAAGTCCCTGGCCCCCATACGGTTCAAAAGCTTCTCATTCTTGTCCTTTGACTATTTGGAGCTTGAGGCTGTTGTCACCGCCTCGGGTGTTCCCCAGATGTTGCGTCTGGGGGCTCGGGTAAGTGAAGAAGTTAGCGTGGGTTGCGACTGCCTGGAGGGATTATTAGCTAGGAGAGGCAAGCACGGAATGTTCTTGCACTGCTAGCCTCTGAGGTAACAACGTAATGCAGCACATGCCTTTTGCCTCCTGTTTCGGCCTGCCTGCCTGCCTACCTGCCTGTTCTTCCTGTCCGCACATTGGGAGTGCACCCAAACGAAGAAGATGACCGTGAATATTGGAAGCTGCCTTGATGGGACGAAGCTGCCTTGATGAGCACCCTTCTTGCTCATTAATGGACATTGCAGGCCACCATCCTCCAATCCCAGGCCACCGTGGCATTCCACATGGATGTCGTGCAACGCCAGCTCGGCTTTCTGGCTCAAATCGATAACTTCAGTCTTGTCCGGGCACTGACCTCGGTTGGTGTGAATGCAGGGGCCATCTCTGGCTTTGACCTGAAAATTGACAGGTGTGTTTCTGTTTTTAGCACCACAAAATTGACAGGTGGACTGGGCACTGATCACCATATTGGCATATGAATCATGCATAGCCCCTCGCTTTTCAATTAATGTTTCGTACCTGCAGGGCAAGACTGAGCTTTGCAAATGTGCCAGTGCAAATCGGCCCTATAAGCATTCCACGCGGCCTTTTCCTCGAGGCAAGCTGCGTGTTGGAACCCAGCATGCCAAACACAGGCCTAGGCTCCTCTCAATGCTTTTGCTGAGGTTGTGCACGATCTGTTGCCGTTGTGCCATGCAGGGTAAAATGAGCCTGTTTGGCCTGTTCCGCATGTCTGCAAAGGTAGCGATTGATGAAACTGGTGCTGAGTTCGATCTCCTGGTATCTTCAGACATGTGCGAAGAGGAGGCAAGCTTTGATCTTGAAGGCCTCAATGCTCTGGGCGACCAGGTGTTGGGAGGCATGGCCGAGACACTCGAGGTGCGCATGTTCATGTGCATCCTTCGCGCTCGAGTGGCACACACTCGACAGCCGCTTGCAGCCCGTTGGCTAGCGGGGGTAAATAAGTAGCTCCGCGTGCACACAAGCGTCAAGTTGGTGTCGTTTCCTCGACTCCACGCCTTAGGGTGTATCCTTTTGTCTTCTTCTGTGAGACAGCCGCTTGCGGCGTGGCGCTGCGGACGTTTTGCAACCTTCAGAGCCCCACGCTTGCTCCAAACAACTTGCTGCAGGTCACTGGCGAAACCTATGTCAAATCGTTCAGAGACAGAGTGGAGAACTCAACCACCATTTTTAAGGAGAAGCAAAAGGAGCTGGACAAGGCGTGGGCGGTGCTGGGTGAAAAGAACCGCACGCTTGTTGCCTACACTACAGAAATCATGGGCAAGCTGCAGTCCGCACAAGTGAACTTCAGCGATGCTAGCAAGGTGCGGCAGGAGATTAGAGCTTCCCGTGCTGGTCCATAGCAGGATTTTGTTGCAGTCGGCGTGACAGTTGCACAGCTACTGCCCAAGCTAAGCGGCAGAAACACATGAACAGGAAACAGCGACTAGATGGCTGGCCGCAGGCTCACGGATGACCTCTTTCTGGTTGCAGGTGTTTGATCAGGCTTTAGGCATCGCCAATACTGCAGTAGGCAACGCTCAGCAGCGGTTCAGTGTGGCACAAGCGGCGTTCGACAAGGCTTTGGCCACAGCACAGGTTGATGTGGAACGTGCCAACACAGATCTGAACAGGGTGAGAATGGTCCCAACTCTGGCTGATGGGTCCTGGGAAAAGACTGCATGCATATTGCGAGCCTTGGGCTCCTGGTACAATGCTGCAGCTTATGCACATGCGTCTCTGCCTCCTTCTTGATGGCACCAACTGCAGGCCCAAGCAGAGTTGCAAGACAAGTTCGGCCCTCTTCAAAACACATTATCTGTCTCCCAGGCAAGTGTGTATGCACACACTTTGAATACACTCCCAATGCAAACTTGTGCAAGGGGATAATCGAGGGGCTCCTAGTTGCGCCATGAGCGATCGCCAGCCTGAGTGTGCAAATCCACAGATACAGTGCCTGCCATGCCGAGGCCGACGTTTCCTGACTGGCCCGGGGGAGCGGGGGCGGGGGGCAGTCACTTCTCGATTAGCCTGCACCGCCGGCTCTTAGCAGAGTGGCATCACTCTGATTGGTCCCATGCAGGCTGAAGTTGAAGGGCTGGAAATACAACTCAACGACTGGCGCGAGAAGTGCAACTCTGGCGGAGGAGCGTAAGTGTCACGCCGTGGGCGTGGCCTGAAAAGCCCCTGTGGTGCATCACATGCCCTGATCATCCACCCACCTACCCAATGTCCACCCCACCCACCCCGACACCCACCCATCCCTGAGTGTGCATTGCCTTCTGCAGGTGTGCACAGATGAAGCTGATTGAGCAGTACCTGGATCAGGCCAACGTCCGCTGGGAAACCGCGCAAACCGCACTGGATGCCATTCTCGATGGACCAGCAGGCCAGGCGCTGAGATACGCCGAGCAAGTGCTGGTCGAAGCCGACGCAAAGCTTGCACAGGTCTGTCCATCATGCTGCTGCTGCGCCTGCCACTATTGCAGCAGCCATATGCTCAGGCAGCCTAGGTTGCTTCACATCCGTGTTGGGTGAATGCGTTGCAGGTTCTGGAGGGCCTTCAGGCAATGGAGTTTGAACAAGCCAAGGGCCTGGTGGAGGTTGCGAAGCAGGCAGTGAACGCGGTGAAGGAAGGCCCACAATCGCTGAACATGAAGGCTGCCGAGTCGGTGAGATAGCACGGCTGCGCTTCATCGTTGATCAGGCCCTTGGGTCGCCGCACCTCCCTGGTTGCTTGTGGCAGCTTTCTTAATTGCATGATGCCGTTACTGCTGTTGCACACAGGTGCTCGTAAAGGCCCGCGAAGCCGCCGAAAAGGTGCAGGCCTCGCCTCAATACGCGGCGTTCATCGACTCCAAGGGCGCGGTCTCGCTTGCGGAGATCGGCGTGGCCGGAGCCCAGGTAAGCACCTGCTTGACCCTACTGCTTGGTTGGCAGCTCCTGATCTCCACATATGGCGGCGTGCTTCAGTGCTACCTCAAAGGCCTAACTTATGTTCTCGACCACAGTGCGTGTGCTGGTTGATGATCAGTTGCAGCCTCCATGTGGTAAGTGAGAGGACACCGAGAATAGAAGCACCAGGCACAACATGCTTTGCATTCCGCATTCCTATGAGCGTACAGGCGATTGTAGATGAGGGCATGTCCCTCGTTGACACCATCACGGAGGGAACCGCCCAGTTGGTAGGACAGCTCGACTTGTGGATCGAGGAGAGGAAGAAATACGCTCCACCTCCACCCCCTCCACCCGCTCCTCCCCAGAAGCAATCTGGGAACTGCGCCAACGGCCCCCTGTATGGGAACAAGTACTTTGATCTGAACCGGCTAGAGGCAGGCGAGTATCCAGCACGGTGCCCTCTGTGTCAGCACTGTTCTCATGTAGGTGTAAGGCAGAGGCCTCGGTGCGCCTGCCAGGTGTCCACTTGATATATCGACGTTTACGCGCGCCCCCCCCCCCCCTTCTTTGTCCAGGTTTTGTTCTGCGAAAGAACAGGATTGGCATCAAGTTCATTGTTCGTTTAATGATTCTCGGAATTGAATTTGACTTCCGCCTTGAGGTCAACTCGGTGCGTCAAAACAACCTTCCACCAGTCTGCCAACCTGCCTATTGCGGTGTGCTCGCCCGGCTGCGTGCATGTTCCCCTCATGCCCCCGCATTCGCCCTTGCTTGCCTGCGCGTCCGCTTAGCTTTCGCACTAGCAAGGTGGGTGAGAGCCAACCCGGATTATGTATGTCCCATCTGCACTGCGCAACTATGCAGGGCAATTTGGCTGAGTTCATTCTTGCGCTCATCAAACAGGCGATTCAGGCAACGGTAGAGCTGGCAGCGAAGGCTCTAGGACAAGTTGCCACAAAGGCCTGGAACGGCCTCAAGTGCCTTTTTGGTGGCTGCAGTAGGGCGGCCATCAGCAGCCTCCCCCCGCTAAAATCGGTTGCCGTTATCCCATCAAGGGCTTATCAGCCCAGGCCAAGGCGTGGAAACAACACAGCCCCCATGCCATTTAAGTAACTGCAGCAACTGGCCAATTTGACAAACTACAGCACCTTAACCCACCCACTGCCGTTGAATGCTAGCACGCGCGTTGAACTTTGCTTCCTTGTTCAGAGCCATGGCCACACTCCGCCTGCGTTCTTCCATGCCCCACCCCACCCCACCCCACCCCCC
>JTEE01000344.1:329733-343111 GCA_002896455.3 Chlorella sp. ArM0029B | reverse complement strand
TCCCTCCCGCCCACCTTGGCATCGTCCAGCCGCCCCTTGAAGCTCCTCTTCAGGTAGGCCTCCACAGGGCCCGGCTCCAGGGGCCTGCCGCCAGAGTATGCGTAGCACTCGCCAGAGGCCACCTGTGGGGTGTGGGTGGGGTGTAGCGGTGTAGGGGTGTGGGTCCGCGGAGGGGCATTGCTGGTTGGCAGGAGGGGCAGGCGGCTTTGAGACAAGGCGCCGCTGGTGCCCGAGGCTGCTGAAGAAGAGGAACTGCGCAGCCCGAGTGCCTGCTGCGTGCCTGCAGAGTGGTTGTGACATCAGAGCTGCTGCGACGCACCACATGTGTGCTGCATAGCGGGAAGCTCTGGCAAGCTTCCCAGCGCAGCCCTGCAACCCCCGCCCCCCGCCCCGCGTCCCCCCCTGGCCGACCCTCCACCTCCCCTCACCGGTGCCGCGGGTAGGCGCATGCCAAACACCCGTACCCGCTCCACGCCTTGCTCCTGCTCCCGCTCTGCAGCCGCCTCCCGCTCCTCCTCGCTCCGCTCCCGCTCCTCATAGATGCCCAGAGACCTGCCCTTGCTCTGGGCCATGATGCCGGAAATGAGCTTCCCAAATGTGAGGGCCTCACGCCAGCTGCGCCCCTCACGCTGAGCAACCACAGCAGCCCACAGCGTCAGCACCGGGGCGCGGTTGATGGTGATGGGCGCTGCCGCTGCTGCGCCTGCTGCTGCCGCCTGCTGCCCTGTGGCAGCCGCAGCGGCAGGCGGGCTGGCAGCGGCGCCTCGGCGGGTGGAGGCCGCAGATGCCTCGCCCTTGCCCTTGCCTGCTGCAGTGGTCATGCGCTGATCCTCTTTGGCAGCGTCCTTGCTGGCACCGGCCGTGGACTTGCGCGCCTGCCGCCGAGACGTGGGCGGCGACGGGGCGGCGGCAGTGCGGCGGCGCTTGCCCTGCTGCTGCGCCTCGCCGCCGCTGCTGGGCGCCTCGGATGCCTCTGCTGCGGCCCGCTTGCGTGTCGTGACGCCCATGGCAGGGTGGCGAAGTGAGCAGGTCGAGGGTCGGCAGGGCAGCTGAGTTCGAGGGGCGTCGCAACTGGCTTTGTACGCCTGGGTCGGGCAAACTAACAGAACGAGACTCAGGGAGAGGGTCGACGAAGTGACGCACCAGGGCGGATGCCCCTCTGATGATGATGATGAGTAGGCACCCTGCACACATCACCCTGCAGCTTGACTATTCGGCTGCTGCTGACCTCGTGCATGTGGGCTGTTGCCAGACTGCGACTTTGCAGATGACTGGAAAAGAGCTGGCATCACAGCAGACACTGCACCCAAGGCGCCAGGGGGTGATCGATCGCTCTGTGCCGCTGGGCTGGGCAATGTTGGCATCAGGAGCGCAGGTGAATGCAACTGCACTGCACTGATGAGGATTGCGAGTGTCCAGAGAGGTGTCAACGCACAGCACGCTTCACGGCTCGCCACAGGCTGTCCACCAAAATTCCAGGCATCTCCTGTGTGAGGGGGTGTGGCATGCCTCGCAGTCTTACAAGAGGCACGGTTGCCGCTGTGCAAACGAACCCAGCACTGTATTTGTTGCAGCACAGCAGCTCATGATGCCTGCAAATTTGGGTTGGCCGCAGGCGCCTGTCCTGCTGCCGCTGCTGCTGCTGCTGCTGTGGCTGCTGCGGTGACTGCTGCCACCCTCGCATCGGCAGTCAGAGGGAGGTACCTGCAGAGGATAGCACAGGGCAGGGCAGGGGGGATTTCAAGCCAGCTGCCATTTAAGCATCAAAGAGTGCAGCAATTGTGCCTGCGCCAGCTGTGGCAAAGCATGCACAGCACGTGCAGTGGCGGCAGCAGGTCGGGACACTGGCAGCAGCAGGTCAGGACACGGGCAACACTGGCCCGCACACAAGCTTCCACGCGGTGGCAGCGTAGCAGAGCACGCAGCCCCGAAGCTGCGAGTAAGGTGCTGCAGCAGCAGGGCGGGGCGGCGGCTGCCGGACAGTACCTCCCGGGCTTCACAAGGGCACCAGGCAGCAGGCAGTAGCAAGCAACAGCTCTGCAGGCAGCAGGCAGCCGGCAGGCAGGCAGCAGGCAGCAGGCATGCATTCAGCAGGTGGCAAGCAGCGACTGTGCAGGCTGCTTACCACTCGGGCCCAAAGCCGGCCTGTGTGCGAGCCTCGACATTGAATGGCGGCTTCAACGGTCCCCAGAAGTGGCTGCGGATGAGCGCATGGAACCACTCCTCCACCCTGCCATACTGCCGCGCATCCGCCGCCCACTCTGGCATGCCGGCAGCGCCCTCCCCCTGCTGCTCCTGCTGCGGCTGCTGTTGCTGTTGCAACTGCTGCGGGTGCGGGTGCGGGTGCTGCTGCTGCTGTTCCTGCTGCTGTTCCTGCTGCTGTTGATGCTGCTGCTCCTGCCGCTGCCGCTGCTCCCCCTGCTCCTCCTGCTGCTGCGCACCGACAGCAAGCCCTGCCTGCTGTGCCTGTTCAACAGGTGCTGCTGCTGCAGCTTCTGTCGCTGCCCAGTCGTGCTCGCGTGCCACCCGGTGCAGGTGCCTCAGCCAGCGAACGCCGGCGGCGCAGTGGCTGATCTCTTCGGCATACACCACGTTCTGCACAGGGGAAGCCAAGCAGGTCAGGACGGTGCACCGCGGTGAGCAAAGGTCGAAACCACTCTTCAAGCAGGGGAGGTCAAGCGGGGGACAGGATGGTCACTTCAGAACACGAAGACTTCGGCACATGGGCCACGCTTCTGCAAGGGTAGAGGGAGAACGAGGGGAGGGTGACTTTTGGTTGAAGAGTGTGTGGGAGGTGCGCCAGGGGTACGGGCCAGGATGGGACAGGCGGGAGGGCAGGGGTCTCCCTTGCCTCGTACAAACAATCCATCCCGAGCCAAACACACTCACCACCTGCCCACACACAGCCCAACTGAGCACACCCCCACGGGCACACATAAACACACGGAGCACCCACCCGCCCACCCTCGCAGCCCCCACCCATGCCATCCCAAGCCCCCCACAAACCTGCAGCAGGTCGGCGCTCTCGCCGTCGCCCCCCGCCCGGAACCGCGCCACCGTCTGCGGCAGCACATCCAGCCCCCGCGCCTCGTGCGTGCAATGCTCCACCGCAAGCCGAGCCGCCAGGCTGCCGGCAGTGTCAGAGGCGGAATCCCACAGGCCATCATGGGCGGTGAGGGCGCCGTAGTGAGATCCCGTGGCCTCTAACCGACGCTCTAGAAGCAGAAAGTGGCGGCACTCGTCGGCGGCGACCTGCACAGAGGGCAGGGCACAGGGCAGGGCAGAGTGGGACTTTGCACTTTGAAATAAAGGAGGGGCTTCTTGCACTCCTCTTGGTGCACGTGGAGTGGGCTGCTGAGCAGGCTGCAAGGGGAAGCCAAGGGAAGCCAAGCGAGCTGCCAGGCGGGCGTGCAGCCCAGGCCAGCCGCACCCCCACATTGCCACTGAACTCCCGGCCAAGGTGTGCCAAGAAGGGGTCTTTGAGAGGCAAGCAATGCATGTGGCAAGAGCACGTCGCTGCCCCAGCCAGCCGCCCACACACCGTGACAAAATCGTGCCTCTGTGGCCAGAGCTCCTCACTGCCCCAGCCGCCCACACACCGTGACAAAGTCGTCGTAAAACTGGCGGGGCATGTGGGGCCGGTAGGCTGGGTCGCCCCCCCAGCGGGCAATCACGTCCCAGGCCAGATCAATGGCCGAGTTCTCAATGTGCACCTGGGGTGTGGGTGGGTGTGGAAGGAGGGCAGCAGGGGAGAGCACAGCACAGCAGGCATGTCAGGCCTGCAAGGCGGTGGCTCTCCGCGTGTTGCACAGACGAAGCAGAAGGAGCTGCCGGCAAACCCGCGCCATGCAAGCTTCTTTTGTTTCTTGGCTTGTTCTCTGTGTGTTTTTATCTGCATGACGCTGGCCTTTTAGAAGGACATACTGCCTGCAGTGCACCGCTGCCTCGTGACCAACCCCAAGGCCGCACCGATCACACGTCCCTAGCTACTCACCTGCCTGTCTTCCGGCCGTCCCGCAGCCCTACAACATGCCAGTCCCCATCCGCCCCACATCATGCTGGCGCCCTCCCCAGCAGCCCTTCAGCAATGCCTCCCCTGCCGCCTCTACAACATGCCACCACCCAGCAGCAGCCCCAGGCCAGGCCAGGCCAGCTAGCAAGGTGGCGGGCCGCTCACCAGGGAGTGCAGCAGGGCCTGGCGTGAGGCCAGGGTGCCTCCCTTGCCGCGCTTTGGGGCATCCTTGGCGGGCACCAGCTTGATCTGAAGCAAGGTGGTGCAAAGGGGAAGGGGGGGGGGGAGGGGCGGCGCACGAGATTGGGAGCACACGCTTGGGCAGCGGGGGAGCAGAGGGAGAGGTGGGACGGCCGAGTGAGAGATAGATACGGGCCCCAATAACTGCCTTGAAAGGTGGGCACGGTGCGCTACGCCCACGACGCAACCTGAGGCCGCCAGAAAGGCTTGCCCCGCCAGCCCACCTTGTCTTGTCTTGAGTGCGGACGTTAAACGCACTTGGCGAGAGGAGTGAGACCCATAGGTCTCCGGTTCGATCCCCTTTGGGGTCGCAACTTTGTACCCGTCGAAACCGGCTGAAATACTTACCGGCGTCCGTCGTTTCTCGACTAGTCGGCTCGTCCGTCTAATCGACACGATGATTGAGCGAGTGAGCGGCAGTGGGGCCCCCTTCACGGTTGCTCGGAGCCTTCATAACCCCGGCATTGCGAGACGTAGAAGAACGAAGAGCGGCGCGATCGAGCGGCATGAGTCGACACGGCTTGCGGCAAAGAATTGCTATCGAAATCTCGGCGATATGAGTCCGTTTCATTGATTGATTAAGGGTGCATGCTTAATTCAACCGCTCTGAGGAACGAACCGTGTCAATCCACTGATGTTGAAGGCCCCTCTAACAAGGGTGCTTGCGTAAAGCTGTAAAGACTAGACTAGACTAGCCAGCCCACCTTGTCTCCGTCGCGTGCTGGCCTGTCGGGGGGTGGCCGGTGGTGTGCCCCCTGTGCCGGCAGCCCAATCTTGCCGTGCTGCCACAGCTCCACAATCTCGTTTGTGAGCCGAGCTTTGCGGTGAGGGTCAGGCTCTTGCAGCACTGCCAGTGCTGCCGCCACAATGTCCCTCCCCTCCAGATCCATGCTGCCACCTGCAGCAAGGTGGCCACGCTACGCGCTGGGAACAAGGGGCGGGGACGGCAGCGGCGGCGGCGGCGCCGGCGGCTGTAATCCCAGAAGACCCTGGGCATGCTGCGGAGCGTGCATCGCTGGCCTTTTCACCAGCTATGACGGCCCACATACTCACAGAGGCAAGGGCAGTGGCAATCGGTTGTGGACCCTTTCTGAGGCGCTGCCCCAGGCTCTAATCGAGGTATGTGATAAGCTCCGGACGTAAAGTGCGTGTCCAGTGGCGTGCAGGACAACCGCTCGAGCGGCCGCATTGCTGGCACCAGCTAGGTTTCCACCCGCCAACTTTGTGCAGCCCTGCCGGCGCTCTCACGCACTCTCCGTCTCCCACTTTCACGCATTCACACGTTTGTCGGCGACAAGTCTACAGAGCGACTACAGACGATGTTGGCACGCACGGCGAGCTCCCTGCTGGCGCAAGCCAGCACCAGCGCCCCCCTCACACAGAACTTTGCTCGGGCAGCCACCGCGGAGCTTTGCAGGGGTTACCACAAGAACGTGAGTGGTAGGCTTCTTGACCTCTGTCTGCGGCGAAGCGGCGCCTCTGGCGGCTCCGTGGCCCGCCCAGCCCGTCCATAAGCCATGTGTCGGAACCCCAAGGCGGCGGGCCAGGCGGGGCGGACCCAGAGAGGGCTGGGCTGCCAACGTGGGGTGGGTCCCGCGGCGGCGGCAGTGCCTCCACCGCTGCCGTACGCTTGAACTCGCTGCTGTCCGCGCTATGCACCCCCTGCTAATGCTGCTGCCTGTTGTTTATTTCTTGTGCCTGCCACAGGTGGTTGACCACTATGAGAAGCCTCGCAACGTGGGCAGCTTTGACAAGGCCGACCCCAATGTGGGCACCGGCCTGGTAGGTGCCCCCGCCTGCGGCGACGTCATGAAGCTGCAAATCAAGGTGGGTGCTGCACAGTGCCAGGGCGACACAGGGCTGCATCGTGCACGGACCGTGCACTGTTGAGGCGCATCTTGTGTGTGGGTGCCGCAGCCCACGGCAGCGGGGCGGCCTGCCGGTGTGAAACGGCAGCTGCCGGGACGCGTCTTTTCGACGGGGTGCGGGATTTCTTTTGCGCTTTACGCCAAGTCACAACCTCACATCACATGACTCCCTGCCTGTGCAGGTGGACGAGCACGGCAACATTGTGGACAGCTGCTTCAAGACCTTTGGCTGCGGCTCAGCCATTGCCAGCAGCAGCGTGGCCACAGAGTGGTGAGGCAGGCTTAGGGGCGCCAGGTGGCGGGATTGACAGCTGGCGAGAATGGCAGCACACGCAAGCCCGCATGCTGAGCTGGAAAGCATTCGGACCTGCTGTTGGGACTGCTGGGGGGCGCCTGCAGCGTGTTACCAACAAGCAGCGCAAGGCCAGCACCAATGGGCAGCAGGGTGCCCGCCTGTCCTTGTGCTTGTGAGCCTGCAGACTGGGCCCCTGGTTGGCCCGCCCTATACCTTTTACTCAACCTTGCCCTCTGCACCCTCCCTCTCGCCGACCGTTCATTTGTCACCCTGCAGGATCAAGGGCAAGGCGGTTGACGAGGTGATGACGATCAAGAACAGCGACATTGCCAAGCACCTCAGCCTGCCGCCTGTCAAGCTGCACTGCTCCATGCTGGCAGAGGACGCAATCAAGGCGGCCGTCAAGGACTGGAAGGCCAAGAACGCGGCACAGCAGCAGCAGCAGCAGCAGGTCGCGAGCGCTTGAAGCGCCTGAGCTTCCCAAGAAGCTGTGTTCTGCCAGGGCCCTGGCCAGCGCCCTGCTCCAATGCTTGATCAATGCTTAAAATAGCGCACGCTGCGGCCGGCGCACGACTGGCCAGAAGGCTGGCCCGCGCCCATGCTGCACGCTGCTGCACCCTCCTCCGCTGTCCGACGATCCTTGGGGGCCGCACACCACCAGCCCACGCCGTGACAGCAATGCATGAAGTTGAATGAGCGCATCGCCGCACCCACCCGCTCTTTCCGTCCCCTTTGCCAAACACACCCCAGCCCTTTGCTCGGACAGCCCGCCCTCCGTCTCCCTTCCCTGTTGTGCTCTCTTCCCTTTGCCTTGCTACCACATCCATCTGATCACTTTCCGCCCCCTTACCCACATTGCCCTGTACCCCTCGGCGCATCTGCTTGCCTGCACGCATGCCCTGCCTCGCCTTTCAGCGCACTTTTCCCACGCCTCACTAGCCCGAGCCGCGTGGGCCCGTATTTTTGTAAGCACCAGCCACTCGCACATCAGGCAAGGCAGGCAGGCAGGCAGGAGTGCGTGTTTTGCTTTGCTTGGATGGCCCCAGCTGCGTGTCTTGGCCGCTACCTGTGCTACCTGTGCAAGCGCCTCACCAGCAGGCAGGCCATTAAGACAGGGTGGGTTCATTCATTGATGCAAACACACAGGTGGGGTCTCCAGCCGGCAATAACCAAGCACTTAAACGCGGCCGCACACTGGTGGGTGGGCACCGCCCTGCTAGGGTTTGAAGCCGCCACATCAGCAGAGGTGGCTCGCCTCCCTCTCCCTCGTTCGATCAAATCTGTATCTGCCGCCAATTCATTACACCTCAACAAGGCCAGCGTCCCTGAGCATGCTTACTGCTGCTGGCCGCCTTCACTCGGCCACCCTCCGCTGCTGTTACCCGCGCCAAGCACGCCTGTTGTCCGCCTCCGTCACCTGTTTCTCGAGTGCGATGCCGATGTCGCAGCTGAGGACGCGAGAGCTACTGCAGGGCGTGCAGCAGCAACTGGCGGGGGTGGCGGCGCCCGCAGTGGCCAGGGGGCAGGACGCCTACTTCAGGCAGGTCATCAAGCACCGTGGGGTGAAGACGCCCGCTGTGGAAGCCGTGTGCACGCAGTTTCTCAAGCAGCAGGCAGCTGCTGCCCCGGCAGAGCTGCGGGAGGTAGCGCTGGCGCTGCTGCGGGAGCCGCTGCAGGTGAGCTGGCGCATGCTTGTGTGTCTTGCCTGATGGTGGGCTGGCGTGTGCTGGTGCGTGCTTGGCTTGCGGGGGTGGCTCATGCTGAGTGCTGTAGCAAAACATTTGTTTTAGCAAGCTTGATCCAATAAGAAGTTGGGAGGCACAACAGTGGCCAGCCTGCCCTTCGTGCCGACTCTTCGACTCCTTTCCCCGCACCTGTGCCGCACAAAGCCTCACACTGCTGCACCCCGAAGACTGCATCGGCGTGCAGGAAGACAAATTGGCGGGCATGTGCCTGTGGCAACACTGCCTGCTCAAAGGCGGCCTGGCTGCTGCCTGGAGGAGTGAGCTGGCAGCTGTGGAGGAGCTGTATGTGTCTGGGCATGTATTTGTTTGGTGAGTCGTTTGATGAGGGGGTAGCAACCGGCGAGGGGGATAGCAATTGGCAGCGTGAAGGGTGCTCGACCTGTGGATAGTTTGTCAGGAAAGCTGGCACCTCTAGAAAGACCTCCCCACAGCCGGGCGCGTCTCAGTGTGGCGTAAGGTGTCAATTTCGGAACAACGGGGTGGGTGTTCAAGTGGCCAAGTACGGCAGGCTAAGAGGCTGGGCACTGCACCTTGTCATGCTAGGGGCCAGGCTTGGCACGCCGCTGTCGCTCAAAAGTCAGCACCTGCCCTGCCCATGCAAGCGCCCCGCCCTCCAACGCTCTCCAGCCCCCCCCCCACATGCCCATGCCCATGCCCATACACATCTTCTGCCTGCAGGTCAACGTGCGACGGCATCTGTGGCCGGCTGCTGGCCCCCCTGGCCAAGCTTCTGCTGCGCAGCAAGCCAGCCGAAGGGGAGGCCTGCTGCCGCGCTGTCATGGCGTGGTGCCAGCACAGCAACCTGTGGCTCAGGCGCTCTTCAGCGGTGGCCTTTGTCACCCTTGCCCGGCTGCCGGACGACAAGGCATGTGATGCATGCTGGGGCACGCTGCGCTGGGGCGCGCTGCGCTGGGCTGTGTGGGCCTGGTCGGGGCTGTGTGTGTGTGTGTGCATGTGTGTGCATTGGGGCTGAGCAGCGGTGGAGGCAGCGGCTGGTTTTGCCCTGGCTCTGGCACTGGCACAGGACAGAGATGCCAGCCACAGGGCAGAGAGCATGGCTGTGTTCTCTGCACATGCCTGTCTCTGCACATGGCTGCGTGCGTCCCGTGCGGCATATCGCTGCACAACGGGCCAGTGCACTCACACGCCTTGAGCTGTGTGCCGCGCTGCCGGGCTGACTCATGCCCGCTGCAGGTCTTCCCAGGCTTCCGGGCCGCCTTGACTGACACCCTGGCAGTGACTGTGCGGGGGCAGGAGCGGTTTGCTCAGGTGCCAAGCAGGCTGGTTGGTGTGCAAAAAAGCCTGCCAACCTGCCTCCCTCCGTGCCTGCTCGCTGAGCCACACAGACTGTCTGCCTTCACGCCCCTTTGACCTCTGTGCTCGTCAGCACCCGCCACCTACCTGCCCTTCCCTGCCCTCCCTCCCCACCTGCCCGTCCTTCATGACATGTGTGCTGCCCTCCCGTCCGCTCTTGCAGACGGGCACCGGCTGGGTGCTGCGGGAGCTTGGGAATGGAGATGAGCAGCAGCTGCTGCAGGTGAGATCCAGCCGGTTTCATCCATGGGCGGATGCAGAGCAGGTGGCTGGTTAATGTAAATAATGGAGAGGTTGCATCTCGAGCAGATCTGCAAGTGGGAATTCACTGCCAGCAGAAGAGGCGCAAGGCCATGGGCTGCTGCAGGATGTTGGTAAGCTCCCAGGGAACCAGCGGGAACAAGTTGATTGATAGGGGTGGCCAAGAGCAGCGGCGGGGTGTGCCAACAGGGGCGGTGGGCGTGGCAAAAGGAGTGAGGGACGGGCAATGATTCGGCTGCCGTTGCTATGAGGCCAAAGCTGCAATGCGGGTGCTGTGCCTGCACCGGGATGCAGCATGTACCTCGTGTGTGTGTGGTGCCTTGTCCTCTCCTGTGTTCATGCATGCTGTGAACGCCTGGCACTTCCTTGTCTGCACATTCTTCGTGCCCCACTGCCTGCCCCTCTGCCGTGACACTTGCTGACCCACTTCTCTGCTGGGTCTGTGTCGCGAGTTTCTTTGCGACGAACAGATTGTAAGCCCGAAAAGGCAAAAGCAAAGCTGCGCCGTTGCTGCTGCTGCTACTGCCACCCTCCGCTGCTGCAGTTTGCAGAAACTCACCTGCAGCACTTCAATCGGGAGGGGCTGAGGTACGCCCTTGAGCGCCAGCCTGCCGCTGTCAGGACTCCCCTTCTAGCACGGCACAAGGAGGTGACAGCGGGCGGGCAGGAGCCAGCTGGTGGGCGGCAGCCGCAGCCGCAGCAGGCTGGCATGGCACCGGCAGTAGCAGCGGCCACAAGCGGCGGCAGCAGCGGGCTGGAGGCGCCGGAGCATGCGGGCCCCAAGCGCAGCCGCCGGCGCTGATGCCCAATCTGAGCCCTGGCGCACTCTGCCAGTGCGCCCACTAGCCCTCGTGCTGCATGTTGCGCGGGTAATGTTACACATGTGTGACAGCTGGCATCCAGTTCGCAGACGAAACGAAATGGCACAAGCTGCTGCCGCTTGCCCGCCGACAAAAGGGGGTGGGGCAGGGCGCGCGCGTCAATTGTCGGGTTCAGCGAAGTGTGGAAGACGGCGAGGGGGTGGGGGGAGCCAAAAAGGCAGCATGCGCGTCAGTGGATTGTGGGAGACGGCGAGGGGGTGGAGGAGCCAAACTGGCGGCATGCGTGTCAGTGGAGTGTGGGGGACGGCGAGGGGGTGGGGGAGCCAAAATGGCGGCATGCGGCACGGGCCGCTGCATGAGGGGAGGACACACTTAATTACACAAGGATGCGGGGGAAGCAGGCTGACAGACGATAAAATAGGGGTGTGGGGATTCTGATCTTCTCAGAGGGGTGGTGGGGGGAGGANGGGAGAGGGGGGGGGGCCTGGGCTCGCCAGCGGGGCATGTGTTGGCAGTGTGTCCAAAAAGCGAGGTTGCGGAGGGCAGTAGCGATGCCAAAAGAATAGGAATGCAGCCTGCCCTTGGGAACACGAGGCGGGCACAAAACCGGCCACGACTGCCTGCAATCCGCAGGGGAGTTGGGATTGGGGACGGAAACAAAATGCTGCGGCGGGAGATGGGAGCGAGCAAGAGAACGAGTGTTCGGAAATCAATCAAGGGATGGGATGGCAGCGCTGACCAGGCTTGGGCCGGGTGCGAAGGCGCTGCTGTACACAGGAGGCATGAATAGGAATGCAGTCTGATGGGGGTGCTCTTGGGAGGCTGGGAGGCTGCGCTGGCCTGATGGATGGCTATGCTGCAGACGCCCCTGCCGTTCCCCAACTCACGGCTTGGCAGCAGCAATGGTGCCACCGCCAGGAAGCATCTCTGCTGTCTCTGCGCCAACCGGCACTGCTGCTGTGGCCAGGGAGGCTGCAGCGTCTACTGCGCCTGCGCTCGGCGGGCCCGCTGCTGTGGCCGGCAGAGCTGCAGCACCTCCTGCCTTGGCCCCCGCCTGCGCTGCCGCCGCTGCAGCCTGCGGCAGGGCGCTGAGGCCCCCCACACGTAAGCTGCTCTTGCTCGTACTCTTGGTGCTGCCGCCGGCAACCCTGGCCGCGGCCGCTGCATTTTCGGCGGCAGCCTTGGTTGCCTGCGCCTTCTTCTGCCGATACTCGATCGCGGCGTGCATGGCCATGCGCACGCGTGGCGGTGCCTGCGAGGACCCCAGAATCTTGGCAGCCAAGGGATCCTCCGCCTCCCCTGCCGCCGCCGCCGCCACATCTGCAGGAGACACTGCCAGCGACGCCGCCGCCGCGGCCGCCGCGCCCACCGCCGCCTGCCCCTGCTTCTTCATCTTGTAATCCATCACCGCCGCAAAGCGGTTGGCCATGCCGTTGCGCTCGCCAGTGCTTGGCCCGTTGGAGTTCATGGGCCCAGTGCTCCCCAGGGACATGCCTCCAGAGGGGCCGCCGCCGTTTGCGTTGCGCACCGACTCTGGGTCTGCAGGCAGGGAGGGAGGGAGGCACGACACGAGGCACACGGCAGGTCAAAAACGTGCTGCCCGAGGGGAGGCGATATGTTGCAGCAAGAGGCATGGCAGGTTGAGTTACGGCAGGCTGGGGGCTGGCAGGCAGGGAAGAGGCCCGGTGGACGCGCAGGCCCCCTTGTTATGCGCCCACGCCCGATGAGTGAGCAGCGCACTCTCTCCAGTCTGTCACCCCACGCCCAGCCCTACCTCACGCTGGTCCTCTTCACCACACCCAGCCCCTCACCCTGGTCCTCACCACACACCCAGCCCTACACCCTGGTCCTACCCCACTAGGCAGCCCCCTCACCTGGCACAGCCTCTGACATCTTGGTGCGCAGCACGGAGGTGTCGCTGAACAGGCGGTCGCGCAGCACAACATACTGCTTGAACCGCTCAATCAGCCAGGGGATGCCTGCAAGCAGGTGGGCGGCCGGGCAGGCACAAAGGTCAACACCCAGGTGGCACACGGGCACAGGCAAGCAGGGGTGTTGCATGACACGGCAGGCAAAGGCGGACAGGCATGGCTTGGGCACAAGTGAGGGAGCTGTCAGGGCAGAGGAGATTCGCACGCTGGTGTGGGCCCGTGCCTTCCGGATCTAGGTGTGCGACATGCATGTGTGTAGATGTATGCATTGGGTGTCAAGTGCATGGTGTGTGGCATGTGTGCGACTCGTGTGCGCTGCGCGCCCCACCTGTGTGCTGCACATCCACCAGGTTGGGCTTGCGCCCGTTCTTCTCACGGAACGCAGCAGTCCAGGTGGACAGCTCCTCCTGCACGCCAGGCGCAGCGGGCACGGGGAGGGATACGATGCTCAGGGTTTGGCCGGTGTAGCACGCACAGCAAGGCAGCGTAACGCCAGCGTGCGCTACGTATGCAACGCACGCACGAATGGCTGCCAAAGCAACATGCACGGCAGATGTTGTGGCTAGAAGGCGCACCGCGCACCGACATGCGCACACCCATGGCGAACACCCTACCGCCCCACATCACGTCCCCTCCTCTGCCCCACCTGCAGCGCCCGGTACTCCCGCAGCTCAGCCTTGAAGGTGTTCAGGATCTGGGTGCGGCTCAGCCGCTTGCCCGTGCGGCTGTCCGACAGGCCCTTGAGGCCCATGCTGTACGCCGCAGCGCGCACAGCGCCCATGTGTGAGCCTGGGCCGCCGCCAGGGTTGGCTGGCACGCCCGAGGCGTGGCCGCCGTTTGCGCCCAGGCCAACGCTGCTGCCAGTTGGCGGCGCGCCGCCTGCGCCCAGCG
>JTEE01000344.1:309258-329693 GCA_002896455.3 Chlorella sp. ArM0029B | reverse complement strand
CGGCGGCGCCGCGCACGCCGCCACCGCCACTGCCGCCTCCTGCTGCAGAGCTGGAAGCTGTAGAGGCGGCTGCATACACAGCCTCCACGGCGTGCAGCACCCGCGTGGCGGCATGCCGGCGCCGTGCCACCGCCGCAAGCTTGCTGCGGTGCTCCGGGCTCTTGGGCTGCCCCCGGAACCGGTCCCCCACATCGGCACGCACTTCGGCAGTCACGATGTGCCCTGCTGCTGCCGTGGACATGCGCTTGCGCGTTGCCAGCGGCTTGGGCTTGCCCAGCTTGGCCTCTGACATTTTGGCGCGCGTCTCGTCGTCGTGCGGACGCCCTGCGTTCCACGCCTGCCGGCCCTGCAGCGGGAGCGGGAGGGGCAGGCACGCAGGGCGGGCAGGATGGCGTAAGCCGGCTGAAGCACCAAACAGACAGCTTGTTAGCCAGTTCCTTTGTCCCAATCAACGAACTTGCGATACCCCTGCCAGGCCGAGGGACCCACAACCCGCCAGCCGCCAGCACCCCCTTGCTCACCACCATAGCCTCTGTTACGCTCCGCCGATAGTCTGGGTCCTTCCACTTTGCCTTCAGTTTCTGGCTCAGCTGCTTGCGCGTGCTCTCCGCCATGGGCACGCCCTTGTTCCAGGCGGGGTGGCCCGGCGGGCGGCCGGGGCCGCGCCGGGGTGGGGACACGCCGCCGGTGCTACTGCTGCTGCCATCCTGCTGCTGCAGGGGCGCAGGCAGCGGGGTGACACGTCAGAGCGAGTGGGGATGTGCATGCAGGCAGGGCGTGCTTTGAGAGCTGAGCAGCGCATTGCCAAGCAGTGTTTGATGGCCGGCGCGGCTGGCGACACAGCAGCGCACGAGTGCGGCACCCGCCGAGAGCTCCCGCCCCACCTGCGCTTGCGCCTTCACCTCGTGCCCGCTGGCTCCGGGCCGGCCCGGCTCGCCGGATGCCAGAAAGCCTGCAACAAAGCGAGAGGCCTGTCAGGAGACGCACCCACCGGCATTGAGCCCCTAGCGCACCAGCACCCGCACGTGCTGTGGAGGGCACTGCGTTGCCCCTGCTCACCGCTATCCGGTCCATATGTAGCTTTGCAAGAGAAGGGGACCGTCCGCAGCCCGCGCGCCTGCCCAAGCGGCCGACTATAGGAAGTCGACGCTGGGGAGGTCGCCAGCTGGCCTAGACGCATGGTGTTCAAAGTGCCATACTCTAGGGAGCGTTCCGGGGTGCAGAGGTTGTGGGCCCAAGGGCAGCCACCCGCTTGCGCCGCCACCAAGCTACAAGGAAAACCGCTGGGAGGAGCTGCGGCCTGCGGAAAGCACTGTTGACAAGCGGCGAGCGTGGTGTAAGCTGCCGCAAGGCGGAGACCTCCCCACTCCAGCTGCATCTGCCGCCGCCGACATGTCACAGCGTGCGCTCCTTGCCGCAGTCGATCTGTTGGTGTGAGAATCACGCCCGGTAGATACTATTACACGTACTAATTACTGTTACATGCAAAATGCACAGATGCCGCGCTTGGTGTGTGTGTGTCTTTACGTGTGCGCGTGTGTTGACTCGCTCCGCCTTTCACAGGCGACGCCCAGCGACACCCGTGGCCGGCCCCTCTGCCGCAGCCACCGCCGGTGCGGCAGCCGCCTGGGCGAAGGCACCATCCAGCCAGGCCATATGCTTGGTCAGCCAGCCCTGCAGGCTAGCCATCTCTGCAGATGGGGTTGTAAGGGGCATCGAAGCAACCATGTTGGTGGCCTGCCAGCTCTGGTTGTCTCATGGCAAGCCCAACCGAGCGGCCAAGCCAGATGCAACCCCAGGCAGCACAGGTGTCACCCTGGCCGCGGCACAGATGTTGCCAGCTGGCATGCTTACCGGCCGTCCACTGCTGCTCTGAGTTTTGGTACCACGGCTTCAGGAGGACGTCCTCGTAGCGGTCAAAGTTCCGCAGCACGGCAGGCTTGATCTGCGGGGCGGGCCACAGCAGCAGAGGGAGTTCCCGTTTGTGTTGGCTTGCGGCAGCACATGATGCTCAGGAAAGGCTGCAGTTGCCTTGATCCAAGGCGATCCAGCTCACAGCCGGCTCGCCCTTGCAGTGCAACCCTTCGCCGCCACCCTCCCTGACCCACTCTTCACACAATCCCCACCTGTGCTGTAACGGCGGTGAACATGCCGTCGATGGTGGCATCTGACCACACCCCCGCCCGCAGCTGCGCCCAGCGCGCCGCCGCTGCGCTGTTGAAGCGCGGATCGACCCACATGCGCCTGCAAGGCAGGCATGGTGCACACAGTTTGCATATGTAGGCAGTGAATAGCCATCCAGCCAGCAGGCAGGCGACTGTATCTGTCGCTAGCATACGTTTTGCCACCTTGTACAGCAACGAGCTCTGCGCAGCCAGCACCATCCCACCAGCAGCCCCCACCCACAACCCCGATCTCCAGTCCCAAACTCGTCCCAACGAGGACTGCGCACTCCACACCAGGGACTGCCATGCCCCTGGCCTTCTCTGATCCCTCTTGAAGTTTATTGTAGCATGCACGTTCTTTACCTACAGCTGAACCACTAAACAGGGGGGGAGGCCACGTCCACACGTGGCCTCCCCCCCTGCCGCCGCCGCAACCTAGATCAATACTAGAGAGCAACAGGCGCAGCCGTACCAGCGGCTGAGCCTTCCCTCCTGCCGCCGCGGCAACCCAGATCAATACGAAGAGAGCAGCAGGCACACCTGTACCAGCGGCTGAGCCCGTCATCTGGGTCGATCACACAGCGCTCCTGGTCGGCGCAGATGAGGAAGCGCCAGCCCTCTGGGGAGATGGCAGACCCGCCAGCCTGGCCTGCAATATTGATTGTTTGGTAAACAGGAACAAGAAGACCAGGGGGGCAGGCAGGTTGGGGCGGGGGCAGGCAGGTTGGCAGGCAGGCAGGTTGGCAAGCACAGCGAAATATTGTTGTGGGACAGCGGGAAGGGCGCGCAAATGGAAGTAAACCAGGCGTGGGCAGAGCAGCGCTACTTGTGGCTGCAAGGGGCATGTGGGTGGGAACGGCAGCGCACGGCTTGTGGCTGCAGGGTGCACAGACGGTTCGGACTGACATGGCAATGAACCTGCCTTGCCAGCTCACACCGCCAGGTCCCGCCCCCCTGGACCCCTGCCCTTGCCTCACCTGGCCCGCTGGTGCCCCCACTGTCCCAGCCCTGCACCGGGTAGCCGCAGCAGAGTCCGTAGGCCTCGTTGTAGTCCCAGGCGGGGCCTGCCGCCATGGGGGAGCCCTTGTCCTTGTGCAGGTAGATGGAGCCGCTGCGGGGGAGGGGGGGAGGAGGAGGGGAGGCGGGCCTAGGTGATGAGGGGCAGGAAGCATTGCAGACAGCTGCAGGGGACGGGAGGCAGGTGACGAAGGCGGGAACAAGCATTTTATAGAGAGCCGCTGCAAGAATGGGGAGGCAGGGGAGGCAGGCAGGCAGGGTTATGTGCAGAAAGAGAAGGCGGACAAAACTATTGTAGAGAGAGCGGCTGCAGGGGGGGGAGGCAAGCTCAGGTGATGAAGGGTGGGAGCGAACACTGTAGACAAGAGTTGCTGCAGGGGAGGGGAGGCATGTGGGGTAGGGGAAGAAGGCGGGCACAAGCATTGTAGAGAGAGCCCCTGCAGGGGACAGGAGGCAGGTGACGAAGGGACGGGGGCAACCACAGGGATGCGGGAGTGCATGCTGTAGACGCTTAACCCAATGTTGCTTCTGCTGTAGTTGAAGCGGCGGTGCAGCCCTGTGCAGGCCAGGCGACCCGGTGTCACGTGTGGATGACTGATGCGCCGCCAGCTCACCGCCCTGCCACCTCAGCAACACACAACCCTGATGCGCCGCCAGCTCACCGCCCTGCCACCTCAGCAACACACAACCAGCCAGCTGTGCACCCTGCCACTCACCGGTAGCCATCCGGATTCTTGGTGAGCTCCGTGAGCAGGAAGTAGTCCACCCAGGCGGGGCCGTCGATGAGCGTGGTGTAGCTGGGGGAGCGGCTGCAGAGGCCAGGGAGGCGGGCGGGCACAGGCACAGGCAGGCGTAGGCACAGGCAGGTGTAGGCACAGGCATTACTCTCAGCTTCCAAGCGGGGCCGCAAATCAAGCAGTGCAGCTGGGGAAGCAGCATTGGAGAGAGGCAAGGGGGAAAGCATGCCCGCCCCTTAAAAAATGTGCCCCACGGCGGGCCCAATTGCTTGCTTGAATTGCTACTTTAGCCCAGTCCGTTGCAGGTGTCACCTGACGGGTGGATCAGCCCCCAGCCCCTCAGTTACGCACCTGAGCCAGTCGGGTGCCTCCAGTGCCTCCTGGAACGCCTGCAGGTAGTTGGTCAGCCAGGTGCGCGCCTCTGGCGGGTTCTTCTTGGGGTCCCTGCACACAAGCAGGTGGGGGGCACACAGGTGGGGCAGGCGGGGGCGGGTCAGGTTGGGGCTCATGGTGGGGTAGCGGCCAGCAGCAGCGGCGGGAAGCAGCTGGCCACAGGGCCACGGCCATGTAGAGCTGGATCAAGCAAGGGGGGCACCTGCTTGCCGCACGGCCAAAGCACCTGCTCAGCCCCCCTGCCCGGTGCTGTTGAAGCAGCTCACAGGAGGAGGAAAGGGTTCTGCCAGCCGGGCAGCGGTCCCATGCGCACGTCCTTGGCCTCCAGGTTGTCGTTTTCGTAGCTGCAGTGAGGGGACAGGAGGAAAGTGTGAGTCGCAAGTTGCAATGTGTTTGCAAGTCGTAATTACAACAGGCGAGTTCTCCACTGCCCTCTACATGCCCAACACAGGCAAACTCCTCGTCTGCACGCGTCCCACAGATGCGCCCTCACAGCAATCGAGATTCGATTAGCAATAAGCTGGCCGGGCGGCTCACCTGAAGACGTAGCCCCCGCTGAGGTCTGGCAGCTCCAGCTTGGTGATGTTGACACGGTCGGGGGACTGCAGGGGGGACGCGGGTGGCATGCAGCAGACATTATGAGGTCGCACGTGGGAAGTGCAGTGGCGTGCAGAGCATGGTAGGGCCGAGGGTATGGAGGGCAGCTAGCGGGCATGCCAGGAAGGGAGGCTGCAGGGGTGACATCAGCAGTATCGCAAAGTGTAAACAAATAGTGGGCATCCTGGGGCACAGGTCTCCTGGGGCTTGCATGGCGAGGCAAGTGCAGGTCGCGTGCAGAGCAGGATGGGACGAGGGTGTGCAGGGCAGCGAGTGCGCCAGTGGGAAGCAGCCGCAGCAGCGGTGCTGAGACGGAATGCCTTGTTCTTGTGCCAGGCAGCGACATGCCAGCTGGCGCCAGCTCACCCCGCCAGCTCACTCACCCTCTTGATCCTCTCCAGCCCGATGTAGATGCCGTGGTAGTGGTCCAGAGACAGCTGGGGTGCACCGTCGTCCTGCAAGCAGGCCAGGATGCCACAGGCAGGAAGGATGAGCTGCTGGCAGGGCTACTCGCGCAGTGGAATGGGAGAGGGACAGGGGGAAGGGCGGCGCCTCTGTGCACCTGCTAAGAATTGGCTCGACCAGGGGGTCATTGCCGGGACAAGCACGTTGAATACACGGCTTGACTACCTGCAGAAAGAGCCTCGCCCAGCCGGTACGCAACTGCACACGCTCCCACCCGCAGGAGCACCCACCCACTGCGTCGGCGAACCGAAGCGGGGTCACCAGGAGACAGAGCTCCACCCATGCGGTGCCCACACACCCCATGCACCCCACACACCCCATGTTCTCACACACACACCGCTGCAACCTTAAATTTACCTGGAGGAAGAGCTCGATCCAGACGGTGCGCGAGGCGTAGCGGCCCGAGGCGCGCGCCAAGTTGTAGGTCAGCCAGTTGCGCACGCCCTGGGTCAGATCCACCTCGTCGCCGCCATACCTGCGCAATGTTTTGGGTGGGGTCAAGAAGAGGGCGGGGTGAGGGAAAGGGGTAACGCTGGGGTGTGGATGTCAGCGAGGAGGAAGGAATGCGTTGGGTCAGGGTCATGCCTGAGAGCAAAGAGGGTGGGGAGAGAGTTACTCTGGCGTAGAAGTGGGAAAAGGAAATGGGGGCAGGAGGCGGGTCACACCCATCTGATCTGCTCCACATGAAATAAGGGAAAAGAGAGCCATGACACTAAAGGAAAGTATGGCGGGTGAGGCGGGTGACAGCATGCGGCTGGTCACTGCTTCCTCGTCCCCTCACCCACCCCACCCCACCGGCCCCTGCACGCCCCCGGCCCGCCTCACAGGATCCATTCGTCATCTGCTGGCATGCCCAGGAAGGGGAACTCCAGCTTCTTCCCGTCCTCCTTCTCAAGGTCCAGCCTGAAGCTCTTCTTGGTGGCGTTGGCACTGGCTGCATGTCCAAGATTTGTGGGGAGAAGGCATTGGTGTGAGTAATGGGGTGCTGATTCAGGGAGTGAGGGGCTAATTCAGTGACTGGGTGAGATGCCGCAGGCGGGGCAGCAGCGGGTTGTGAGCCAGCGCAAGAGCCAGCGCAGAGGCAGCGTGCAAGGAGGCAAGTGCACAACATAAGTTGAGGCCATGCCATGCGTGCTTCCGAGTGTTCTGAGGATCAGACGCGTGCATCACACAGAGTATGGGCTGCACTGTGGTTCCTTTGTGCATGAGGCCCTCCCAGCCGAACAGTAAGCCCTCCAGCCAGTCGCTGCCGGCAAGACCCCTCCCGCCCTCCCACTCACTCGTGCCGCGCACAGCGGCATCCGCCAGTCCCTCATAGTCCTCAAACGCGCCTGCAGAGGGTTTGCGATACGCACCGATTGGTGCCAATGCACGCGTCCAGGCAGCGCCAGTTGGCAGCGCACTCGTGCAAGGCACGGCACAACATTCCCTCCCTCCAAGAAAGCGCCCGCCACGGGTCCTTCACGCCCCTCGCTCACACCCCACCTGCGCTGCAGGTGCAGACTCGCACAGTCGCGTTCACGCCCTTCTCCTCCAGCTTGGCGCCGGAGGTGTCGAGCACCACCACTGGCAGGTTGCTGCTGAACCCCAGCGCCTGCAGCTGAGCGCAGCACGCCCCGCCTCCAGCGCCGGCGGCAGCCGCCTCGGCCGCTCCCGGCGCAAGGGCGGCCTGCAGGCTGGCGGTCGTCTGGCGCAGGGTCCTGCGCGCGTGCACGGGCGCCGCCGTCGAGGAGGCGGCCATCAGGCAACAGCAAGCGGCGAGCAGCGCCCAGCAGGGCAGCAAGAGCGGGGGACGCGGCATGGAGGAGGGTGTGTTTGCTTGACAACGCGGGCGATCGCCAAGCAAAGCTGCTTGAAACAAGACAACAAGCAAGCAAGCGGAGACATGCAGCCAGCGCCACAGCAGGCTCCATGCGGCTCCAAGACTCCCCTTGTGCTCGCTGATTGTCTTGCATTTTTCGCGCTTAATTTGACACCGTCGATTTACAACAGTCTTCTCAGAGCGCACGCGCGGGCAAGCAGCAGGCGAACTGCCGGTCAGCAGTGCCCAACTCTTCGCTAGTTCTTATTAAAAGGTGCCCATCGGGTTGGTCGACATGCAGGAGGGCCTTGACGATGTCAATTTGCAGCGCCCCGACGAAGCCGTCGCGCTCACAGCCGATGGCCTCCTACACGCGCTCACGCTTCAAGAGGGCGACGGGGAGGTGCCTCAAAAGTATTCTCGCTGCCTAGGTGAGGCGCCGTAATGCTGCTGCGCAATGCCGCAGCGAGCCAGCGCACCTTTGCCGCCGCCGCCGCCGCCGCCGCTGCCTGCGTGGGTGGCGCCTGGGAGTCTACCACTGCGTGCCGCCGGCTCCTTCTGTCTCAACCCACAGCACTCTGCCGTCCCTGCAGTGCACTACGTTGGGCGCCTGGAAGCCAGCGGGGAGCTGTTCATGGACACCCGCAACGAAAGCCAGGCGGAGGAGCCGCAAGTGGTGATCGCCGGGCGACGTGCGTGGGTTGGTGTGTGTTGGGGAGGTGGCCCGAGATACGCAGTCTTGGCTTTGCATCTGCAAACCAACTGCTTGCCTCCGTCTTTGCGGTTGCTTGGCTGCCCCGCTGCTGCCGCCGTGGCCTGCCGATGCTTCGCCCGGCAGTCCTGGCGGCTGTAGCCCCTCGCCCTGATCCTGTGTGCACGTGGTGGGGCGACCTCCTGCCGCTCTGAGTGTCTGTGCAGATGCGGCGCATCTGGAGACGGGGCTTGCACTGGCGGTGGCGCGCATGCGGAGCGGCGAGCGCTGCCGCGTGTGGGCTGCCCCCAAGTATGGGTATGGCGAGCGCGGGAATTTTTCCTTCCCCACCGTGCCGCCCAACGCACATCTCGTGTGAGTGAGGAGAACAGGCTGGCGCCGTTCCGTGCTGTGCCATGCTGCGCAGCCTTCCTGGCTACCCCAATTGTGCATGCGCACGCATGTGTCTGGGCCAGATGAAGGACCGGGCTCCCTTCCCACCCCTTCACACTTTCCTCCCCACTTCTGCCTGTGTAGCTATGTCCTGGAGCTGCTCGATTTATAGCCGCCCAAGCAATGCCTTACCTCCCTTCATCCCTCTTCCCTGCCCTTTGTTCCCCCCTCTCGTGCCTGTGCAGCTATGACCTAGAGCTGCTCGACTTTGAGCCCCCCAACGATGAGAAGGAGCGTACTTTGATGACGTTTGAGGAGCGGCTCGAGGCGGCGGAGCGGCGGCGGGCAGACGGCAATGCAGCCTTCCAAGCGGGACAGGCAGGGGAGGCGCTGAAGAAATACAGGCGAGTTGGCACCACTCGATTGGGTAGCTTGGCGGGTGTGCAGGGGGTAGAAGGTGGTGCTGGCATCGCGTTCTTTTAGGCAGGGGTGGCGGACGAGCGGTGGATGGGGAGAGCTTGGAAGTGGGCAGGTGGGTGGGCATGGATGGGGTAGGCTGAATGGGCTGCATATGGCCAGGCTGGGGCCGTTCCCGACATGTGCGCGCAGCTTTGCGAGCGCCCTCCTGACCGCCACTGCCGCCGGTACCCGCCACCACTTACTGCCAGGCTGGCTCTAGCCTGGGCTGCACAGGACCTTGCCCACGCCACCGCATGCCTGCCACTCCTACATCACACCCAACTTACAAAGCACCTATTCTTCATGTGCTTGCAGGCTGGCACTGTCTTACATTAATGAGGACCTGTTGATTCAGTTGGGTGATTTCCACTTCTACAAAGCCATGGAGGTCAAGCGCGCCGTGCAGCTCAACATCGCAGCCTGCCAGCTGCGCCAGGCAAGTGGCGAGTGCTCTCTCACACACGTTTTGTATTGCCGCTCGTATTTATTCCCGGTTGTGTGCCGCACCGGGAGCCGGCATCTTTGATGAGACGCACACGGTGTAACAGGCAGGGAGGAAGGAAGGAACGAGTGTGCGCAGGAGCGTGCGAGCGTGGCTGGGTGTGGCTGGATGAAGGTCGGGGGTCCAGCTGTGTCGGATTCGCTTGGGGTGGCCAGCAGACGACGCCGGCAGCACATGTACGTGCAGCGGAGGCACCTGACCCCCGCTGCGCTGCGTTGCCCCGTAGCACACACCTCCTGCTCTTTGTCCCATCCTTTCCGCAGGAGTACTGCAACGCCGCCATTGTGACGTGCGGAGGCACTTGCCCCCGCTACGCTGCCTTGCCCCATGGCACAACCCCCATGCCCTTTGCCCCATCCTTTCTGCAGGAGGACTATGACGCCGCCATTGTGACGTGCTGTGAGGTGCTTTCAGAGGATCACAAGAATGCAAAGGCGCTGTTCCGGCGGGGGCGGGCGCGGCATGCGCTGGGGCAGCTCGCAGCGGCGCGGACGGATTTGGAGGCGGCACGGGCGGCGGCGCCTGGGGACGCGGGGGTTGTGCGGGAGCTTGCGGCGGTCAACACGGCACTGAAAGAGGTGTGTGTATGTGTGTGATTGGGAGCGTGGGGAAGCTGGGAACGTGGCCGGGACGGCTGCCTGCACATGTCCCTCTGTGTTGTGTGATCTGCACAGCTCTAGCTGGTGACCGCACAAAGAGACAGCTCAGCTGGTGGTGCTGCTTGGAAAGTGAATCCTCCTGCTGGTGGTGCCTGCATGCCTGCATGCCTGCATGCTGCCTCTCTGCATTGCGCGGCCACGTGTTGGCCCGCAAGCCTCAAGGCTCCCGCTCCCCTCCCATGTACGGCAGGAGCGCGCGGCGGGGAGCAAGCTGTTCAAAGGCTACTTTGAGAAGAACAGCGAACGGCTGTATGAAGAGGAGGAGGCTGCGCAGCCAGCAGCAGAAGCGACACTAGGCGCAGATGATGGGCAGCAGCAGCCTGACAGTGCTGGGCTGCAGCAGGCGCAGCGGCAACAGCAGCCTGGCATGCTGCTACGGGTGTCGCTGCTGCGGTGGTTTGCTGCTGCGGTGGGGCTTGCGGCCCTGCTGCTGCCGCTGCTGCGGCGGTGGGTGCCGGGGTTCATCTGAAGCGTACAAGTTTAATGATCCCTCATTTGATTTCCGAGTGTGTGTATGTGAACTGAGCCTTGGCTGTAACGAAACGATCCGTAGTGCAAGCAGGCAGCGCCAGAGCCAGAACTTGGAACCCCTTGGCACCGACTTGTGGTAGCGGTTGGCCTGTGTAGGGGAGAGATTTGTAAACCAGGAGGAACCACATGTTTGAGAAGTGGCACATTGTGCTCCACAGATTATGTAAGCACAGCTGTCCGGCTGTGGACTGGATGACACTGGCCACCGCCGCGCCCGACACCTCATCCCGCCGCCAGCGCGCACGGCAGGGTGAGATTGATTTAGAGTGCAGCACATTCCTAATCTGGACCCACGTTACTTTCACAGCTTGTCAACATGAGACGTTCAGGGCGCCTCTTGGGGCTGCTTGCCCGCCGCTTTGGCGCGGAGGCTGGCGTGAGCACCGCCGAGACGGCCACCACCGCACCGCGGTTCTTCACGGCTTCAGCCCTGCGCCAGCCCATCATCGGAGGTGGGGACGGGCACCGATCCCCGCTGCACAGAGTGGTAGTGTCCGCGGGCGTGCCGACAGCCAGCCCCCGCGCATTGCGGCAGGCGCAGCCAGAACCAGTCCGCCAGATGGTGGCCAGATACGCCGGGTGGCCGCATGCGACCCGCCGCCCGCTCGGGGTGGTGCAAGCCCTGCCGCCGCCGCTCAGCTGCCGCCCGCCTGCCCGACCAGGAGCAGCTGCCGCGCGCCGCCGGTGGTAGAATAGCCTCCGCCCCTCCCTCCCACACCCGCTGCAGGCCTGGCCAGCCTGCCCGGCCATGGCGCTGCTGGCATGGCGCGCTGGGGAGCCATGCGCCCCATCTCTGTGCAGGCGCTCAAGCCCAGCGACAAGTGAGGGGGAGGCGTGAGGGCAGGCTTTGATTTGAACGTCGGTTGCAGCGCTAGTCAGTGGCTGTTTTGAACAGCCGGAGCTTGCCAATATCGCTCGGCCACACATGCACGCACTCCCGCCACCCTGGTTTTCGGGGCACCGCCAGCCAGCCCCCGCGTGTCGGCCCGGCACCTCACCTGCCACTCCCCACAACCGTCAGTTACCCAGCCCGCACTACATCGCTCCCACCCCCTGTCCCCGCACTCCCCTGCGCCTGCCTGCCCCCAGGTTCGAACCCCGCCACAACAGCATCAGCTCGGCTGAGAAGACGCACATGGCGCAGTTTTGCGGGTTTGACAGCCTGGACGCTCTGGTGGAGGCCACGGTGCCTGCCGCCATCAAGCGGACCGACGGCATGCCCTTGGGGCCCAAGTACCACGAGGGCCTGACCGAGAGCGAGTTCCTGACAATGTTCAAGTGAGCGGGCAGCCGCAGGGTGGTGGCGGGAACGTTCCCTCTTTGCAAACAGGGACCGCGGGTTGGTCACCGGCGGATTGGTAATCGGGATGCGGTAAGGCGTCGGGCTGGTGAGCTGCCGGTGCTGCTGGTGGTGCTTTCCCACCCACCAGGAGGGGGTGGCAAGCTTCTAGCCATGTGAAAGGAGGAGAATTGGGGGAGAGAGGGGGAGGAGGGGGTGCCGAGAAGCCGGGTTGGTAATGGTGCCGGCGTTCAAATCGGCAGGTGGCGGCTGTCTGTGCTGACCTGGCCTGCCTTGCCCTGTCAGACTCACACCCCCCACAAATGAGGTGGTGGCAGGGCAGCGTGTTGCAGAGCTGTGTGGCTGGCTCACCATCCCCTACTGCACGGTCACACAAGGCACCCGCTTTTTAGCGCACCCTGCTCCCACAGAAACACGCTTGGAGACGTGTGCGCAGCACACAGGCGACCAAGCACAGTGCACTGTCCTCTTCAGTCCCTAGCATTTCTTCGCACTGCAGGGAGACGACTGAGGGGGTCGTAACACAGTTATCTCCAGGCATGCGCTGGGGTGCCCGTGGTCCTAACACTTCAACAACTGCCTGGCTGCCCCTGCTTGCCTGGTTGCTTGGCTGCAGGGAGATGGCTGGCAAGAACAAGGTGTTCAAGAACTACATTGGCATGGGGTACTACGGCACCCACATCCCCCCGGTCATCCTGCGCAACCTGCTGGAGAACCCGGGGTGGTACACCCAGTACACGCCCTACCAGGCAGAGATAGCACAGGGCCGGTGAGCAGGGCGGCCAAGCGCTCTGGCTGGGAGCAGGCGGGCGGCTGCTTGGGGAGGCACCGAGTTTGATTTGTTTACAGCCCTGCAGTGTTTACCTCTGTCCATGCCTCTCTCTGCAACAGGGTTTCACGTGCCCCTGTTGTGCCTGGCAAAGCTGCAGTACCACTGTGCGACCTGCCGGGCTTGCGTGGCCCTATCGACTCTAGTGCTGGTGTCATACCCGTGCTGATGTCTCACCATTTGTCCCCCCTTCCCTCCTCTCTATCCCTGCCTCCCCGATCGCTGCAGCCTGGAGTGTCTGCCCAACTTCCAGCACCGCGGTAAACGCCTGCCTGGCATGCCCATGTCCTTACTGCAGCGTCTCACCATCCATCCATTCTCCCTTCCGCCTCTTTGTGCAGCCTGGAGTCCCTGCTCAACTTCCAGACCATGGTGGCCGACCTGACGGGCATGCCCATGTCCAATGCCTCCCTGCTGGACGAGGCCACCGCCGCCGCCGAGGCGATGACCATGTGCAGCGCCGTGGCGCGCGGCAAGAAGCCCCGCTTCCTCGTTTCCTCAAAGTGCCACCCGCAGACCATCGCCGTGTGCCAGACGCGCGCAGACGGGCTGGGACTCAAGGTGGGCGGGCATGTGGGGGACACGGGGCGTGGAGCATAGAGGAAGAGGTGGGCAGCACAGGCGCAGTTGGCGGCTGTGGCACACTAGTGAGAATGCCGAGCAGCCAGCGGGTTAGGGCCCCAAGCTGCGAGGAAGAGGGAGGGAGGGGGAGAAGAAGGAGGGCGCGGCACGCTGAGCCGCCTTGCAACGCAGCTATTCTGTAGCTGCACGTATCAGTGCACTCTTCAGGTGACGCGTGATAGCGGCTCCTCACAAAGGAACCCCGCAATGCATTGTCTAAGTAGACGCATGCAAGTCTGCATGGAATGCACCAAATCGGTTCCTTTGGCGTTGTATCCATGAACAGACACTGACTTAATCCATCGGATGCCTGATTGATGCTGTGCGCAGGTTGAGGTGATGGATGAGGGCACCTTCCCCATGGACAGCGACGTGTGCGGCATCCTGCTGCAGTACCCCGCAACCGACGGCAGCATCCACGACTACAAGGTGAGGTTTGTGAGGTTTAGGGTTTGGGGTTGTGAGGCTTGTTTGTGGGTGGGTGGGTGTGGGATCTTCAGATATTACTTGTTTTAGCGGCGGTCTTCAGATCCTCGCTGTTGTTAGACAGGCGGCATCACTTGGGTGCGTGAGAGATGGGGGGCTGGGCGCAGGTTGTCCCGCATACACATGCTGGCGCCGCCTCGCTGCATCTCACCACCTGTTTGCCTTGTCTTAGCCCGCCGTGAGGACGGCAGGCATTCTCCCCTTGCGTGGCGATTGCCGGGTGTGTGGCCACTGCACGCCCCAGCTCCGAGTGCCAACCCGTGACATGCTTGCATTGCCTGCCCTGCCCCTGCAGTCCATTGCTGCCAAGGCGACCGCTGCCAAGGTCAAGGTGGTGGTGGCCACCGACCTGCTGGCGCTGACCAAGCTGACGCCACCTGGCGAGTGGGGTGCCGACATCGTCATCGGCTCTGCACAGGTGGGCAGGGCAGAGAATGCATGGAGGAGCACTGAGGGGGGCAGGGCGGCATTGGGGCCAGGCAGGGGGGGAGTCCAGGCTGGGGTGTGCGCTGCGCTGTGCTGTGCTGTGCTGTGCAGGACATGCCGATGCCCGTGCCACGTAACATCTGTGCGCTGTCCAGAGCTGCCTGGCTGTCCCCTTGTCCCTCAGCCTCTAACCTCCTGTCCCCACCCCGCCCACCCCCTACCCGCAGCGCTTTGGCGTGCCCCTGGGCTACGGCGGCCCCCACGCCGCCTTCCTGGCGTGCCACGAGGAGTACAAGCGCCTGCTGCCCGGCCGCATCATCGGCGTGACCCGCGACGCCCAGGGCGGCCCCGCCCTGCGCATGGCCATGCAGACCCGGGAGCAGCACATCCGCCGCGACAAGGCGACTTCCAACATCTGCACCGCGCAGGTGGGGGGCGCGGGCGGCTGTGTGTTGGGTGCCTTGTGTTGATGATTGTCGCGGCAGCGGCAGCGGGGGATGGCTTGAAGCGAGGGCAGGCACGGGTGTTATGGTCACTCAAACACAATGCAACTGGGTGGCACGTGGGGCAGGAGATGTGGGTTTGAGGTGTGCTGAGTCCTAAGCAGCGGCTTCGTGCGGCAGACGGCCACCGCTTGCTACATCCCAGCTAGTGCTGCCTCTCTGACTCGTTTCTCACACCCTGCCTCCCCGCCCCTGCAGGCGCTGCTGGCCAACATTGCGGCCATGTACGCTGTGTATCACGGACCCAAGGGCCTCACCGCCATTGCCGACCGCGTCAACGGGCTGGCCGCCGTGCTGGCCGAGGGTACGCTCACGCTGGGGGCTGGGCTGTCTCCACATGTTGCAACTGTGTGGTGCAAAGGGGAGTGCAAGCCTACTGACGTGTTGAGGATCAGCGCGGCTGCTGCTGCGTCGGCGGCACAGCTGAGCCGTGCCTTGCTCGTGCTGCCTGCTCACTGCCCCACCGCTGCCCTTACCATTGCAGGTGCCAAGAAGCTGGGCCACAGCGTGGGCTCCGCCCCCTTCTTTGACACCGTGTCCATCACCGTGGGCGACGCGCCTGCTGTGGTCGCGGCGGCGGCACAGCATGGCATCAACCTGCGCCAGCTCAACGCCTCCTCCGTCTCCATCTCTGTGGATGAGACCACCTCCCTGGCCGATATTGACGAGCTCTTTGCCATTCTGAACAGCGGCAAGGCGGCAGGGTTCACCGCCGAGAGCCTGGCGGCGGGCGTGGAGGCCGGCGTGGGCGCCTTTGCCCGCACCACCCCCTTC
Organism: Chlorella sp. ArM0029B; assembly: GCA_002896455.3. Lineage (NCBI taxonomy): Eukaryota > Viridiplantae > Chlorophyta > Trebouxiophyceae > Chlorellales > Chlorellaceae > Chlorella > Chlorella sp. ArM0029B. Next base: position 314,344 of record JTEE01000344.1, on the reverse strand, counting down.
CTGCAGCACGAGGTGTTCAACGCGTACCACACCGGTGAGGCGGGGCAGCGACGTGCGGGCACTGTGGTGTGTGTGTGTGTGCGGAGGCTTGGTGGGGCGGCGTGTGTGCACTGTGTAAGTGCGGGGGCGATGGATTGCTCTGTACAGCACATCACTCCCCCACTGGTGCAGCTCCACTGCTGAACCCTGCCTGGAGCACCCCGCATCGTGGCCTCACGTGGCACCCCACCCACCCTACCCTCATCTCACATCCTCCCCCGCTCCAGAACACGTTTTGGTGGCCTTTGCTGGCCTCTGCTGGCCCCTGCTGGTGCTTGCCCTGCCCGCCTCCACTCCACTTCTGCCTCCCCTGGTACTTAGCCATGCCCATCTCCCCTCATCTCCTGCCCTCCCCGCCTTGCAGAGCACGAGCTGCTGCGGTACCTGAAGCGCCTGGAGAACAAGGACCTGTCCCTGTGCCACTCCATGATCCCCCTGGGTTCATGCACCATGAAGCTCAACGCGACCTCGGGTGGGTGGGTGATGCCTTGTGTGGGTGGGAGCCCAGGGGTGCCTGTGGGATGGGATGGGTTAAGGGAGATCTGCTTATCACCAAGGGACACGTGCTCAAGGGCACAAGGGGGGTGGGTTGGGCCTTGTGTGGGTGGGAGCCTGCCAGCTCAGCAGGGGCAGGAAGCGCAGCATGCCAGCCCAGCAGGGCAGGGCAGCATGCATCCAGCTCAGCATATGCCACGATCTGCAATTGGCGCGTGCTCCGTGAAGCTGAGCCCAACTGCGGGTGGCTGTTGAAGCAAGGAGGACACAGCGCAGCGCGCCAGCACGTTGTGATGCGTTGTGATGTGCAGCGGGGGAGCGCAGCCCTGTGTGCGTGCAGTTACAACCCACACGCTCGCTCCCAGATTCCTGACTCCTCGCCACCTCCCCGCCTCCCTCTTCCCTCCCCNCATGCAGAGATGATCCCCATCACCTGGCCCGAGCTGGCCAACATCCACCCCTTTGCACCCATGGACCAGGTGCAGGGATACCAGGAGATGTTCGAGGTGAGCACACACAGGAGGGGGGGCAGGGTGAGGGCACGCTGGGACATCAAGGCGGGGAGGGTGTGGCAGGGAGTAGGTGCAAGGCCTGGCAGGCAAGGCGCATGTGTGGGGCCGGGGGGCGGGAGGAGGTAGTGCAAGAGTGTAGGCCTGGGTCGGGAAACGATTTGTGAGTAAGGAGTGTGAAAGGGGGGCTGCATAGTTGCCCCAGTGCACGAGGCTTGAAGCACGAGTTGTTGCACAGCCGTGGCAGCACTGCCGGCAGTAGCAGCAATGTCATCAGCAATGCGTGATGCACCCATGCCGACGTGAACGCGGAAGGTGTCCCTTCTCTGCGTCACCTTGCCCCGCCTGCCTGCCCTCCTGCCCCCCTGCCCGCCTGCCTATGCCCCTGCAGGACCTGGCGCAGCAGCTGGCCACCATCACCGGCTTTGACGCCGTCAGCCTGCAGCCTAACTCCGGTGAGTGGGGAGGACGCTGCTGCTCTTGCAAGCGAGGGGTGGGCCAGCTGCAGGCAGGTGGATGAGCTCACGCCACCGCATGACAATAATGAATGGCCCGCCCCTGGTCTGCGCGTCCCGCCCATGCCCATGCCCGCCACCCACTTTTTGTTTGTTTGTTTTGCCTGCCTCACCAGCTCACCAGACCCGCTCACCGCATCCGCCGCCCCGCTGCCCTATCCCCTCGGTTCCTGCCCCGCAGGCGCCAGCGGCGAGTACGCCGGCCTCATGGCCATCCGCGCCTACCACCAGAGCCGGGGCGACCACCACCGCAACGTGTGCATCATCCCCGTCTCCGCACACGGCACCAACCCTGCCTCCGCTGTCATGGTGGGTGGGAAGCGGGGGATCGGGTGTTGTGGGTTGATGAACTTGTGGTGGCAGCATGCGCAAATGACAGCGCAACGCACTGTCTGCATGGGACATTCGTGAGGGACCTCCATCCCCACATGGGCCTGCCTGTCGCTTGCTCGCATCCCTGTGCTGCCCGGCTTGCGTTTGTCTGCCCTACCCAGCGCCCTGCCAGCCTGCGCCTCCTCCTCTCCCAACGCCCCTTCCTCACCTGCGCCTGTGCCTGCGCCACCCTGGCGTGCAATGCCTGCAGGCGGGCATGACGATTGTGCCCGTGGGTGTGGATGCCAAGGGTAACATCAACATTGCGGAGCTCAAGGAGAAGGCGGTGAAGCACAAGTGAGTGGGGCAGCCTGGCCTGGAGTGGGAAATACAGAGATGACAAATGATTGCGCGGGGCCAGTGTTTGGCAGGGGTGAGGCTGGGGAGAGGGAAGAGGCGGGGAGGCATACGTGAGGGCGCACATGATGTGGGTGTGTGATTGGAAGGCGGGGCAGGGTGTAAGCAGAATGTGCGTGGGAATTGACGCAGTGGCAAGTGTAGCAGTGGTGAGAATGTGCGTGGGAATTGACGCAGTGGCAAGTGTAGCAGTGGTGGTGATGTGCGGGCACTGGCTTGGCTAGCTGCGGTTGAGGTCTTGATAGGCGTGCCAAATCACACACCTGCCTGCTCGAGCCAGCTTTCTGTCGTCCCCAGTTTAGCTGCCACCTCTGACCGGCTGCCTCGCCTGCCCACCCTGCTGCAGGGACAACCTGGCTGCCCTGATGATCACCTACCCCTCCACGCACGGCGTGTACGAGGAGGGTGTGGACGACATTTGCAAGGCAATCCACGACAACGGCGGCCAGGTGGGCATGGGCGGTGGCTGCTGGGGTGGCACCGCTGTGGGCTGCGGCTTTGGTGTGTGTGTGTGTGTGTGTATATGGAGGCAGCCGCTCAACCAACGGCCTGCACCATGCGGCTCCTCATGCGCCCCCCTTCCTGCTCCTCTAAGCTCTCCTCTGTCAAATCTGACCCCCTAGCCATTGGCCTGACCTCGCTCACCGCCCCTCCCTGGTACTGGTACTGCCCCCTGGTACCGCAGGTGTACATGGACGGCGCCAACATGAATGCCCAGGTGGGCCTGACCGCCCCCGGCATCATCGGCGCCGACGTGTGCCACCTGAACCTGCACAAGACCTTCTGCATCCCCCACGGAGGCGGCGGCCCCGGCATGGGCCCCATTGGCATCAAGGCCCACCTGGCGCCCTTCATGCCCACGCACCCCGTGATCCCCACGGGAGCCTATCCCAACTTCAAGAGCGACAAGGTGGGCTGGGGAGATGGGAATTGGGTGCGTGCACTGTGATGGGGAGGGCGGGGTGAGAGTTGGGCGCAGCATGGAGCAGCCCAGTGCGGCAGGGGGCAATGGCTCCTCAAGGAAGACGGGGCGGGCGGGTCTGTTTGGTTTGTAGATTTAGACTGGCACATCACAGCGTGGTGCAAGGCACTGCAAACAGCTGTGCCACGTGCGCCCTGCAGCATCATGTTGTTGTGGCAGAAAGCACCGCCCCTTGGGCAGGCGCCTCCCACCTGGTGAAGCATCCCTGCATCCCTCCTGTGCTGAACACTGTTGTGCCCCGCCCCCTCCCCTCCGCCCTCTGCTCTCCCGCCCCTGCAGGAGAGCTTTGGCTGCATGGCTGCCGCCCCCTACGGCTCCTCCCTCATCCTGCCCATCTCCTACGCCTACATCTCCATGATGGGCTCTGAGGCGCTCACAAACGTGGGTACACGGGGGGGAGGCAGGGAGGGAGGGGTGGTGGAGAGGAAAGGAGGACGGAGATTATGTACACGCGGGGAGGCAGGGGAGGCTCAGGACCGTCACCAAAAGAAAGTAGCATTTGATACCTTTGAAGTGCGGGTGGGGGCAGGAAATTGTGAGGATGGGGCACGTGCTTGTTGGCTTCTCCTTACCGCGCTCTGTGCTGCCCTGTCCCAAGGCGCTGCTGCCTCAACTGTACCACACTCGTCCTGCATCTCCCACCCGCAGGCCTCCAAGCTGGCGCCATCCTCAATGGCACCCTGCACATCCCAACCCTGCTGCACTCCACTGGAAACTATTCCCCACCAAACCCCGCTCCCTGCCCTCCTACCTCCCACCCGCAGGCCTCCAAGCTGGCCATCCTGAACGTCCTGTAACAGCACCCCCCCCCGTGTGCTGAACCGTAACAGTACCCCGCCTTCTGCTCAACTATATCATCACCCCCTGCTCAACTGTAACAATACCCCCTGCCTGCTCCTCCACCCACACCCACCCGCAGGCCTCCAAGCTGGCCATCCTGAACGCCAACTACATGGCCAAGCGGCTGGAGCCGCACTACCCCGTGCTCTTCCGCGGCGCAAACGGAACCTGCGCACACGAATTCATCATCGACATCCGGTGGGTGGGTGGCTGACGTGGCAGGGGGGATGACGTGGCAGAGGGGTTGATGTGGCGGGGGGTGACGTGGCAGAGGGGCTGATGTGGCGGGGGATGACGTGGTCGAGGGGCTGACGTGGCACAGTGCCAGAGTCAGCACTGGTCATAACGATGCAGCGGTGTCCCAATGTCGGGGCGAGGTTGGCCGTGGCGGGGGCTGACGTGGCACAGCGCCCCAGTCAGCAGGGGTCAGAACGGTGCAGCAATGTCCCAGTGACGGGGCGGGGTGGCCGTGCCGGGGGCTGACGTGACGCCCCACGGCGCCCCCAGCACCAGACTTGCAGCGAAGCAATGCAATGTCCCAGCGCTTTTTGACACCTGTCCCCGTCTCTCGCGTGCCTCTTCCCCTGTGCAGCCCCCTCACCGACGCTACTGGCATTGAGTGCGAGGACATTGCCAAGCGGCTGATTGACTACGGCTTCCACGCCCCCACCATGTCCTGGCCCGTGTCCGGTGAGTGGACTAGTAGTCTGGTCTATTCTAGTCTAGTCGTTACATTTTTTCACATCCCTGAAAGAAGATTCATGTCTAGGACGAACCAGTCCCTGAGAGTTTGACGAGGCATGCAACAGGGTGGCGCTGCCCTGTGCTGCCACCCCCGGTGGCAGTGGCTGCACGCGGTGCTTTGCTGCCCGCCCTGCGCCGAGCCCTGTACGGCCAATTGCACTGCGGCGCGCTGTGTCATCACCACGGCTCCCCCTTACCCCTGCCCACCCTGCAACTCGCCCCGCCCCACCTCC
>JTEE01000344.1:298791-309238 GCA_002896455.3 Chlorella sp. ArM0029B | reverse complement strand
GCCCACCCCACCCCCGGCAGGCACCCTGATGATTGAGCCCACGGAGAGCGAGAGCAAGGCTGAGCTTGACCGCTTCTGCGACGCCATGATTTCCATCCGCCAGGAGATCGGGGAGGTGGAGTCTGGAAAGGTGGGCACAGCACGCACAGCATGCACAGCAGCTCAGCCAGCACGCCGCTGTCAATCAGCATGGCCGGCTGGGCGGTGGCCGGGCCGCATGATTCCTGCCTGGCTTGGGTGTGGCTTGCAGGGCCTGCCTCGTGCCCCTTGACCAGGGCTATCCATCGCTCAATAATTCACATGGCTCCCCTGCGAAACAGCAATGCACTGCTCACGGCAGCGTGCGGCTCACCCTGGCCCGCCCGCCTGCACGCTTGGATGCCCACCCCACCCTCATCCCTTCCCTTGCCCACCTGCTCCCCGCCCTCTCCTCGCCGTCTCCAGGTGGACCCCCACCCGAAACCCAAAACTCTAAACCTAACACCCACCTGCTCCCCGCCCTCCCCTCGCCCTCCCCTCTCCAGGTGGACCCCAAGAACAACGTCCTGAAGCACGCGCCCCACACCGCCGACGTGACGCTGTCTGACAAGTGGGACCGACCCTACAGCCGGGAGACGGTGCGCACCCTGCTGCCTGCTGTGCCTGCTGCATGCTGCCTGCTGCGCCTGCTGGGGCCAGGTGTGACACCGCTTGCAGTAGTGTGGTTCTAGGTGACTGCTGCTGCTGGTGCCGCTTGGGACTGCGTCCCTCCCAGGCTCGGTGCTCTGCTGCGTGTGTGCCCTCTTCCCCATGCCCTCCCCCCCTTTCCTCACCCCTCCTGCCTCTCCGCTCCCCTCGTGCGTCTCCCCCCCGCAGGCCGCCTACCCCGCCGCCTGGGTGCGCCAGGCCAAGTTCTGGCCCACCACCAGCCGGTGAGCTTGCCAGCCAGCCAGCCTGCCAGCCAGCCTGCCCTTCCGCCTTCTTGCTCTTGCGCATGCACCGCGTCCAGCCGGTTTGCCCACGGCCTAGCCACGCGCCCGCCTTGCCCGCCTGCATGGGTGCGCCTGCCCGGGCGCACACAAGGCTCAGCCCTCGCCTATCCAGCTGCCTGCGCTGCGGCCTGCCTGGGCGCCGAAATGCCGTCTTAGCCAGCGTGTTCGGCTGCTGTCCAGTACCACCCCTGCCGGCCCCCCACTGGGCCATCTGCGACTCGCCACCACACACAAACACCTGCTGACCCTCCCCTTCCCCTTCCCCCTCTTCTCCCCGCGCTTTCCTCCCCCGCAGCGTGGACAATGTGTACGGCGACCGCCACCTGGTGCTGACCCTGCCCAAGCCCACGCCCGCCGAGGCCGCCGCTGCCGAGGAGGCGCAGGCCGCCACCGCCTGAGCGCAACCGGGCCCCGCCCCCGCCCCTGCCCCCCGCCCATCACCTATACTAATGTTGTGATGCTGGCTCCCTGACACACGCTGCGCACGCGGCCTGGATGGCCGTAAGGGCCGGCACCGCGAGGTTTTTGTCCCTTCAGACGTAACTTGGTCTTCGCCCGCTACGTGCACACCGCCCACCGCACCGCCCCGCTAGCACGCCCGCGCACACTTTTTCTCCGTTCTGCGCTCGCTCTCCCCTCGCGTTATTTTATTGCCCGTCCAGGGGCCACCCCCCCTGCTCCCCTCGTGCAATCAGCCACATTCATCCCTCCGCTCACTCTCTCCCATGCAGCACTTGGAAACTCATGAAACGCAGCAGATCAACACGTCACGCCTCTGCCCCCACCCCATATGAGCACACCCTCCTCTGCGCCTGCATGAACTCATGTGTAACGTTCCACCCTGTGAGACCAGAGCGCGACAGGCACCCTCGCAGCAGCGACGGTAGAATGGCGTCGGTGGACGTGGAGCCGAGGGCTGCCGCCTCCGCCCTGCTGTCCTGACCTGGCTGCGCCAGAATTGCGTCACTGCGTCGCTGCGCCCCCTTCGCCACCAATTCGCACGACGGTTTCAGACAGACGGAAGGTCTACCGCGTTTGAGCTTCGACTTGAACGCGCGAATGGCCCCCAAAAGGGCCTCGGCCTCGGCGCCGCTCCGGCTGACACCGGAATCGCAGAGCGACGACGTGCTACTCTACCTTCAGCAGGTGGTGGGCCTGCCACCCGACATCATCAAGCAGGCAAGTCGTTCAAGTTTGCCGAGAGTCTTCTGCAGGGCCTGGAGGTTCCTGTGCCGGACCCAGCTCGCTACCAGGCGCATATGCGGCCGGCGGGCGCCCTGCAGGCGTGGCCCAGCGCGCATTTGCCGCCTCGCGTAGAGCCGCCGTCCGCCCACCCGCCACTCCTTCCACTCAACCTTCCTCCTGGGTGCCTGCTGTTGTGCCTCAGTTCGTGTCCTCCACCGGTACTATTGGCTTTTAACTCCGCCAGTGTCACTCTTCGCTGCAGCTGAACGTGAAGTGGCAACAGCGGGGGGAGCTGGTGGATGGCGAGGTGCTGCTAGCGCTGGACGAGCAGTTGCTAATTAACACCGGCATGGCTCCTACTGTGGCCCGCAAGGTGGTCAAGAAAGTGCGGGAGCAGCAGGCAGTCAGCACACAGGTGAGGCTGGCCGGGACGGAGTGGCGATGAGGAAGCCTGTGGGGCCGCCCTGTGTGGGGCGCAGGTGGCGCGTTGCGTTGTCAATGCAACGCCCAACTGCGAGCCGTTGCATTCGTTAAGTGTTGTATCTCACTACCACACCCTACCCACGCCACGTGCCACTGCACCGCAGGCCCTGGCGCCCACCACACAGCAGGTGGTAGGGGGCGGCGGCGAGGAGGGAGACCCACAGCAGCAGCAGCAGCCCGAGCAGCAGCAGCAGCAGCAGCCCGAGCAGCCCGCGAAGCGGCGCCGCGGGCGCAGCCGCAGCCTCACACCTGTGCCCACGACGCAGATGAACGGTTCGCAGGCAACGCAAGCCAACGGGCAGGCTTCGCAGCAGCATGAGCAGCAGCCGGAGATCAAGCCAGACCCCGAGCAGTGGGAGCAGCAGCTTATGGAGGAGCAGGCGGCGGCGGCAGCAGCGGGGCCGCGTCGCAGCGGCCGGCAGCGCAGCCAGCCGCCCGGGGAGGCGCAGCGGCCGCAGCGGCAGCAGCAGGCAAAGCGGGAGCCTTTGGATGACGAGATGTGGGAGGCAGGAGGGCAGGAAGAGGAGCAGGAGCAGGAGGAGGAGGAGGAAGAGGCAGAGCAGGGGCAGCAGCAGCAGCGGGAGGAGGAGGCTCCTGGAGTGTGGGCAGAGGGTGAGGAGGAGGAGGAGGGTGAGGAGGATCCGAGGCGCAGCCGCCGCGGCCGCAGCGGCAGCGCCCGTGTCAAGGACGAGCCTCAGCAGGAGCAGCAGGTGCCGCTGAGTGGCGGCGGGCGCAGCACGCGTCGCACCAGCCAGGGCGGTTTGGCAGCAGCAGCAGCAGCAGCAGGAGGAGCCGGTGTAGCAGCAGCAGCTGCGGCAGCAGGGGCAGGGGCTTCTCCGGGCGGGGGCCAGCAGCAGCAACAGCAGCAGCAGCATGAGGAGGGGGATGGGGATGAGGCGGGCGGCAGCGGGCGCATGTTGACGCGGCGCCAGCGGCAGCAGGCGGAGCTTCAGCACCAGCGGCAGCTGCGGCAGAGCACGGTGCGGGAGCGGCAGCGGCGGGAGGAAGCTCAGGAGGATTCAGATGATGATGAGGAAGAGGAGCCGCCGCCGCCGCAGCAGCAGCAGGTTGGTTGGTTGCTGGAAGTTGCTGCACTGTTCAGCCTGCTGGGATGCAGCTGCTGCTGCTGTGCAGTGCTGGCGCGTCTGTGTAAGGGGGGGCACAGCGACGTGCAGTGTGTGCAGGGGGGAGTTGCTGGCAAGCTTTGCGCACGTGCTGTGTGGCACTTGTTGTACCGATGCGTGCCCACTTGCCTCCCTTGTATCTTGCCTCCCTTTGTCCGAGTTTGGGTCCCTGCCGTGCACTTGCACAGTCGTGCACTTGCACAGTCGTGCACCCATCGCCTCGCATCAATATACCTGCCAACCAGCTGCCTGCTCACGCTAACATCTAGCTTGCTGGTGGGGCTGGATTGCAGGCTGGGTCAGACTATGACGAAGAGGAGGAGCGGGAGCCTTTGGTGGTGGAAGATCTGGGTGCGGCAGCAGACAGGTGGGCATGCAGCAGCCCTGCTGTGCCTGCTGTGCGTACCTCAGCTTGCTTGTAACCAGCTCCCGGTGGCACACCTCTTGAATTCCTATGCTACCCCTTATCGGCGGCAGCAGACAGGTGGGCTCTGCACGTGTGTCGCCGTGTTGCGCACGCTGTGGTTGTGGTATGCTGCGGTGCCTGGGTCTGTGGCTCGCAATGGAAGGTTGGTCAGCAAGCACGGTGTGTCCGTTGCAGGGAGCAACGCTGTGGCATGCGCATGGCCTTTGGCTGGTTAGCACATGCCGCCTGAGGGGGTCAGGACTGTGTGATTAGGTGTGGAGATCTGAAAGGCACGCGGGTGAGACTGCACCCCGCCCGCTGCACCTGCCGTTCACTCGTCCATTCATTGACAGCGCCGCAGCAACACGACAGTGTGCCGCAGATGCGGCATCCCAGCATGATGGAAACACCAATTTTGCAGTTTCTCCACACCTGCCACTCACTGCGCACCGTCTTTAAAACCCGCCACTTTCTGCTCACTGCTCACTTGTTCACACGCGCCGCCTGCTCACTTGCTTGAATGCCACCTGAGGCTTGCAGGGACCTGTATTACAAGGACTGGAAGAAGCGGGCGCAGTGGGGCATGCACGAAATATTTGCAAGCATGACCGTGGACGAGGCAAGGCCAAGAGAGAGGGGGGAGGAGCGCTTTCCCCTTTTCTGCATGGTGCACAGGAGGGGGGATGATGGCAGTGGCTGGCTGCGATCAGCGCTGGATGTGGGCTGGTACATGCCTACCCATCGCCGTGCGCATCGTTATCTCAAGGACAGGGAACTTGACTGACTGCTGAACATGTGACGCTCGTGTTCTCTCTCCTGGGTGCAGCTGCGCGCATTGGTGGAGGCTCAGGAGGAGTGGCCCGAGCTGGCACAAAACTGCCTCACGAAAAAAAGGAGGGTTGATGGCATCAAGTGAGTGGGCTGTGCCGGTGTGCCGGCTGGGCAGAAAAACACCCTCCTCGCTGCTGCGCTGGGCCCGACAGCCTGTTGAGATTCTACATGCGCGCCGCGACACGCTTGCATTCACGCCGCCGACCCTTCCTTTCGTAGTGAGCAACGCTCTGCACCCCTCGTTGCCCCCGCCATGACTGTTCAACCGCAAATACAGCCCAGCCCACAACGCTACCGCTTCATGTCTCCTCCTCTTCACTGCGGCGAGGTTGTGGATCTGCATCATCCAAGCCCAACGTTTGCCATGTCACCCCTCATTGCATCCTCTTGCCCTTCACTGCAGCGAAACCGTGGAGCTGAAGCGGTCCAAGCCCATTGCCACCAAGCTGGTCAACTACATTTTCACGGGCAGTCCGGATGGGCGGGAGACGGAGGCGGGTGAGCCGGTTACTTAGTGTCAAGGTTTTTTGTGTCTAGGGTTTCAGTGTCTAGGGTTTCAGTGTCTAGGGTTTTAGTGTCTAGGGTTTTAGTGTCTAGGGTTCAGGTAGTTTAGGGTTTAGGGGTTTAGGGGCAACCTTAGACCCAAGCCTCAATGCGTCCGCTGGGGAGGGGCCTGGAGCGTGTGCACTTGGCAGGCGGCGGCGGCCGGCGGGCGGGTGGTGGGGGCTTGGGCCTGGTGTGCAGGGGCTGCAGGGGCTGCGCGTGCATGTGGGAAGTGCCAGAGTCGAGGAACCAGTGCCCAGTGCAGCAGCCTAGACCTGGAAAGGGTGCAGCAGAGGGTGACCTGCATGGCTGCTGTGCCTGCTGTGCCTGCTGTGCCTGCTGTGCCTGCAGATGCCTGCATGGCTGCAGATTGAGGGGGGAGGCGTGCAGCACTGCGCAAGGGGTTTGGAGTGCCGCAGCCCCACACCGGGCGATTCTGAAAGGGACCCTGCCTGCCCGTGACATGGCTCCTCCACATGGTGTCGGTTGCACCTGCCTTCGGGCCCCCCTGCCCTCCTTCCCCTTGCCCTGCCAACGCTTTGCCCATGCTTTGCCCACGCCCCTGCCCTCCCCTTCCCCACCTCCTCGTCCTCCCACAGGCGAAATGGACAAGGCTTCCATGAAGGAGCTCTTGAAGGGGTGGTGTGATGAAGCGGTGCAGTCATATGTGCACGACAAACTCAAACTGCGCTACCAGGTCCGAAGAGCCATCTCTGCTGTGTAGGGTGCCCGGGCGTGCATGCACGTGCATAGTCATCACGCTGACGTGGCACTGTCATGCCTGCTGTGCCTGCTGTGCAAAGCGTGCCGCACACCAACGAACCACCACAAGCTGACAAACACACGCCATCAGTAGCTGACGTGGCACTGTCGTGCCTGCTGTGCCTGCTGTGCCTGCTGTGCCTGCTGTGCCTGCTGTGCAGAACGTGCCGCGCACCAACGACCACCACAAGCTGATGTGGAAGCTGTGGCACCACCCAGAGGGCTTTGCAGAGGGCGTTGCGGGGAAGCGGGACGTGCAGGAGGTGAGCAGGGGGCATGTGGGGCTGGGCAGGCAGGACTGGCGCAAGCCAGGTTGGTTGAATAAACAAGGTGGTTTGAGAGGCAAGAAGAGAAGCAGACCACCTGTGCAAATGCCAGTCTTGCCCCGTCAAAGCGCACGCTTGCCACCTGCAGCACCTCCTCGCCTAGCGCTACTGCTCGAATGCGCCTCAGCACCACCGCACTTCCTGCTCAACAGCTTTTTTCACGCCCGCCGGCCCCACTTCTGCCGCTGGCTACCCACCGCAGTTCCCTGTGGAGCCGGGCACGCACACCAGCACCATGCATGCCCCGCTATGATGCTGCTCAACACCTCAACTTCCTGCTAAGCCCCCTCACCTTGCATGGCCCACCGTCCCCACCGTCCCCCGCCCCCCTGCACCGCAGTTCCCCGTGCTGCTGGGCAAGCGCACTCTGGAGTATGCCTCCATTCAGATGGGCGCTGACCTGGAGCCAGCTGCCAACGGGCTGACACCCTGGCGTGCCACCTGGGACGCGCTCAACCGCGGGCACCTGGTGCTGGCGGGAGAGGAGGAGGCGGTGGTGAGTGTGGGGGGCGCCTGGTTCTGGATCTGTGGTTAACAAGGGAGGAGGCTGTGGTGAGTGGGGCCCGCCTTGTGCTTGATCTGTGGATCATGTGGGCTGGGCTGCGTCCTACACCACCACACACGCCTCTTGCTGCGCACCTTGCGGGTGTCCACTGCTTCCCCTGCTGGAAGGCATGGTGTCAGGATGTCTTGTATAGCCTTAAAGCAAGGTGTTGTGGTTCTGCGAGTGTCACCTGCAAAAACTTCGCCGGCAACACCAGCAACACCTTACCTGCTTGTGCCCTTCTGCTCGCCGCTGCTCTTTGAATTTCAGCACAGCTGACATGGGGTGCCAGCTGTGCAAGCACCCCTCTCACAGCAGCAAATGCAAACCGCCTCCCTGCCCGTCCCCTCCCCTTTGTCTGCAGCAAGACGACATGCTGTGGCTGACACACGTCAACGACCTGCGCACACACCCAAAGGTCAAGGTGGGCTGCCTGGCAGGCGAGCGCATGTCAATCAATCAATCACATTTCAAGTCCAGGGGGCGCCAGCAAGGTCTCATGGGACAGGGTGGGGGGTGAGTGTATCAGAATGTAGTTTGTAGCAACAAAAAAAAGGAGATGTGCGATACGGGCACTGGCAGGCTGCGCCAGCCGGGCCGTGGGTGTGGAGATGGAGGGTGGGAAGAGTTCTGTGAACTGTGTTGAGGGGAAGGCAAGCTTTGTATGGGCGGTGTGGTGCGCCCGGCGGGCAGTACTGCACACGAGCTGGGCGGTACGGCTGCTACGCTTGATTGCTTACAGGTTGTTGGGTCACAGTGGCGCTGCAGCGGTGTGCCCGCCACGCGGCTTGCTTTGCTGGGTCGCATTGTGAGGCCCGTCGTTGCGGCATTGGCGTGGCTAACAGCCTGCCCCCTCCCGCCCGCGTGGCTATCCTGCCCCCTCTTGCCAGGTCAGCACCCGCCTGATTCGCAACCCAGACAACAAGAAGGTGGTGGTGTACATCTATCAGGTGAGGCCCGGGGGTGCCACATCAGCAGAAGGTTGTCAGGTTACTTGTTTTGCCAGTCAATTGTTTGGCATGAGGTTGGTGTAATCACGGTCACTATGGATGGCACACCAGGCCAGGTCAAACAAAAGCGGTCCCCACTTCGCAGCTGAGCGTGCAGCACATGCGGCATCCAAACCTTGCCAAAACTGGCAGCTGGGTGCCGCGACGCTGTGCTCTGCCCCTTGGCTCCTCTCCTGCCCTCTTCCGCCCACTGCCTCCTTCCCTTTTCTGGCCCCACCCTGTCCCGCCCCCCGCAGCTGTTTGACAAGAGGTCCTCGGGCGCCTCCCAGGTGGCTGGCACCTGGAAGCGCGAGAGCCTGGACAACCCGGGGCAGGAGGAGTTGGTGGCGGTTGACCTGCTCTATGTGATGAGCAGGCTGGATGGCATTGACGGCACCCCCTTCATGGCAGAAATGGAGAAGTAAGTGGGTGTGTGGGTGTGAGTGTGCGGGTGTAGGGGCCCCGATGGAGTGCGTAGGCGGGCAGGCTGGGTGGCAGTGATGGCACCCCCTTCATGGCAGAAATGGAGAAGTACGTGGGTGGATGGGTGTGCTCTGGTGTGGGTGGGGGAGATGGAGTGCACGGGCGGGCAGGCTGGATGGGATGGATGGCACGCCCTTTTTGGCAGAAATGGAGAAGTAAGTGGGTGTGGGTGTGCTCTGGTGTGGGGGGGTGGAGTGCGTAGGCGGGCAGGCAGGATGGGATTGATGGCACGCTCTTTGTGGAAAGGAAATGGAGAAGTGGGCGGGCTCTGGTGGGCTCTGGTGTGGTGGGGTGGGGATGGAGTGTACAGGCGGGTACGGCGGGTGGTGTGCGGGGGTGGGGTGCCCAGGCCGGCAGGGTAAGGGGAGCCTGCAGTGCTTGCCTTCTACCCTCCGGCCTCACACCTGCCTCCTCCTGCCTGTGGGCTTCATGTGCAGTAGAACACCCGGCGGCGGGCGGCTGTTGACAGGCATTGGCACTCCAGCATTGCGCCAAACTGCGTGTTGTGGGCCTCCGGTCCACAACTGCCCACCCCCTGCCCCATCCCCCAACCCACACCTTTGTTGCGCCCATGCCCGCTGTCCCCCGCAGCCTGAATGCTCAGTTTGATGCCTCTGTGGCGGCGATTGAGGGCAAGGGGCTGGACACGGAGCTGTCGGTGGAGGCGCCCCTCAACCTCAAGCAGGCAAGGCAGCAGGGAGTCAAGAGGCAGCTGTGTGGCAAAGTACCGAGAGGGAGAGCCTGCGCTTGTTTGTGCCAGGGGGAGCTGTGGGGCAGGGCACGGAGCTGTCGGTGGAGGCGCCCCTCAACCTGAAGCAGGCAAGGGGAATGGAGGGAGGGGTTTGTCTGTGTATACTGAGAGGAAGCCTTCATTTGTTGTTTGTGGGGCTGTGGGGCAGGGCACGGAGCTGTTGGTGGAGTCGCCACTCAACCTCAAGCAGGCAAAGGGGGAAGGCAGGGACAGGGCCCCGTGTTTTGACAGCACTAGGCAGCTCGGTCCCTGCCTCTCTTCCTTCTCCCAGCAGCGGCTCGTCTCCTCCCTTCCTTCGCTTCCCCCTTGCATTTCGAGTTTGCAAGGCGGTGGAAAGCTAGTTGCAGAGCCAGCGCAGCTGCTTGCCAGCTCCCACCCCTCGATCCGTTCCTCTGCTGTTGCAGAGCGCTCACCAATCACGATCATTGTCTGCCCCTACTTCCTCCCTCTCTCCCTGCAGTTTGACAAGGTGATGGCTTGTGTGGAGGACATCGACCGGGGGGAGCCGCCCGGCTTCAAGGAGGAGTGCGATGAAGCATTCCTCCTGCAGGTCAGCACAGGCCGCACAGCACAGCACACCGCCTCCTCACACCTGGGTTGGGTTTAGGGTTTTAGGGTAGGGTTAGGGTTTCCTCATGGGTGGGTTGAGGGGCAGGCAGCAGCAGCAGCAGCAGCAGCAGCAGCGACAGGCAGCAGCAGTGCTAGTCGGCAGAAGCAGTGCATTCCTCCTGCAGGTCCACAGGCCGCACAGCACAGCACAGCACACCCGTACCACACACCTAGACGCGGGGGGTTTAAGGGGCATGCGGCGGCGGCAGCAGCAGTGGAAGCAGTGGTTGGCAGCACCAGGCAGCAGAGCAGCAGCAGCAGCAGCAGCGACAGGCAGCCGCAGGGCTAGGCGGCAGAAGCGGCAGCAGCAGCAGCAGTGGTATTTGGTAGCAGCAGGCAGACATGCCCTCCCTGCCACGTTCACCCATATACACACACACTCACCACACCCCTGCGCTGCCCCACAGCTGCGCCCCCACCAGCAGCGTGCTCTGGCATGC
>JTEE01000344.1:287187-298612 GCA_002896455.3 Chlorella sp. ArM0029B | reverse complement strand
GGTGGGAAGAGGTGGGGGGCAATGGAGTAAGCCGTTTCGTTGTGCGGCTCTAAATTATTCCCGGTAGTGTAACGCACCGAAGCTTGTGAAGGTGGGGGGCAGTTGCCCATGCCGTTTTGTCGTGCGGCTCTAAATTATTCCCGGTAGTGTAATGCACCGGGAAGCGTCGCCTCTGTTGAGACGTGCATGGAGTTGTGCATTGCAGGAAGAAGGAAGGCAGCCATGGCTTAGTAGCACCCTTTGATTTGCCCCTGTTGCTTGTCTGCGATGGGCCCCATCCTGCGCCTGGCGTGCTGTCCTTCTTCTTCACTGCAGGGGGATCGGGGGTTGGGGAGGGACGTTCCGTGAGGTGCATTGCTCCGTGCGCCCCATCTTGCACCAGACCCGCATCTCCACACCTCACAGTAAACTGTCAAGTGCGCCTCCCCCTTCTGCAGAGGTGCACTGCTACGTGAGCCCCATCCTGCACCAGATCCGCACCTCCATCTCACACATTGGGGCGCAGCAGTGGGTCAACGCAGACGGGGGCGCGGGGTGGATCGCCCTGCAGGTGGGCCAGCTTTCTGTGCATGTCTGCTAATGAGTGGTGTGGTGATGTGCGCATGCTGGGAGGCGCAGGATGGATCGCCCTGCAGGGAGGCGCGGGATGGATCGCCCTGCAGGTGGGCCAGCTTTCTGTGCATGTCTGCTTATGAGTGCTGGGGTGATGTGCGCACGCTGGGACGCGCGGGATGGATTGCGCTGTGGGTGGCCCCGGAACTCTTGGCCCTGCCTAACTGTCTGACTGGCGCGGGCAAATTGGCATGCGCGGCCCCATGCACGTGTGTGTGCTCACCTTCCCTGCCGTTCAACATGCCCTGTCTGCAGATGGGCATGGGCAAGACGGCGTGCTCTGTTGGAGCCATGCAGATGAACCCGCCCCCCGAGGGGTGGCGCAAGAACCGGGCCTACCAGACGCCACGCGCACGCGACCACTTGGGTGAGCCCGCTGCAGCAGCTGCTGCTCTTCCTGTTTGTGCTGCTGATGATCCTGCTCGAACCCTGGCTCCTGCTCCTGCTCCCGTTGGCCGCCTGTGAGCCAACCGCGCCCTGAACCGCAACCCTGGGTGAAGTGCCGCGCTGCATCAGCTATAGTTAGTTAGTTACATTTAATGTCCATATGGAGCCAGGAGCAGTCTCGAGACATTAGATTTGTTGGGGTGATTGAGGCAAGCAGGTGCGGGTCGGGCAGTGTCAGCGGTTCTTCGTCTAAAGCCCCCATTCTTCGGACGTCCAAGCCGCCAAACGCCAGCCGGCCTTTTTGCCGCGAGCGAGGCATCCACTGTCTGCTGCTGGCGCCTGTGTGTGTGCTCCGCTGGCCTGGTTGCCCATGCACTGCCGCCAGCCCCTGAGGGCCTGCCAACCTTTCAATGCCTGCCGGGCAAGCCCATGCGCTCCCCCACCCTGCCTCACCCCGCGCCCCCCATCCGTAATCCTCCCGCCTCTCCTGCCTGCAGCCCATGTGCTCAACAACATGCCGCATGGGGGCACCCTGATCGTCATGCCCCCCACCCTCATCGACCAGTGGTGGGTGGGTGGGGTGGAATGGGGTGGGATGCAGCTGGGCCTTGCTGGCAGCTTGGGGGGCTGTGGGGTGTGGTTGTGCAATAGACCACTGCAAGCGGCTGCCATTTCCACGACTACGAAGACTACGAACTCCGCTCGTGCACCTGAGATGCTTGTGTCACGCCCACCAACTCCGGTTGCTTTGCCCTTGTTTGTGCCAGGGAGGACGAGGTCCGGAAGACCACCGACCACCCGCTTTCACACCCTGAATTTGCTTGTGTCACACCTACCTTCTCCGGTTGCCTTGCCCTTTTGTTTGTGCCAGGGAGGACGAGATACGGAAGACCACGGACCACCCCTTCCGCATCCTGAAGTGGACTGACACCACCAAGAAGGACCCACGCACAGAGAACTGCCGCGAGATTGCCAAATACGACATTGTGAGGCAGGGAGGGAGGGGCAGTGGGAGACTGCGGGAGCTGGGGAGAGCAAGGGGCACGGGGACAGGGAGCCAAGTGTGTCGGCACGATTTGAGTGCGTAGTTGCCAGCCTGATCGGTACCGAGGGGAAGGGGCTGAGGAACAGAGGCAAGGGGACCGAGGACTCGAGAAGCATGCAATACTTCGTGCGGCCGCGCCCCGCGCCCGACTCCCCAGTTTTACCGGCATCGTTTCCGTGCCACACACGTCCTGCAGGTGCTGACCACCTTCAGCCTGGCTTCCAACCTGCACACCCTGAGGTGAGTGGGGGCACCGCTGGCCACAACCCGCAGCCCTGGGCTGGGATGCACCCAGATGCCTCGGCCTGTGTGTTGCCAGCCGTGCAAAGGGCGTGGCAGGGGCTGGCGAGTACCCACCAGGAGGAGGGGAAGGGGCAGCAGGCCGGGCCAGCGCCCGGGAGCGCCTTGCCTGGGTGGGGACGGCTGCACCAGCTTGCCTCCTGCGGGTGCAACCTGCGCAAGCCCTCCTCTTGCTCCCCACCTGCTTGTGAACACCTGATTCGACTGGTTTGATGCAGCCACATGCATCAGTGGCGCGTGCATCACTGTAGCGAGCCGCAGCCCCTCTCTTCTGTGTCCTCCCACGCCTTTCCCTACTAACCTTAGCCGTTTTCAACACACATGTGTGTGCAGCGCCATCCGTTGGTGGCGCCTGATTGTGGACCAGCCCCACCTCCTCTCGTCCTCTCACGCCTTCCCTACTAACCTAACCACTATCAACACACGTGTGTGCAGCGCCATCTGTTGGTGGCGCCTGATTGTGGACGAGCCCCACCTCCTCTGCCCCCTCACCCTCTCCTCCCCAACCTTGCCCGTTTTTGACACACGTGTGCGTGCAGCGTTGGCGGCGCTTGATTTTGGACGAGCCCCACCTCCTCTTTCCCCTCACCCTCTCCTCCCTAACCTTGCCCGATTGCAACACACGTGTGCATGCAGCGCCATCCGTTGGTGGCGCCTGATTGTGACTGAGCCCACCTCCTCGTTTCCCTCACCCTCTCCTCCCTAACCTTGCCCGATTGCAACACACGTGTGCGTGCAGCGCCATCCGTTGGTGGCGCTTGATGGTGGACGAGCCCCACCTCCTCTTGTCTGCTCACCCTTCTCTCCCTACCAACCATGCGCCGACCCATGCATGCACTGCTTTTCAGAAACCTCCTCACCACTTCTCCGCGCTTCCTCCTCCCTACATTCACAACACGTGTGTGCAGCGCCATCCGTTGGTGGCGCCTGATTGTGGACGAGCCCCAGCTGGGCGCCGGCGGCTTCCTGCAGGACAAGGAGCACACATGGTACGCCAACCACCGCTGGCTGCTCACCGGCACGCCCATCAACCACGCGGGTGGGTGGGGGCGGGATCGAGTGGGGCAGGGCGTGTGTGGGACAGTCGGGGGCGAGGGGTGGGGTGAGGAGGCAACGAGGATGTGTCTTCGTGACGGTTTTGGATGCAACCCGAGGGCAGGGCAGACAGCAGGCGGTGTGCTGGGTGAGGAGGCATGGCCATGGTTTGTTGTGCAAGTCCTTGTAGCGCGACGCGAGCTACTGAAACCAGCGACGATCTACTGAAAATCAGCCACGAGCGAGCTGTATTTGACTCACCTGCGCTGCTTGGGACTCTCTGGTGTATGGTGCAGTCGACTCGCTGCCTGGTTTGAGGGTTTGGAACGCGTGTGTGCCTCTTCAAATGCACGCCTCATTGTGCCCATGCAATTGACACGCTGCCTGGTTGACAGGTTGACATGCGAGTGCTCTCTACAAATGCACGCCTCATTGTGTGCGCATGCAGTTAACGCGCTGCTTGGTTGAGGGGTTGGAATTCGCGTGATCCCTTCTTGAAATGCACGCCTCGTTCATTGTGTGCCCCTGCAGTTGACACGATGACCCCCTCCATGGAGTTCCTGAATCTGGGCAACTTTGACGCCCTGTACCAGCACTACCCAGCAGTGTCAACCCACGTCCTCAAGGTGGGTGGGGGTCGCCAAAGCGGGCATGCCGGGCTGGGTTCCTTCCTCGCAGGAAGGGAGGTACGGGGTGGGGTGGGGTGAGATTTTAGCACTACCCAGCCGGCTCCACACTTGTCCTCAAGGTGGGTGGGGTCACCAAAGCGGGCATGCCGGGGTGGCCTCCTACTTCGAGAGGCTGGGTTCAGGTGTTGTGGGCATTCGCCACCTATTCCTGGCTGCACCATGCGCGTCCTTCGGGGTCACTTGCAGGGGCTTGCGACAGGCACCAGCGCGGCCCAGCTGTCTTGCCCCCCATGCACGCCCACCCTTTCTGCCGCGCCGCGCCCCGCTCTGTGTGCACTGAGTGACTGACTGATGGTGGGTTACACGTCGTGTCCAGCACAAACCTGTGCTGCTCAGTGAATCATTCTAGCCCTGTGTGCAGACCTTCATGGTGCGCCACACCAAGCAGGGCATGCTGGATGGGGAGGTAAATTTGGACCTGCTGAAGCCGATTGAGACGCTGGTGGAGGTGAGATTGTGAGGGCAGCGGTGTACCAAGCAGGTCACAACTGTTGGTGGGCGGGTTGTATTGCTGGTGGGCAGGTTGTAGTGTTGGTGGGCAGGTTGTAGTGTTGGTGGGCAGGTTGCACTGTTGGCGGGAAGGTGGGGTTTGGCCCATCAAGCAGCAGGTGGGCTGAGGGCATTGGAGGTGAGCAGGTGAGTGGGTGGTGCCGACCCAGCCGCCTCTCCCTGCCGTCTCCCTTCGCTGAGAAGCAGGACGTCGCTTTGCGCTCTTGCCACTGCCACTCGGTGGGGGGGCACGGGGGGATGCCGCCACACAGGGTCAGGTTAGGCTGCCTGTGGCAGCATTCACTTGGCATGCGCGGTGGTGCCGGTGCATTGGCATTCAGTGCAACAAATGTCATGCCCTGCCGCCTGCCTTCATGCCCCCTGCAGTGCCAGCTGAACGATGACGACGAGCGGTGGTACCGCATCCTGGAGGTGGGGCCTCTTCTATGCTTGTGTGCCATTGTTTGTGCCTCTTGCCTGCATTGCACTACTGAACCATCCTGGAGGTGGGATTGGGACGGGGTGCCTGCCCCTTTGGAATGGTGAGCGGTGGGGACTCACATCCTGAGGTAGGGCCCTGCATGCAGAGCGCGCCAGCGTGTGTGCCTGCTGTGCACAGCCTGCAGGCCTGCAGCAATAACAGTGTCCGGGCCGCTTGTTTGCAGTGCGCATCGGGAGGTGGTTTGTTTGGGTGCCCCCTGGGTGGGGTGGCTCCCTGCTGTGCCGCGCCAATGGCAGGTCCTGCCACATTCCCTTCCTGCAGTTTGAGCAGCGTCACTTGTTCTACGGTGGCAGCACTTTCGAAGCCCGTTCTGTGCTGCGATAACCATGCTGTGCGTGCTGTGCTGTGCACCACGAGCATTGCCGCCGTCACCTTATTGACACGGGTGATTTGCCATGCTGTGCCGTGCTGTGCGTGCTGTGCAGCGCGAGCAGCGCCACCAGGTGTGCACCGTCACCTCATTAACACGTGCTGTGCCGTGCTGTGCCTGCTGTGCCGTGCTGTGCAGCGTGAGCAGCGCCACCAGTTCCGCGCCGTCATCCAGAAGGCCCGGCTGGACCCAGACCGGCTGGGGGGTGAGTGAAGGGTGTTGAGGGGGGGCGGGGTGAGGGGGGTGTTGTGGGTGCATGCCTCGTCAACCTCTCAGGATTTGGTTCGTCCTGAAGTTGAATCCCCTTTCAGGGGATGTGAACAGCTGTAACGACTAGACTAGACTTGGTGGAGTGAGGGGGTTGTTTGCCTGCAGGAGCTGCGCTTCATGTGAGGAAAGGCGTGCGAGTAGGGGGGCCTGGGGAGCTGTGTGTGTGCTTAGAAGCTGGGAAGGGTAGACGTGAGGGTGGGTGCCGTGGTTGTGCTGCCTTGGCTGCCTGGTTGTGAGGGTGGGTGCCTGCAGGGCGGGTGGGCTGCCAGAAAAGGCTGGGCTGTCTGGAGCAGCAGGGGTGGCACTACAGGTCTCAACCTCGCACCCCGGCAACTTCCCGCCCGTCCCCTATATCTCAAGCTAGCGACTGCTGTGCAACCGGTCATGACCCAAATCAGGAGCGAAATGTGCATGCCAAGTTGAGGCCAACACCCCGGGCTAGCCCACATTTGGGACCCCCTCCCTTCCGCTGTCTCAACTGTGCTCAACTGGGGTTGCCGGTTTGGCACCCTTGCACCGCGCCAACTATCTGACATCCCCAATCATGCCTGATTTTTTCATCTGAGCGGTGCAGCCGACCAGAACCCCGACTGGGAGTGGGACGGGCTGAAGCCGACAATCATGATGAAGCTGAGGGGGCAGCTGAACCCGCTTCGCCAGGCAGCCTCCAGTGAGTATTACTGAGATGTGTGCCCTGCTGTGCCCTGCTGTGCCCTGCTGTGGTTTGCTGTGAGGAAGCTGAGGGGGCAGCCGAACCGCCTCCAATGAGTACGGCCGGGGTTGTGCTGGGCCCTGCTGTGGTGTGCCGCGGTGTGATGTGATGGGACGAGACGGGATGTGGTGCGCTGCGTGTTCGCTTGCTCTGCTGTGCTGTGATGTGCTGTAACGTGCATGCAGTGATTGGATGTCACGTGTCTCCATCGAGGCCGCATGCCCGCAGCAGGCCTCCCCCCGCCCCAATGTCCCCCTCTCCACCACCCTCGCTGCCAGACATGCCGGGGGCTGCCGCGTCGACTGCCTCTGCCTGTGACTTGATACAGCAAGTTTATATCGTTTACGAGATAACCGTGCTGCTGCTCCCCCGGTTCCCACCCCTGACAGGCGCTTTGGGGCAGCTGACGGGCGAGGAGCACTACGATGACGAGAGGGGGGTGTACGTCAAGGAGAAGCACTGGTACCAGTCCAAGGTGAGTCAACCTTGGCAGCGGAGAGGGGGAAGGAAAAGCACTGGCACCAGTCCACAGTGCGGCAACCTTGGCAGGGCGTGCACATGCACACCTCCTTGGGTGTTACTGGCCCCTGGTGGTGTTTTCTTGTCTGCCGCTGATCTGGCTGCCACCCCTGCTCCCGCCCGCCTGCCCGCGCCCCCTCTGCGCAACCCATGTGCGCCCTGCTTGGCTTGGCTGACCGCCCTGCCCTGCTTGCCCGCCTGCCTGCCTGCCCTGCCTGCCTGCCCTGCCCTGCCCGCCTCCCCTGTGTGCTCTGCAGGCTGAGGCTGTGATTGAGGTGCTGGGTGAGAAGGACCCAGAGGAGAAGGTGCTCATCTTCAGCGAGTGAGCGGGGGCAGCATGTGTGGTTTATGTTGTTTGTTATGTAGTTCGTTCAGAGACGCAGACATGAGGGTCTCCACTGGGGGTGGGGGTGGGTTGGGGCAGAAATGGAGCTCATATTGTGTATGAGCACATATTTGCCCATGCACAGGAGCTTTAGTTGTTACGACCGTGCTACCTTTGCTGATCACCGTTTCTTACCTGCTGTGCCTGCTGTGCCCGCTGCCCTCCCTGCAGGTACCCCCAGACGCTGCGTGCCATCAAGGCCATGCTGCCCAACATAGGCCTGCAGTCACGCAACCTGATTGGCTCCACCAGCGCAGGTGGGACATGGCTTGTGAATGCCTCATTGTGAATGCCTGGGCCGGGCAGGGCGGGGCCGGGCAGGGCAGGGCCGGGCAGGGCAGGGCAGGCGGGGTCAAGGTGGGACGTGCCGCAGGCCAGCACGGCACAGGGGTGACGCTGGCGACGCCAGAAAAGACCAGGGCGTGCCTGCCACCCGCACACCAGCATGCATGCTGCGCCCGGAACTCCCGTCGGGTACTGCAACTGCTGCGCCCTCGCCTGCCCGCCGTGCCCCTCACGCCGTCCCCCCACTCACCAATGCCCCCACTTGCCCACCAACCACCACTCGGCGCAGCCCTGCGTGGCCAGGCGATTCGCCAGTTCCAGACAGACCCGCCTACCAAGGTCTTCCTGCTCACATACCGGTGAGAGTGTGTGTGCTTGTGTGTGTGTGTGTGTGTGTGTGTTTGATACCCTGGCATAGCCACAGGCAGGCCCACCTGCCGCACTCTCCGTGCGTGCATAAGGGTCAGGACAGGGACAGGGACAGAAGGCGCTTCTGTTGGTTGAGGCAAGGCAAGGCAGGCGGGAGAAGCTGTGTGTGTGGTGTGTGTGTGTATGTGTGTGTTCTTGCTGGGCCCCAGCTTGCACCGGCGGCGGCACTTTAAGCTGGCAACCCTATTTGCCCTGCCAACCCAGGCCGTCAACTCACCCCTCTAAGCTTCATTGCCGCACCCCGCCCCCTGCCCTGCCCTGCAGCGCTGGCGGCGCCGGCATCACGCTCACCGCTGGCACGCACATCATGTGAGGGGAGGGGCGGGGCGGGCGGGGCAGGGAGGGGGCCGGCTGGGGAGGGTGGGAGCGCATGAGCGGCACGGGGCCAGGGCTTGCGTGCCTGCAGCACGCACTGCACTGCACTGCACTGCACTGCACTGCACTGCACTGCACACACCGCGGAGGGCGCACTGCTGTCCGCGTGCTATGCCCACACACGCCTTTGGGGGGCCAAGCATCAGGGATGCACGGCCTTTGACCCTGAATCCCGAATCATCACAACACCGTGAACCCCAAATCCTGCCGGGCGTGGCCTTTGAACGCACTTGCTTTCGTCGCTCCAGCCCTGCAACCAGCTCTCGACTTGCTAGCTCTGTCCTGCCTCCGCCCCCCCCCCTCTGCCTGTGCTGTGCAGCCTGTGCGAGCCCGTGCTCAACCCCTCATTTGAGCGCCAGGTAAGACCCTGGCGCCAGCAGCAGGAGCAGGGAGCCGTAGCAGCAGCATTGGCAGCAACCAGCACTGGCAGCAGCAGCACTTGCGGCAGCGGCACCTGCAGTAGCAGCACAGGCAGGGAAGCAATCAATCGACTGGCACCGGCATCAGTGCAGCAGCAGCAGCAGCGGGAGGCTCTGCGGGGGGCAGTGCATTCATGGGTGCAGCCTGCTGCCAGCCTTCTCTGTGCACCCAGCTGGGTGTGCCGGTGCGCCTTTCCAGGCCTCTCCTCCAAGTCCTCCCACCCCTGCACCTCCCCCCTGCCTGGTGCAGGCCATTGGGCGCAGCCACCGCATGGGGCAGGACAAGCAGATCACGGTGACCCGCTTCCTGATGAAGGGTGCGTGGGTGGTTGTGGGCGGGGGGGGGTGGCGTGCGGTTTGCTTGCTTGCTGCCTTGCTTGTTTGTTCCATGGACAAGTCCACGGGGAGCCAAGTGATGGTCTCTCGAGACCGGAGATTTGTTGGGGTGATTGTATACTGCAAGCAGGCGTTTGTATACTGGGCTGCGCGTGGTAAGACTGGAAGGTTGCCAGCTCTGGCTGCCGCGTCTGCCTGGGCCCCTTGGCCCCCCCGCCTTGAAAATCTGCCTCGCCTCTCAACATGCACCCTTGCCCCGACGCCTTCTTCCTAACATCCCTCGCATCAGCCCCGGTGTAGCAGACGGCCGACTCCTGCTCCGCCTTTCTTGCTCCCGCCCTGCCCTGCCTGCTCCACCTCCCCTGCTCCCGCCTTGCCCTGCCTGCTCCACCTCCCCTGCTCCCTCCTTGCCCTGCCTGCTCCCCACCTCACATTCACCCTGCCCCGCCCCCTGACTTCCCTTGCCCGGCAGGCACTGTGGAGGAGAAGGTGGCGGCATTTGTGGCCCGGCAGCAGGAGGAGGAGGAGGGGGACCCGGAGGAGGCGGTGGAGAGCACGGCCATGGAGGCAAACCTGGGTGAGCTGAAACATGAAAAGCAGAGTAGGGCAAATGAGGCAAACGGTTTGGGGAGGGTCAGGAGGGGGGGGAGGGGGTGGAGAGCACAGGCATGGAGGCAAACGTGGGTGAACTCACAGAGTTAGGGGTCAAGTACCGATTCAGGGCGGTGTTACCTACCTAAGCTTGAACCTCCACGGAACCGCCCGTGGAGGCAACCCCGGCCAGGGTGATGGCTTGGGGCTCGCGCTAAGGCGTGGTGAAACTGCCCCACGAGCTGCCTCACTCACCACGCCTGCGGCAGCTGTCCGTGCCTCCCACCCACTGCTTAGCTCCCCGGCCCCACCCCCACCCTCCTGCGCCCCAACACCCGCCCCAGCCCAGACTCGACTCGCCCAGCACGGCACTCGGGCCACCCTGCAGCTGCATTCCTGGCGTGGCCCTCGCCACCCTATGCCCCGCCTCTCACCCACCTCCACTTCTGCCCTCCTCCCCCTTTCTCCCTGCGACCCGCAGCCTCCCACGACGAGAGCAACAAGCTGCAGATTGAGGACCTGCGGGACATGATCCACGACATTGGCCAGCAGGAGGGGGAGGGGGACATGGAGGGGTGAAGGTGGGCGCCATGGCAGGCATTTGGGCCACACATACAAGATGGCCACCAGTACAAGAAGATTTGGGGCACAAGTTCAAGATGTACACCCCGGCCGGAGGGTCGGCCAGAGGGGAGGCGGATGTGGAGGGCTGACTGGGCGACTCGACTGACTGACTGACGGAGATGGAACTGGACGATGGCGGCTCACTTGGCAGGCAGTTGAGAGGCGACTCCGCCACACTTTACAGGGCGTTCGGGGCGGGGCGGGGCAGGTCTGGCACAGTTTGCCCCCATTGCCCGGGCACTACCAGGCGCGCACTCCCTCGAAAGGCCACCCAGCGGCCTGGCTCTGAGCACAGTGACACCAGCAGTCCTCGGATCGGTGGTTCAATAACGCACGTTGTTCTTTCATTTACAGTTGCCCAGTTTTCGCATCTGGCATGCCCAGCTCCCATGTATATAAAGCGCGCAAATCAAAGGCCGGTTGTAAGGCCGGTTGTAAGGGACCAGGTGGCTGGCTTTCAAATGTTACACGTCATGTTCAGCACAAACCTGTGCTGCTCCATGAATCATTCAAGCACAAAATGAATGAATGAATGAATGAAACACTGAGATGCGAGCGCAAAGCATTGCAGGACGGGATGAGAGCAGGCTTACCCAAGGCATGCTCAGTAGGGAGACGGGCAGGCACTGCGAAAGAAGGGCCGGAAAAAGCACTGGGAGGGGGCTGCACCCCACCCCAACGCTGCCGTGAGCTAAAGCCACTGGGGCGTCACGATTGCAGCGAGGGGCGAAGGAAGCCCTTCCAGAGGGCCCAAAAGTCATGGCCCACCCGAGGGAAAAGCAGCAAGCACTAGGATATAAAAAGCAAGCGCTAGAGGCGGTGCGGGTGCCAGCGCTCGGCGCCAGCATCCCAGCACAAGAACGGGTGGCCCGCGGGCACCTCGCTGCACCAAGCAGCCGGCACAGTGCCGACTGCACACAGGTCTTGCAGCAGGTCCCAGAAGCGGGCGACAGCATGGCGCTGAGCGCAGGCCACAAGCTGCGCGGGTGAGGGGGGAGGTGCTGGCGGGCGGCGGCTGCTGGCTGGGCGCTCCTCAGCCTGGCGGGCATGC
>JTEE01000344.1:235992-271313 GCA_002896455.3 Chlorella sp. ArM0029B | reverse complement strand
GAATAACGGCGACAGGTGCCTGCAAACAGGTGCGGGGAGGGCTTCCCGCGGGGCCGCGGCGATCGGCGATCGGCGAGCGGCTTTATCGCGAATGAGCTGGTTGAAACGCTGGGGCTCAGCAGCAATCAAGCAGCGGAGGCCTTCAGGCGCGCAGAGCTGTTAACATTAACAACTATCTCACCTCTGCGCCGGCTTGCGCCTCAGATTATAAGGACCAAGTCCCGGTTGTTGAAAAGCGGTTGCGCGGAGAAAAGGAATGGGTGAGCGACAAGCGGTTCGCGAAAACGGGCCGTCTGTCAGTCGCAGCACGCCTRGCATGCTTGCATGAGAGAAGTCCCGCTTGCCTGGTGTTCCTACCGTTTACTGCCCTTCATTTCTGCTTTTAATGCTGCTGCAGACCTCTGTGAGCAGCCCGCAGGGCGTTCTCTGCTAGTTTCTTGACGGCGCCCAACATGTGTACAAGCCAGCCACACATGTTGCTAACACCGTTTATACACATGCTGCTTTGTAACAACGTTACCACACAGTTCATCACATTTACAACTACGTTTGTACACGTGTTAACAACCATCCTTGCAACCACGTTACCTTGATACATGTGTGCAAGCTTGCCTGTACATGATATTACGTGTGCAACAACATGAGGCAGGGAAGGTGTGTGCGGGGAACGTGAGGGTGACCAATACACACATGCTTTCAGGTGTGCAATAACATGTGCATAATGGACTCGATCTACTAGTGCTCGTAGCACCCAATACACATTGCATGACCCTTGCCTCTGCCATCGGCTGTGAATGTGTTTTGCAACAAACTCAGCTACAGTGGTGCATATATTATGAGATGCGCAACAAGGCGTCAAGGAGCAGAACGCAGCCGAGCGGCAGCAGCAGCGGTGGCAGCGTTCCAGCGGCGGTGGCCGCGGTCCAGCGGCGCGGCAGGCACAGCAGACGCGCGCTTGCCGGCCCTTCAACGCCACAACACACACTGTAGCGCCCCAACACCTCGCAGTGGAGGCTTCCAGTCGCTTTGGCTTGCTCTGGCTCGCTTGCGCTCGCTTGCTGGCCCCTTTCAGTCGCTATTTTGCAACCACCAGTTCCCGTCAGCGTGAAAACGGCAATAAGGTCTTTGTCAACTACTCAACCCCACCGCCCCCATCCCTCACCCCCCCATCCCTCCTCGGTCGGTTGCGGGCCTGTCTCACAGCCCGGCTTTATATATACCCAACCTTCGTTTGCGGGGCAGATGATGCAGACCACTGCGCGCAGGGCAGCCTCACGGCTGCTACGCTTAGCAGCATCGCTGCCGGCGGTAAGCGTCGCACACGGCGGAGGGACCTCAGCCGAGTTCCGCACAACAGGCCCATGTCGCCGCCCCTGCAGGCCTCGGCACCTCGCCCTCTGAGCTCCCAGCCAGGCGCGGCAGAGAAAGCAGCGGCGACCGTGGCCCACACTGGTGCGGCGAAGCTCATCGAAGTCGACGCCAGCCAGGCAAGCAAGCTCCAGGAACCTCGCCACGCAGCTCTGCACCAATCACCTGCACCCAGGCGCTGAGAATTGGCTGCATAACCTACTGCGTATGCCTACTGTGGTATGCAGAGCAGTAGTGCCGTGGCGGGCAAGGGGCGCCGTCCTGCAGGTGCCGCAGGTGCCTTGGATGCCGCAGCATTTTCTGCTTCGCCCGTCTGTTTGGGCGAAGCAACATGGTTTACCAAACAAGTCTTCCCCACACTGTTTGCATATTCTTCCTTGATGATGCCCACAATCGGCCCTGACCGCCCCCAACGGCGCTGCTTTCCGCACCTGCAGGCCGGCAGATTTGTCTTCCTTGTGGCGGGCGTAGCAGTCGGAGCAGCGTGGTGCTTGCTCAACTCCGGGCTGAGCTCTTTGCAGCAGGAGGTTGCAGGCCTGCGTGTGGATGTGCACAAGGAGTTTGGCAGCATGCGGGAGGAGTTTGGCAGCATGCGGGAGGAAGCAGCGGGCTTCCAAGCCACAACATCAGCAAGGCTGGAGCAGCTGCAGGAAGGCCAGAAGTCGCTGCAGGAAGGCCTCAAGTCGCTGCAGGAAGGCCTCAAGTCGCTGGAGGCGCTCCTCCGTGAGGAGCGCAAGTAGGTTGGGTGCGCGCACAGGTGAGGGTGGGAACGTGGGTGCAAAGGGGGCCCGATGCGTATGGGAGCAGGTGGGGGTGTGGTTTACAGTTACACCGGGTGTCGTCATGTGGTACATGGGCGGCCGCTGGGTCTGACACTCTGACAGCGGTGCGCACATGCTGGTCTGCCCTGCCCTGCCCATGGACTCGAGTCTAGCAGTCGGCACTTCCACTTGTCCCGATGTTAGCGCGCCCACCCGCCCCGCCCTCGCCCTCCCCCCCTCCTCCACTTGCCCACTTCCGCCTGCAGACCCCAAACCCCTCGAGCTGACCAGCAAGCACTTGCCCCCGCCAGTCGTGAGGCCACAAAGCTTCAAGCAGGCGCAGCACCGGCGCACCCGAGCCAGCGCGTGGCGCAAGCAATCGGGCCGGTGCTGCGCCTGCTGCTGGCCAACCCAGTGCCCCACCACCGCACCACATGAAGGACACGGCCTGCCCGCACGAGAATGATTGCCTCCACCCACCTGTGCCGGCCATGGCCAGTTTGCCCCTGAATTCCCACCCATGGTGGGGCGAGCCCCTAACCTGTTTTGATTCTCAACCTGTGCTGCGCCCCACCATGGTGGCTCCAACCTGCTTGCCTACCCCCCTCTCCCTGTCCTTCGGTCTCTTTTCGACACCCCATTCGGTCCCCCCTTGTGCCTGCCACCGTTGGCCCTTGTAGCTGCCATTGTTGGCGCAACCCATCCCATGCTTTCTGCTGCTCCTCGCTCCCAGTGTGCTTGCCCGCCCGCCTTTGTGCCCCTCCCCGCTAGTAGATTGTTTTTGCATCTCTTCTTTGCCTCCAACATTGTCACCAAACCTGCTTGCCTACCCTGTCTCCCTTGCGTTTCGTCTTCTGCGCCCGTAGCCCAAGCTGCCATTGCTGGCGCAAACACCGCAGCGGGGCCAGCGGGCCTTTTAGCTCTTGCATTCAACCGCTCAAAGGCAACGGCTCCGCTGCAGGCGGCCAGGCAGGCAGTCGCGGCTCCCGCTGCACCACCACCGAACTTGCCTGATCGTCTCCCAAGTGTGTGTGTGCCCGCTGTGTCCAGCGCCCCGCCAATCTCTTTTGCATCTGGTTGCACCGCCCTCATCCCACATTAGCGCCAATCCAGACAGAAATACAGTATAAGAAGAGATAATGCACGCAACGACCCTGTCTCGTGGGGAGCTCCTGTAACCCTCTGCTGCCAAAGAGCTGCCCAGCCAGCAGCAGCACGCCTGCAGCAGTGCTCAATTCCCATGAAAGCATGCCTGCTAGGATTACATCACCCACACACCTTGTACATTACTTGCCAAGTCTACAATTGGCTGCATTACAGGGGTTGTCACTTGCTTCTCAGGGGGGCACTGCACACCCGCATCACGACACATAAAAGAATGGGACAGTGCGACGGCCGGGCACACAAGCAGGTTAAAGCGCAGAACGCAGCCACAAGGGGGCAGGGAGGGTACAGCGAGCACGGGAGGCAGAGCACGGACAGGAATGAAAATGGAGGCAAGCAGGGGAGGAAGGGAAATCACAGGGGAACAAACACACGGACCGGCATCACGGCACAGCTGCTATGCGCTGCCGTCGCCACCGCCCCCGCTGCCGTTGCCTGGCTGCGGCGGCTGAGGTGGGTAGTAGACCGCGGTGGAGGTGCCACTGGTGTAGCTCTGCGCAAAGCGCTGGCCCGTCTGTGGCGCGGCACGCGTGCCCAGCGGGCGGACAGTGTCCATGGGAGCGTTACGGATGAAGTCGCTCCAATTGGAGGGCATCGCCTCCGCTAGCACCACTGCCGGCACCTCTGTGAGCACCGCCGCCTGCTCGGGTGCAGGGTGGGGGAGGGGGCGGGGCCGAGGCGGGAGGCCAAGCGAGGGGGCGGGTGGGCTCAATGAACGCAGAAACGCAGAGGGAAGGAATGAGGGGGACACTGAGAAAGTGGAGTGAGGGGGCGAGAGGGGAGAGGAGAGGGGAGAGGAGGAAGAAGAGGCGAGGGAAAGGCCTGGAAAATGGGAGGAGGGCTGTGCGCAGCCGAGGCGATTTGTGAATGGGGAGGGCAGAGAGCTGCAAAGGGGCCGTCTTTCTAGTACCACATCCCTTTGGCGGGGAAGGGGTTGGGCTGGCGGAAAGGTCTGAGCGGCTCTGGCGGCGTGTTTCGCAGCCAGGCAGCCCAGCGGGCAGGCATGAGTTCAGCGACAACCACGGCCTCAGCGCTGTTTAGCAGCAGAACCTACAGGCACGGACGGGCCAGGAGGGGGGTGGCCGGGGCTGGGCATACAGAGAGCGGGGAGGCCAGGGCAGCGGTCAGGTGCAGACACGAAATATAGTGCAGCAAGCAGAAGAAGCAGCAGCAAGCAGCAGCAGGGATGGGTGTGTGGTGCAGGGGGTGGTGGGCAGGGAGACGGGCAGGCTCCTCGGCACCCGCAGCACGCGCGCGACGTGCCTGGACCGGCAGCGGGGGCGCACAGAACGGCGGCTGTCAGTACCTTGGGCTCAGGGGTCGATACGGGGTGCGGTGGCCAGGTGTGGTGGTCAGCGCAGGAAGGCGTGCCAGCGCTGGGGCAGCAGTTGGGCAAGGTCCAGAGCGCTGGCATTCTGGAGCAGCGCCACCTGTAGCCAGGTGGGGAAGGCGAGCGGAAGGGGCAGCGGTGCGCCGGTGCGGGTCAAGGGGGGGCCACAGAAGGCGGTCCAGCGAGACACGGAGAGGGTGGTGGAGAATGAAACGGGGGGTAAAAGACGGTCCAGGTGTAAGAGAGAAAAGAGGGGCAAAGAGAGGGCGCGGGGAAAAAAGACCCAGCAAAGCCCACCCAGCACCGCTTTCACCGCAAGCCTCACCTGCCACAATCATGCCAGCTGGCGTAACACAGGCAGCACCCAGCGAGAACCAAATCAGTGCTGGCCCAGCTAGCCACAATTAAGCTCAGCATGCCAGGTCAGCGCCAGCAGGCAACGTGCCAGCTCAGCGCTGTGTCCGCTCACCTCCAGAGTGGCCACCTCGAAAAGCAGATCCTCAACCTCCTTCCTTGTCCTTTCCAGCTTGGGAAGCAGCGCAGAGGCAACGGCCTGCAGACAAAATGGAAGGAGACGGGAGGGATGGTGCAGTGTGAATAGACTGGCAGGCAGGTGGCGGGCAGGGGACACAGGGAAGGTGGCATCCAGTAGACTGCCCTAATGAGCCCTATGAGCCCTAGTTAGTCCTGATGCAGTATTAGCAGTAAGCAGTTCCGTTTTCATGGGGAGAGGCTAATTAGGGTAGCCTACTGCAGGAGAGTTGGCGGCAATTGAAGTCTCAGGCAGGGGCCCACAGCGCCGTCCCCCAAACGCTGCGCCCGACTCCAAAAACCGCCCCATGCGCTGGCCTCTCCCCTCCCCCTACCTGCGCCTCGTCCTGCCCGAGCCACAGGTTGCCCAGCACGGCGGGGAATCCCTCGTTCATGGTCCCATAAATTACTGCAAGCGGTGGGGAAGGAGGGGCGAGGGTGGCGGAATTCAGGGGCCAGGGTGGGACGTTCCATAAGGGAATCCGCTGTGCATGGTGGTGAAGGGAAATATGTGCAGGCAGGCGGGCAGGCAGGCCGGCAGGCGGAAGCACGACGTGCGCCAAACTGGCAAAGGCCAGGGCGGAGCAGGGCACTTGAATGCAAATGCAGTTGTGGGCATGCTTTCATCCCGGCATGCACCCACCCCACCCTCCCGTTGCCCACGAGGCCTCAGCAGACTGTCGTGATTCTAACACTCTTCAGCGGGCGGGCCGCGTTATGGGCCGCCCATCAGAGAGCTGGGTTAGATGTGAAGTCATCACCGGCCAGGCGCTTTGATGCAAGGCAGCACGCACCCACACCCAGCCCTCTTCCCCGTCCTACCAATGGCATCCCGCCCAAGTGCCGCCCCAAACCCCACCCCAGCAACAAGGCCTCAGCAGACTGTCGTGAAATCTAAGCTCATCAGCGGACGTGCCGCGCTATGGGCTGCCCATCAGAGAGCTGGGTTAGATGTGAAGTCATCACCGGCCAGAACTTGGTGTTGCTTACCATGCAGCATGCAGGCCCCACCCACCCCTTGATGCACCGACATGCAACAAGCACGCAACCGCCTGCTCCTCAAGACATGCATTGCTCCCTGTCCTCCTCCCCACCACCCCTCCCATGTGACACATGCACATTCTGCCCTCTGCTCGCCCCCCGCCCACCCAACGCATGCACACACAAGAGACACCCCCCACATCAGCCAGGTACAAGTGGATCAGTCCAACTTACCCGACAGCTTGTCAGTGAGCGCCCGCCGCAGGTCGCCCACCTCCCCAGCCAGGAGGTTCTGGCTGCCCGCCCCCGCTGGGTTGCCAATCGACTTGCAGGCCCGCCCAAACATGCCGTTGAGCAGGTACTGCATCTGCTGCATGCCGTCGTCGGACGCCAGGTTGCTGCAGGTGGGAAGAACAGAAGAAGCCAGTTGAGTTAAGGTTGGACGACCGGCATCTGATGAGCAGGTACTGCATCTGCTGCGTGCCGTCGTCGGAGGCCAGGTTGCTGCAGGCGGGAAGAACAGAAGAAACCAGTTGTGTTGGTGGCGGCTAATCAAAAATTGGTTGCCTTCCTCTCACTCCCCACCTGAGCAACCAGCCGTAGCTGCGCTCAACGGCTGCCATGCCAGCTTGTACCCCCACCCCGCCCTGCTTTCCTCCCCTCCCCAATTGAGCAGCCAGTCGTAGATGCGCTCCGCCTCGTCTGGGCGCTGCCACAGCACGTGGCGCAGCAGCAGGCAGTCGTACTCGGCCACCCGGGAGCGGCCGCTGGTGTAGGCAGCCACCTGCGGTTTGAGGGAAGAAAGGTGGTCTCCAAGGTCAGGGCACCATAGTGCGTTTATCTAAAAGATCTACTGAATAAGCCATAAGCACCCGAGGGGGGCCGCTGGTGTAGGCAGCCACCTGCGGTTCGAGGGTGGGGAAGGTGGACTCGAATGTCAGGGCACCAGAGTGTTCTTTAAAATGCTGAAACCCCTGTTGAAGTGCCAGAGGCTCCGAGAGGCAGCCAGGAGCTGCTGCTAGTACAGGAAGTCACCTTCTGGTGCCTGTGAAGTCAGGGCACCACTACTGCCTGAGGGCAGGCGGACGTGGGCGGTCACATGGGGGGGAGGGCAGCAGGCACGGAGCGCACGTCAGCGTGCCACAGCATGCTGCACAGCGTCGCTGCCCCACCCGGCTGGCGGCACCGCGTGGGGACCGCTTGATTACCAACGTGGCTGCGGCCGCACGCTGGCAGTTTGGCTGCACCCAGCGCCTGCACCCAGAGCGGTGCTTACGGGGTGCACACCCACAGACCGATGCACCCCGTATATGGCAGATGGGATGACGCATCTGCGGCATACTTATGTGTTGCTGCGGCGCTGCAAATAAAAGAAGGAATGACAGGTGCACCGCCACCGCATCACAACCCACACCTGCATGAGCGCCACCGCTTTGACCAACCGACGGTCTGACACGTACACCGGGGGCTCGCACTTGTCCTGCAAGGGGGTGATGACGTGGCGGCATGATGATGTGGCGTGGCATGGCGTGGCATGACGTGGAGT
The DNA here is from genome assembly GCA_002896455.3 of Chlorella sp. ArM0029B. Classification (NCBI taxonomy): domain Eukaryota; kingdom Viridiplantae; phylum Chlorophyta; class Trebouxiophyceae; order Chlorellales; family Chlorellaceae; genus Chlorella; species Chlorella sp. ArM0029B. The sequence continues at coordinate 263,632 of JTEE01000344.1, read as the reverse complement.
GGTGTGGCAGGACCGTTGGAGGGCGGTGCCCTCCACCGCTCTTCTCCTGCACGGCCGCCCGCCATGCTGCACTCTGCCCACGGGTCCTCGCAATGCTACACCACAGCCCACCCCAACACAAGCCCTCCCAATGCTACACCAACCGCTCCTCTCAATGGTACCCAACAGCCCACACACCCCACAGGTCCTCACGCTGCATCAGGAACTAGCCCAGCAAGCCCTCTCAATGCTGTGCTACACCCCCGCCCTCCCAATGCTACGCCAACAGCCCCTCCCAGTGCTACGCCAACAGCCCTTCCCAATGCTACGCAAACAGCCCCTCCCAATGCTACACCCAATGCTACACTTGCCTGCAGGTATGAGCGCAGGTCTGCGATGATCTGCAGCACACTGGTCGGCACCTGCACCGAATCCAGCGCCCTCTCCCGCGTGTTCAAAAAGTCGTCTTCTGTGAGGAACGGGGACGTGTCCGAGTCGTCGCTGCTCTCGGCGGGGGTGCCGGGGCTGCGCAGGGCAATGGCCTGCAGGGAGGCAGGCAGGGAGACAGGCGTGTGAGAGGGAAATCTCGCACATTCTGTGAGCTCCACCTCACGTGCATGCGGCCCCTTTCCGTTCGCTGCATCATATTCTGTGCCCTGCCCTCGCCGCACGACGGACCGCCCGCCCCGGTTGCCACGTTTCCTGTGGTTCAGCCACACACACCTGCGTGCGCCCCCTTTCACTTCCCAGCATCTCCAGACGCCCTCGCCAAACACACACCAGCCACCCTTTTCTGTCACATTTCGTGTGTCCCAGCCTCACCTGCTTGCGGCCCCCTCCGTTTGCCAGCATCTCCATGAGGCCGGCATTGGACACCTGGGACACCTGGCGGCGGATCAGGAAGCGGTCGTAAAGCGCATCCAGCTCCTCGCTTTCTGGCAGCTCGTTTGAGGCGCCCACCTGGCAGGCCACAGGAAGGGGGGAAAGCAAAAAGCAAAACCTTATATTAGAGCTTGAACAATACAAACTCGAGTTCCCCAAGTGGCAGGGGAGCAGGGGAGCAGGGGCAGCAGCAGGTGGGGCCAGGGGCACGGCTACTGTGCAGGCTGGGGGCAGTGAGAGGACAGGAGGAGGATGCGCGGACACAAAAAGGGAGAGGGCAAGGGACGCGCCTTGTACGGCAGCAGCACGCACACAGCTGGCGCCACTCCGCAGCACCCTCACCATCTGCCTAGCCTCGGCAGGCACAGCAGCAGCAGGCATAAAGCTGGCGCCCCCTTGCAACACCCTTCCCGCCCCTGCCAACACCTCTCTAGACGCCGAAGAGGCACGCGCAGACTGCCAGCAGGGCACCTCCGGCTGCTCACCAGGCACAGCAGCGGCACGCGCTCCCGGACGGCTCCGTTGTCAAACAGCCGCTCGTTCAGCAGGGTGAGCAGGGTGTTGAGGATGGCTGAGTTGGCCTTGAAGATTTCGTCCACAAAGGCAACCGTGGCCTTGGGCAGGTAGCTGCAATACAAAAGGCAGGTTCAACAAGGCAATCAGGCATTGCAGATTTTGTCTCAATGACAGCGTGCAGTGGCCTTGGGAGGGAAAGACACGACAGGGTTCAACAGGGCAATCAGGCATCGGAGATTTCGTCTCGAAAGCATCGTGCCGTGGCCTTGGACAGGTGGCTGCAGTACAAAGGCAGGATTTTACAAAGTGATCAGGCATTGAGGCTGGCCTCCCTGCATACACTACACAACCCAACCAGTTATCGGCCGCACATACTTCCCCACCACATTGCCCCTTTGCACTAGTATGGCATCACACTCACACGGTGTCTGCCGCACATACACGATCTCCGCCACCACCCTTGCACCAACTGCCTCACCTCATCCCTCCCTCCGCACTCTAATCACAGCACAAACCTCAACCAGCGGTTTGCCACACATACCGCCCCACCACTCCCTCCCTCCCTACGCGCTCTTTTCACGCTCACCCGATCGTCTGCAGCACACTCCCCTCCCCACCTCATCTTGAACAAAAGCAGTTCAGCACAACTCACCCGGTGGTCTGCCGCACATACATGTCCTCCTCCAGTGCCCGCATGGACAGCGGCCCAAACAGCTCTTCCGGCACCGAGAAGCGGGTGAGCAGGCGCTCGAAGTAGGAGCCGTGGCAGAGGCGGGACAGGCGGCGGCCCAGCTCAGATTTGGCGGTCCCAGGAGGGCCGATGTACAAAATGTGTTCGCCAGAGAGCGCGGCCAGCAGGAGCAGGCGGACCTCTGTGTCGCGCTCCACGAGCCCAGCCTGCATGAGTGTAACTGCCCGCTCCAGGCGCTCTCGCAGGCCGCCGTCGGTGGGGCCTTCTGTGGCGCCGTTGCCGGGCAGGCCGCCAGAGGCAGAGGCAGCTGCGGCGGCGTCCCGGCGGGCCGCCTCGTTGGCCACCTGAGCGGCGGCCTTCAGGGCGTCCAGCTGGGACTTGTATTCAGCCTCTGCCGCCTGCAGGTTGGTGCCGGCGCTGCCTGCAGATGACGCGGTGGGAGGAAGGATAAGCCAGGGGGTGAGGTGAGGGGGTGAGGTGAGTTTTGCTTTTCCATGATGCTGGGATGACGCATCTGCGGCACACTTGTGTGTTGCTGCGGCGCTGTAAATGAATGAATGAATGAATGAATGAATGAATGAATGAATGAATGAATGAATGAATGAATGAATGAATGAATGAATGAATGAATGAATGAATGAATNTGAATGAATGAATGAATGAATGAATGAATGAATGAATGAATGAATGAATGAATGAATGAATGAATGAATGAATGAATGAATGAATGAATGAATGAATGTGAGGTGGGGCCCATGGGTGGGGCCGGCGGGTTGCTGGCAGCGGCAACGTGGTGGCGGCGGCGGCAAAGACACCCACTGCCAGGTTGCCCCGCAACACGTCCTGCTCGGCATCACCCACCATCTGATGACGCCCGGGCGATTTGACGCCGCCCCGAGCAGGGCCTGGGCAAGGGCCAAGGGCTGGCCCGGGCCGAGGGTGAGGCTGCAGCGGAGGTGCGATGCACAGCTGCCGGGCGTGCCACGGCTGCTGATGTGACAGCCGTCACGGCGATGCCGGACATACTGGCCAGGAGAGCGAGCTGCTTGGGGTTGCTGGGGGTGGGTGTCCAGTTCAGTCGGTGCTCTGCTGGAGTATACAGGTCTTAATTGGTAAATCGGCACTGGTGAACTAAGCCTGTGTAAGGGCCCGCGAAAGAGGAGAGGCCAATCAACTGCCAGCTCAGCTAAATTTAATAACCCTGTTTGCTCTGCGTTGTTTCGATCAGATCCTATACACCTGCATCAATCACACCGAACCGTCGACGCGATCAGATGCCCATACAAAGCGCGCCGCCAATTTAGCAGGGGTTCTCCGTCTCCTCGGCTACACCGTTGCTGAAAGCAGACCACTCGGTGTCGGGCCACTCAATGGCGCCGCCTCCAAGGTCACCGCGCTCCGGTCGGCTGGGCGAGCAGGAGCTGGGCGAGCAGGTTCCTTCTGCACAGCGCCTGCACGGCAAGGAGTGGCACATGGGCGACCCTCACAGCCGCTACCGTTTCAACCGGTGAGCAGCCTGCCGACGCCGGCAGGCACTTGGTGCTGCCGTCGCTGCCGCCGCCGCTGCTGCCGCCGCAGCGGACACACCGCCAGTTTGCTGGGCCCTACATTGCGCATTGCCAGCGCACAAGCATCATCCTTGAATGGTGTGGAGCAGAAGTTCGGTGCACAAATAGCTGCTGTGTTGTGCTTGCCCCCGTCGCTCCTATTCTCTTACTGGTGCCAGCAGCGAGCACCGCAGTTGCCCCAGTGGCCACCCCCGCTTGCATTTCCCGCCCAGCATCGCACGCACCTGCCATCTGCCTTCCCACGCCCTCCTCCCCCTCCCTCCTCCCCTCCCCTCCTCCGACCCGCCCGCCCGCCTGCAGCGTGCTGGGCACGGGGCACTACGGCGTCACGTACCTCTGTGCCAGCCTGGCGACCGGCGAGCTGGTGGCCATCAAGGCGCTGGACAAGCTGCACCCAGAATATGAGCGGGAGCTGGCAATGGAGGAGATACTCATCCTGGCTGCAGGTGTGCCCCCGCCGGAGCCCAGCCATGCGGTGGGCTACAAGGGCAGCCTGTTCTACCCTACCCCCTCAAGTCTCCTCCGACATTGTCTTCACTGTCCCCTCCACTCCTGTTGTCTGTTGCCCCTCACTCAGTCAGCGACCACCCCAATGTCGTGGACATGCACGCGGTGTACGAGGACGCCAGCTACATCTACATTGTCATGGTGGGTGCTACAAGCGTCTGCATCATCATGCTGGCTGCTTGCAAGATCGTGGTGGGTGCAGCCTGACTGGGGGGTATGGGCTGGTATCTATCGGGATGTGGGCTGATCGAAGAAGGCGGCGCGAGCAGTTGCAGGATGGTTGCCGTGGGCGGAGCGTATCGGTGAGCGGTGGGCGGAGCTACGGCGTGCGGGCCACGGCGGGTGGGTGTGGCCTGTTGTTGTTTCTTTTCTTTCTTGGGTGCTGTGGCTTGTGTTGCGATGGGCTGTGCCAGATGTGCGGCATGCAGGCTTGGCTGCTGATGCAGAGCTGTGTTTGCGCATGTACGTATGTGTTGTGTGCGTGTATGCTCTCTGGTGGTGTGCGCTGCGGCTTGTGCCCAGGCCTGCGCTGTGCCGCTGTTCCATGGCAAACCGTGCATGGATGGAATGCAATGGGTAGGGGGTGCGTGGTGTGAGCTATGTACCAAAGTGCACAGCTGTTCAGCATCTGCCCTCTGCCTGCAACGTGCATCATTTGGCATGGGCGGGTTGGCAGCCTGCTGTGAGAAGGTGAGCAGGCACACTCACCTTGTTCGTCTGTTTTCTGTCTTTCTTCCTCTTCTGAACCTGCCATGTATTCGTGTCCCCATCTGCAGGAGGCTTGCCTGGGTGGAGAGCTGTTTGACATGGTGATTGAGCGCAAGTATTTCACCGAGGCAGACGCCGCCAGCATCACCGCCGCTGTGCTCAGCGTCATGCAGCACTGCCACAGCAAGGGCATCATCCACAGAGGTGTGCCGGCTTGAGGGTCGGTTTGGGTCAAGCAGACAGGGTCCGAGGTTGCAGGCGGGGTTTTGTGAAGCTAGCGGACCCGGTCCAAGATTGCAGGCAGGTTTTTGGGGAGGTAGCGCACAGGGTCTGAGGTTGCAAGCAGGGTTTCTTGAACGATCTTCAAGGGTGGGCAGGGCAGAGTGCATGCCTGGAACGCTGTTGCCTATCCATTCACGGAACCTGCCTGCGCCTGCTTGCTGCCTGCAAACCAACGCACATCTGTCTGCGTGCCCGCAGGTCCTTCCAGGACCTGCACCCTGCAGACTGCCCCCCTGGGGCACTTGAAGTTCACTTTGGTTTCAACAAGTTGCATTCTCTCATTCCCTGTCCTCTCCTCCCTTCCTGCAGATTTGAAGCCCGAAAACTTTTTGCTGCTGCGGGAGGGCGAGCTTTCGGCAGGCAACTTGAGGGCGATCGACTTTGGCCTCTCCAAGTTTGTGGAGCCGGATGGCATTTGCAGGAGGTGGGCACACGGAGGGTTGGAACTGTGTGTAGCTGTTAAACTGGCTAGAGGAGCCGGACGCTGGAGGGGAGCTGGGTGGCATCTGCAGGAGGCGGGAGGGAGGGAGGTTATGGCGAGGGCACAGTGCCTGGGTGGGCCTTGCTGCTGAGGTGACAGTGGGGTCACACCTCAAGGCTCTCTGACTTATTGGAGCAGGATGGCATCTGCAGGATGTGGGCACAAGGCGGGGTGGGGCCTTGCAAAGGGTGGCCACTTCTCTTTGGGCTCTTCTAAGTTCGGAGCAGGGTGGGCCTGCTCCATGTGCACCTGACCCGCCTCCCTACAGCACCCCTCCCCCCACAAATGTCTGCATCTGTGTGGGCAGCAGCTGCTTTAAGGCTCTTGCCCACCAACGCCTGCCCCCCTGCTGTTACCCTGCCACCCCCAAGCACTCCTCCCTCACACCAGAACCCGCTTTGATACCTTGCTATTCGCAACTACATGCTGCAGCTGCCATCGGGCTCCCCTTGCCAGTTTGGCAGCTTCTACGTGGCTTCTTTCTCCAAACACCTGACACGCCTCCCTACCTCACGCTCATCTGATTGCTGCAGCTGCGTGGGCAGCAGCTACTACGTGGCACCCGAGGTGCTTCGTGGCGCCTACAGCTTTGAGGCAGACGCATGGAGCGTGGGCACCATTGCCTACATCCTGCTCTCAGGTGTGCCAACTTAACATGTGATTTGTGACATTTGCAGCAATCCGAGGGTGACATTCGGAGGCAGGGACAGTGCTTGATTGATGGATTTCCAGTGGCAAGGAAATGGGCTTGAGGGACACGTGTTGGCCACGCCCTGCGGCAAGCTGTGGCAGATGCAGCAGCTGGGGCATGTGCATGGGGAGGGGGGGGGGGGGGATTGCCCACACCTCGGTGCCAAGTGCGGAGCTTACACCACATGCAATCCCCGGGAAGCAAGGGGACAGGCAGCAGCGGCGGGTCGGCACGTGGGCTGGGCGGGGCAGCCATGTGCAAGGTGCAAGTCAAAGCGAGGTGCTCCACATCTCCTGCGCCCTGCGCCCGCCTCCCACCCAGCCCCCCGCTTGGGCCACCCGTGCTTGCTCATCTCCCTTCCCCTGCTCGCCATGCATGTGGCTCTTGTCTTCTGCTCCACTGTCCTACTTGAACACGTTTTAGCCGCCTTGTTTTGTTCCACCGTCCTACTGTTCCACTGGCCTACTGTAACACCATTCTGGTTGCCCCACCCTGCAGGCTTCCCGCCATTCTGGGGCTCCTCCGACCAGGTCATCTTCCACCGCATCCTCACAAAGCCAGTGGTGGGTGGCAGGGCAGTGGGTGGGGACGCATGGTGTTGTGGGTGAGGGTCAGCGGGTTGGGACGCTTGGTGTGGTGGGTGTTGGACAGAAGTGGCAGGGCAGGGCTGGGCAAGGCTCACAAAGCCAGTGGTGGGTGGCAGGGCAGTGGGTGGGGATGCATGTTAGTAGTATAGTGTGTAGTTATTACAGCTGCTCACATCCCCTAAGACAGGGACAGACCTTGGAATCCTCACAAAGCCCCGTGACGGGTGGCAGGGCAGGGCTGAGGGTCGGGGGGTGTGGACGCATTGTGTGATTGGGAGGCTCTGAGTGCATTCTTCAGTGCATACAAAACTCGAGCCTGGCAGCCGTATGGGCGGCAGGAGGGATTGGGGGTGCCTGGGGGGACGTTTGTGGTGGTGTCAGCTCCGCCACCTGCTTGTTTACAAAGGATGCTGTGCAGCTGCTGCCGCCATTTTACCTGTGCACACCGCTGGCTCCTCTTCCCTGCCTGCCGCCGCGCCCCGCATCCCAACACCTCCTCCCCTGCCCTCTGCTCCTCTGGTGGGCCGCTGCTCCTCCCACCCTGCAGGATTTTGACTACCAGCCCTGGCACCTCATTTCGGCTGCGGCCAAGGACTTTGTGGGGCGGTTGCTGGAGAAGGACCCCTCCAAGCGCATGACCGTGTCTGAGGGGCTCACGCACCCATGGATTACAGAAAAGGCGGCGGATGTGCCGCTGAGCACGGGTGGGTGGGCTGGCAAGCAGTGCAGAGGGAGGGAGGGAAGGAAGCAGGGAAGGAGGGTGCGGGGGGAGGCTTAGCAACAGTGTTGAGATAGGGGGAGGAGGGAGGGAGGGGGACAGGGAAAGGGAGGGCGGGGAGGAGACTAGGAGAGGGAGGGAGGGAGGGAGGGAAGCATTTATGTGTCAGCCTGCTTCGGCATGTGTGCTGCTCTCAAAACTCCGCATCCACACGCCATGTCTCATCGACGTACCTCCCATTCCCCGGGAAGGAGGTTGCACCTCCTCCTCAGCTGTACCTCCATGCTGTGCGGTACCCCCTTCCAGGCAGTACCCCCTCCTTCTCCCCGTGCACGTGCCATCCCGTGCACGTGCCGTCCCGTCAGTACCGCCTCCTCACCCATGCCGCCCACCCCATCCTCCCCTCCACCTCTGCCCACCTGCTGTGCAGACATCATTGCCAGGCTGCAGAGCTTCACGCACCAGAACCGGGTCAAGTGCCTGCTCATGACCATTGCGGCGCACCACCTGTCGGACGACGAAATCGGGGGCCTACGCAAGGTGTGTGTGAGCTGTCAATCAATCAATGACAATTCTTACATTTCAAGTCCATGGGGAGCCAGCAAGGTCTCATGGGACAGGGTGGGGGGTGAGTGTATCAGAATTGTGGAAACAGGGTTGTTGCGGTGGGGCATTGGTGGGGCTGCAGACGGTGTGGTGTGTGGTGGATTTACAGGGAACTGTGGGGCTGGGACGAGGGGGCGCGCCACCTGGCAGATGACAGGATGGAGGGGCCGCGCAAGGTAGGGTATTTCAAATGTGTGTGGTAGAAGGGAATGGAACTGCCGGCCTGATACGTTGGAAGGCTGAGCAAAGTGTGGTGTGGTGTGCAAGGGACTGAGCATCGCAGGAGGGTCGACACAGACATACCCTTTGGGATGGAAAACACGGTGGAAGAAGCTGGCAGGCCGGCAAGTGCTGGTGAAGCACGGTGGAAAACGGGGAGGCAAGAGGGCTAGTGCTTGATGACGGCATTACTGTCCGGGGTTGTCTGAGAGCGGGTGAGGAGCTGTGGTGTCGATGTAAGGCAGGGAAGGGGAGCACCCTGTGGGTGCATAGGGATGGTGACCTCCTTGAAGGGGCGGTGATGGAAAGGGGATTGCCAGAGACCCTGGAGGGGCATCGCATGAACAGAGGTGTGACTCGCTTCTGAAGGATGGTGGTGGCGGTCCCTGATTCCTGGGCCGCTTCCACCATCCGGTTCAGGGCGGATACCACCTCTGTTTCATTCCGATGCCCCTCCATGGCACACCAGGCGGCACCCTCTAAAGGAGCTCCTTTGGGAGAGGCTGGGAAGGCGCGTTCTGTGGTCCTTCAGTGTCGCATCTGGTTGGCCGTGTGACGGCCCTTGTGCCAGTCCGGTGCGCGACAAAATAGTGCACTTCATTCACGCCGAAATGCCCGTCTTCCCCTCCCCGCAGATCTTCCATTTCATCGCCGCCGACGCCGACGGGGAGATCAGCATGCCTGAGCGTTTTTTGTTTTTGTTAAAGGAACCATGCAACTTTACAACCATGCAACTTTACAACTGGTACCCCCCCTGTGTCCACGTCGTTCTTCCCTCGACCGCAGATCTTCCACTTCATCGACGCCGACGGCGAAAACCAGCATGCAGTGGAGCGCACGTTTCACCCCTGCACCCACGCCTTGCTTCCCTTCCCCGCAGATCTTCCACTTTATTGACGCCGACGCCGACGGGGAGATCAGCATGCACGACCTGACGGTGGCGCTGCAGCACACTGGGCTGGACATGGAGCAGCAAGGGGTGATGAGCCTGCTGGCTGGGCTGGACCTGGGGCGCATTGGAACTGTGAGGGGGCGCGGGTGGGGGCAGGCCAGGCATTGGGTGGGCTGGGAAGGGGTGGAGGGGACGTCCCCTGCTGGGGGCCAGGGGCCAGGTGTGGACACCTCGGGGAGTGGAACGGAAACCCGTGGCTGGGAGGTGGCAGGGGTGACGAGCCTGCTGGCAGGGCTGGGCCGGGTGCGCTCGGAACGGCGCGGGCGGGCCAGGCGGGCGCACGTTGGGGTGGGGTTTGAGGTCTTGGTTGGTGTGGTGGACCCCTACTGCTCACGGAACGGTAAGGGTGGGCCGGACTTATTGTGTTCGCCTGTGCACCCGGCATGCGCTGCCGCTGGGGCGGGCAGCAGGCAGAATCAGGAGCCGGTCATCTGTTTTAGGCTCTGTTGGGGGGCGTGGCAGGGGTGTGTGCTCCTCTCCTGCCGCTGCCCTCGCCCCACAACTTCCTCAGCACATCCCTCTGCCACATGTCGGCTTTGCCCTCACACATTAACAGCATACATCGTTGCCCCTTTCTCCCCGTGCCTCTTCCAGGTGAGCGTGGAGGAGTTCATTGCAGCTGCCCTGGATGAGCGCAAGGTGCTCAACGCCAAGAACGTCTCCCACATCTTCAGTGAGCAATCGAATCAATCAACCACTCGTCATTTTCAGCACATTTTGAAGCCCACGGGGAGCCAGCACCGGTTTCATGGGACAGGGTGCGGGGAGAGTGTATCAAAATGAAGTTTGAAGCACAGCATGCCTCCTTACCGGCAGCCATGTGTGGGTGTTGTGAGTGGGTTGCCCGATTGCTGGCTCAGCCAGCAGCACAGCATGCCGCCTTATCGGCAGCCAATGTGTGGGGGTGCCTTCCTTGCCTTGTTCTCGCCAGCCGGAGATTGTCACTTGGCCTGCAACTGCCTCCCGCCGCCTTGCCTTACGCTCACAGCTGCCTCCCACTCACGCCTGTCTGGCTTTTCTCATACACTTTCAACCTCGACTTTCCACACACCTGCCGTGCAGCCAAGCTGGACCATTGACCGCCTGCCCCACCGGCTTTCCCCACACTCAGTACCTCGAGATTCCACATACCCGCTGTGCAGCTGATGTGTACTGCCCACATATCTGCTGTGCAGCTGACCTGTACTGCCCAAAACCTGCTGTGCACCTGACCTGTACTGCCCACACCCTGCTGTGCAGCCGAGCTTGACCAGGACCACGACGGGCTGATCACTGTGAAGGAGCTGAAGGATGCGCTGGAGGAGTGCAACATCAGGTGGGGATTGCGCAGCTGTTTTCAACAGCTGCAGTCGCTGGACGCGTGAGAGTGGGGTGGCGCACGGTAATAGACGGGTGGCACCGCAAGGGTTGGTGGGGAGCAGAGCGGCGCTAGAGGAGTGCCACGTCAGGTGGGATTTGCTGAGCTGTTGCTGAAGGTTGTGGGTGGGGTAGGGTGGGGTGGGCCGTATGTGGTGGGGCAAAGACTGGGTTGCTCGAAGCATGCGGAAACAGGTTTCGGGACACAGCAGTGTGCACATGGGGTGCTGTGTCTGACCTGCAGCCCCGATGGGTGCAGCATTTGTTCAGCGCAGCGTGGAGGCGTGGGATTATGGCTCAATGCTAGCAGGATGTGTGCTTGCCCGCCGTTCTGTTTTCTTGGCACCCACATCTCCGCCTCTGTTCACATTTGTAGACCTGCGGCATGCAGCTGTGCATGCCGGGACAGTCCTTACTTTCATCTTACCTCACATGCGAATGCACCCTCTGACTTCGCCTGTGCTGTGCTGTGCTGTGCTGTGCTAAGCAGCATCAAGCAGGACACGCTGGGGCGGCTGATGGACCGGGAGGGCGCTCTGGACAGCAAGGGCATGGTGACCGCCAAGTCGTTCTCCGTGAGTGGTGCAAGGCTGTGCTGTCGTGTTGCTGCAAGGCTGTACATTTAATGAATGGATGAACGTTGCAAGCATGGGCAGCGAGGGGTCGGACCCGTTGTGTAAGGTGCATGTAGCAAGGAGCGCGCAAAGTGTTATAATCGGTGAGTGGTGCAAGCATGGGCAGCGGAGGGTCGGACAGTTGTGTAGGGTGCATATGCAGCAGGCGGCTTGCACAGTCCCACGTGATTGAGCGTCACAGGCATCTCTGGTCGGGGCGGTTGAGGGACGGAGGTGGCTGCATCTCTCGCCTGCACCGGAATGCGTTGCTCTCATTGCGAGCACCATTGCATTCACAGTGTGGCCGAGGAAGGCAAACTCATAGCTTTTTTGAACATTCGGTGCTCCTCGCCATCCTTGTAAAACTGAGGCTGGGTGGGCCGCAGGGTGCAGCGCCACGTCTGCACGGCATGCTGTGGTCACCTGGTGGCATGCCGTGCTTCCCCACAGTTCTCCGTTCAATCATTCATTAGTTTCACAGCGCTGCAGCAACCTAACAGTGTGGAAGTCTGCTTGCGGCCTCCCTTGGACGAAATTTGTTGCAGAAGCTGTTGATGAATGGGCAGGATGCACAACCCTTGGAGCTGGAGACGTGGATGGAGGATGTGCACCAGTTCTCGGGTGGGTGGGTTGGTCTGTTGGGGTGACGACGCGAGGGTGGGCAAAAATGTATGGGTGGGAACAAAACAGTGACGGCTGGCCGTGCTGGTGGTGCCCCTTATGCTCTCACCGCAGTGCACCCTTTCCTGGAATCTAGTAGGGCAAAAGGGGAAAGAAGCAGACAGCTGGCAGGGCGCCCTTCCCCTGCTTGCCTTGCAGCTTCCAAGGGCTCCCAGGAGCTGGCCATGCCGGTGGTGTCTCCTCGTTGCCACGTATTCACTAAGGCGGCTCCTATTCTTTTTTTCGTTTCCGGGCACTTTGGAGGCCCGCCGCCGGCGGGGGGGAGGGGAGTGTTTCCGTACGTAGCCACTGGTTCCGTAGGGGTGCAATGTTATAGGCAGGGGGAGCTAGGGAGACGCAGGCTGGCTGAGCGCGGAGTGCGGTTTGATAGGAAAGCACCAAGCACAAAAAAAGGGAGAACAGGAAGTGGTAGGAGCGAATACAAAAAGCAAAAATGAAGTGTGTTGGGGCCGCCCGGCCGCGGCCCGCCGGGGGCCGCCCCCGCCTGGCAGCAGAGCTGCCAGAGGCAACCGACTCTGCCGCCGCAAAATCCGGTTAGAATGTCGCTGCTGCTGCTGCTGCCGGAGCTGCTTTTATCACCACCTCTTGCCGCCGGCCAACGTCATTCTCCGCAATGGCTTGCGCGCTGAACAGTTTGTTGTTCGTTTGCTGATGTCAGCTGAAATGGGTTTCTTGCCGGGGACGAGACGATCAAAAGCGTAAGGACCCTTCTGAGCTAAAGCGTTTTGGCCGCCGCCGCCGCCGCCGCCGCCACCCTGGCGGGGCCACTTTTTGACCTTGCCAAACAAGCTACGTACGTGCTCATTTCCCGAATTTTTTTGCGGGGGGGGGTGCCCGGAAACGAAAAAAGAATAGGAGCCGCCTAACTGGGGAACCGAAACAGGAACACAATTCACAGCTTTTTCTCTCCCCACCCTTTTCCTCCTCCCCCTGCAGCCTCCAACGGCTTCAAGCAGCTGGCCATGCTGGTGGTGGCCCGCCACATGCAGCCCTCGGAGGTGGCCTCCCTGCGCCGCCTGTTCCAGCACTTGGACGACGATGCCACGGGAACCATCAGCCTGGAGCAGCTGCAGGAGGCGATGAGGCACATGGGCAAGCAGGTGGGTGGGGGGCTCTAGAGGGCGTTCCAAGGGACCGAAGAGTGGGGTGGTTCAGGTGGGGGTCAGCGCAAATGGAGCGGCGGTGGGGAACAGAGGCGCACAGCGCCCGCAGGTGGCGACGAGGCGCATGGGCAAGCTGGTGGGTGGGGGCCTCGTTCCCGTGGCAGCGAGGGGTGGTTTAGGCAGGGGTAGGTGAGGAGCTTGTTCCGGGGAAGTGAGGGATGGTCCAGGCGGTGGGGGGCAAAAAGTGGGCAGAGCTGCAATGGGCGCAGCAAGGGGATTGTCAGCAGCAAGCGGCTGCAGGAGGCGACAAGGCGCGTGGGCAAGGAGGTGGGTTGGGGCATGGGGGTGGGGCATGATGGTAGCGTGGGGTGGTTTAGGTGGGGGCGAGGAGTGGGAGGGAGTTGGGGGAGGCGTGGGCAAGGAGGTGGGGCTCAAGAGGGCTTGGGGTTGAGTCTCGAGAGCACACACGTCGCTGCCTTGCTGGTCGGGGCTGCTGGCTGTGCGGTGCGGTGCTGTGCTGTGCTGTGCCGGCTTCCGACCGGGGTGTGCTAACTATGCCTGTACCTGTGTGCTGCCTGTCCCGCTGTTGCAGGGGGGGGGAGGCTGAATGGGGGGGCATGCTGCATGCTCCATGTGCCGGCTTCCAGCCAGGGGGTGCCAAGTATGCCTGTACCTTTGTGCCTGCCTGTCCCGCTGTTGCAGGTGGGGGAGGCTGAGCTTCAGGAGCTGCTGGATGCGCTGGATGTGCGGGAGAAAGGGTTCATCGAGTACGACCAATTCCTGGCAGGTGGGCTGCTCTAGCACTGGTCCATGCCGCTGCCGCCCGCTGTCCGCGTGCTGTAGCGGCTGCTCTAGCACCTGCATCTCTAGTTGGCGGGGAACAGACGTTTGCATCTGTATCTCTTTTTGGGGATAAGGGCCTGCCAGGCGGAGAGTGTGCGAGTATGTTGGCGAGAGCTGCATGTCGGCACCCCACGCGGCACCGCCTGTCTGCAGCGCCCCCGCCTCCACTGCACTGCTCGCCTGCTCTGCCCGCTCCCCCGTCCTCCCTCCCGGTAGCCAGCTGAGGAGGCCTCCAGGGGTCCCACATCTCACCTTGTTTCCTCAAGCCATGCCCAGGGGTGTATTCTTCTTCTCTTCTTCTCCTCACCCCTCCTCCCCCTTGCCCATTGGCGCCATGCCATGCCATGCCATGGTGCGCCACCACCCGCAGCCTGCCTGGAGGAGCAGCACTTGACAGAGACCAAGCTGCGTGCCGCCTTTGACTTTTTCGACCGCGACGGCACGGGGCTAATCACGGAGAGCGACGTTGTGCAGGTGGGTCGCACACTTTTGTGGTGCTGTTTTTGTACTGCAATGAATCCATGCAGGTGGGTGCACAGGATGTGGTGCCATGCGTGGTGAGGGAGGGGCAGCATGGGAGCAGGAGGCTTGGGTGGGCTTAGGAGGAGCTAGCTCACAGCATGCGGGGGTGAGACAGCCTGGCAGCGGAACGCCCAGCCATCCGTACATGCCCCTCCCTGGCCCCTTTCCCTTAATAACACCTGCCCCTCCCTGGCCCCTTTCCCTTAATAACACCTGCCCCTTATGCTTCTGCACCCTGGATCTGCGTAACTGATCGCCTTGTGCTTCTCCTGTCCCCCGACAACAACAACTGATCAAGGACGTGGGAATGGACGAGGCGAGCACCGATAAGCTCCTGTTTTGTGAAACAGTCCAACTCAAACACCTGGCAAACATTTCCTTTTGCTGCCCCTGACTGCACCATCGTCGACAGGTGCTCAAGGACGTGGGGATGGATGAGGCGAGCGCAGACGAGCTCATGTCGCACGCTGCCTCCTCCTCGGGCTCCTCCCGCACCATCTCGTATGACGACTTCCGGAGGGTGCTGCTCAACCAGCCGCCGGGCAGCTTCACGCAGGTGGGCATGGCTGGTGGGTTGCATGCGGCTGGTTTGGGGCTGTCGGACGTACGCCCATTTTCCTCACACTTAAAGAGGGCCTCGCTCAACCAGCCGCCCTGCATGGGTTGCGGCGGGGCAAGCCAACAGGCACGCAAGCTTTGGGGTGATGCAGGGAGCGCATGGGCGGTTTAAGGCTGGGATTTGAATGCTTAAACCAAGCAAAGATGGGTGCAATGGAGAGGACAAGGGGGTGTTGATTGGCTCCTTGGCAGTTGCCAGCATGAACCCAGCAGAGGCCATTGCCCACTGCCTCCCTTACGCCCCCCAGCGGGATTACACTCTCCTTCACCCCTCCACGTGCTCCCGTCCGTGTGTTCCCCTCCAGGCGCTGAGCCGTGCCAACTCCATGAGCCGCCCCTCCAGCCTTAGCCCCAGCTGCTCCTCAAGCCAAGCCGTGAGCCCTTCAAGCTCGAGCCAGCTGGAGGTTCCCCCAGCCATCAATCTCCATGGCCCCGCCAACCCGCTGTTGGAGTCGGCACTAGCCAGCATCAAGCGCAGCTCCGCCGGCGCAGGTCTCACCTCCCCACAGCAGCAACCGCAGCAGGGGGGCAAGCCGCCGCTGTCGCCGCAGCAGCGCCCTCTGCAGCCGCAGCTGCTGGTGCTGCCGCCAGCTGGCAACGACTTTGAGCCAGATTATGGGGACTACTACTTGGAGAGCCCCCTTGTGGGTGGCAAGAACAGTAGCGCCCGCGTGAGCCCCGGATTTGAGCCCCCGTCTCCCATCAGCCTCATGCCACGCTATGAACCGCCCTCCCCCATCTCTTTGACGCTACGCCCAGAGGGGCTCCTCCCCGGAGGGCTGCACGGCTTCAGCAGCCCGCCCGGCCAGCAGCAGCAGCAGCAGCAGCAGCAGCAGCAGTGGCAGCAGGAGCAGCGCAGCCCATATAGGATCTACCGCACCTCCAGTTCGGGGAGCCCGCTCATCTCCCTGGCGCCACGTCGTGCGCCGCTCAGCCCGTTGAGCAGCAGCGGGTTGGACAGCTGGGGTGGTGCGCGGGCGGACGAGCAGCAGCAGCAGCAGCAGCAGCAGCGCAGCCCGTATGGGATTTACCGGACCTCCAGTTCGGGGAGCCCGCTCATCTCCCTGGCGCCACGTCATGCGCCCCCCAGCCCAATGGGCAGCAGCGGGCTGGGCAGCCCAGGCAGCGCGCGTGCAGACGGCAGCGGCCTGACGCTACAGCAGATACTGCAGCAATATTCGAGCAGCGGGTACACGCGGGCGGGCGTGGCGGGCAGCAGGCGCAGCAGCATCGACACGCCGCGCGGCGCCGGAAGCATGGCGCGGGAAAGCCTGCTGAGCCAGGCCAGTGATGTGGATGACTCCTGGCTGGGCAACAACTGAGCTGGCTCAGCATGCTCAGCATGCAGCTTCTTGGCCACCGCCCAGGCCGCTGGCGCAGCACATCTGCCGGCCAGCTGGCAGCGTGCTGACCAGCCAATGGCCAGGCAGGCTGCCCACTGCCCACCACACCAGCCCCATCTTTTCTTACCGGCACCGCAGCAGGGCAGCCATTGCAGCGGCTTTGAGAGCCGCCGCTGTGCTGCTGCTGCCCGGCACCCCACACCCCTCTTTCTTTCCCCCGCTAGCCCCACTCCACTTGCCTCATCACAATACAAAAACGGCAACTTTTGCAGCATGGTCAGCACCACCCCCTATCATCAAAGCCGCCCAGCTTGTCCACAAGGGCCCGCCGCTCTCTCCAGTTTGGCCGGCCCCCGCCAAGCTAGGCACCAGCTGTCAGCAAGGCAGCAGTCTCCCCTTCCCAATGTTTTCCATGTGGCGGCGCTCCCGGTGTGCCCCATGCCCATGATACACATACAGACAAGAACTTGCACAACGCCTCATTTGCATGCCTGTCCCTCTCCTTCGCCCAGCACGCCTGTCCATCGCGGGCCTGCCTTGCAAATGCCCTGCCCCACAACGCCTGCCCCTCCACAGATGCACGACATGCCTGTCCCACCCCCTTGCTTCCCATCCTAATCTTCCTGCCTGCTCTCGATGCCCCTGCTTGTGCTTTCCTCCCCGCTGCACCGCTTCTTCCCTCTCGCCGTCGCGCGCCCTGCTACCTGTCTGCCTCTTTCCCCTCCTGCCCTACTAGAATCACGAATACCTCTGCAAATGTGTACACATGTTTTCAGTTGGTGGCCAATTTGCAAGGCGCTGGGGAGCGCAGGGCACATGGGTGGGTTGGGCTGTGGGGACGCACGCGCTCCTTCTTTTCACGGGGGGCCCGGGACACCCATTGCCCCCAGTTTGAAGTCGTGAGAGTGGGAATTTGCTTTTACAATTATTAGGCGGCATGAGAAGAGGCGTCGGGTGGTGCCGAGAGGTTGGTTATAGTGCAGCACGCGAGCTGCTGGGTGGCTTGTGCAGGCACATGCAAAAAGTGGGGTTGGCTGGGAGGATGGCGGAGGCAGAGCAGGCAACAGCGTGGGGAGAGCAAGCAGGGATGAGGGGATTGGGAGTGGCAGGGAGACATGGGGTGAAGAAGGAAAAGAACAGCAACAACAGAAGTGTTTGCGGACAATAAATGGGTACCACTCTTGCTAATTGCAGCAGGTGTGCGGTATGCATGTGGTGCTGAGACCCCACAACAACATTCAGGAAGGAAAACGGTGTGGCATCAGCCCCGCATGACGGGCCGTGCGGCAGGCCCAGTCTTGGTGGCAGGAATGGGCACTGTCTTCTTGACCGGCACGACAGGTTTCTTGACCGGCACAACAGGCTTGGTGACCGGCACAACGGGTTTCTTGACCGGCACAACAGGCTTCTTGACCGGCACAACAGGCCTCTTGACCGGCACAACACGCCTGATTGCTGGCGGCGGCGGAGGGCTGGGTTGGGCCGGCGGCGGCATGGGAGGGAAGGGCGCGGGGTACTCTCGCTGCATTGTGATGTCCCGCAGCCTGGTGACAGACAGCTGGGAGGACAGCCAGCGGATGTCCAGCTTGCCCCGTGAGCGCAGCCAGAAGAGGCAGGGGACCAAGTGGTCGGCAATGCCCTCGTGCATGGCATATGCAACATTCATCTCTGTAGGGGGCAAGGCGGGGGGCAGGGGGAGGAGGAGGTGAGTGGAGAGGGGAGGTTGCCGGCACCCAGCGGTTGCAACTGTAGTATGTGGTCGCAATCACCCCTGGGGGCAAACTCACAACTGTGCCTGTTGCACACGTACGTCCCCGCGTCTGACAAATGCAGGGCGCTGACTCATCACAACGCCGCCCTCTCTCTGTGCACCAACCAGCCCAACTACGCACACAGCTTTGCCGGCCTTGTGGCTCACTCCATGCACGTCGCGACTGGACAGCATGCACAGCGTGGCACAGCGCCAACCAGCCACTGAATTGCCCTGCACCTATGCGGTGCCCTTGTGTAGGCCCTTGCCCCAAACTCACCCTCGAAAATGGCGCTACGGTCGGACAGCACGCTCAGCATGGGGCCAACGTCGGGGTCTGTCAGCTTCCTGATGTCCATGTGCAGCCACTGCAGCTTCTTAATCAGCTTCTCATTCCACTTGAACAGCGGGCTGGTCTTGTTCTGCGAGAGGAAGACAGGGCAAAGAGGCGGGGCAGGCAGCGCGTGAGCATGCCAGCCAGCAAGGCCCACTGGGCAGGCCATGCGGTGGTACATCGAATTGGGGCACGGCAGGATGGGCGGTCCGCACACTGCCTGAGCGCCCGTGCTGTGCATGCTGCTCGTGGTCAGCGACGCTGACCGCACCCGCGCTGACCCTACCATATAAGCCTGTGCGGTTCCCTGCTGTGTTGTGTCAGCTGCAGCACGCGCCATGCTGCGGTCATGCTGTGCTGCATGCCGTGCCACCTCAGCTGCACCACCATCTCCTCTTCTAGCCGGGAAGTGAGAATGATTCACCCACAAACGAGCGGACTGAGTATGATGACGTGCGGCGGAGGTGCAGGGTGAGCGGGCTGCAGGGCGGGCGGCAGTGGCGGGGAAGTTGAGATTGACCCCCTCTTGCTCACCACATCGCCCACGCGTGGGTCGTCCAGCAGGTTGCCCCACTTGTCAATGAACCCCAGCGCCTTCATGGCCTGGACAATCATGGAGCTCTGCGCCGCGCTGATCGTGGGCGCACGCTCCGAGAAGAAGAAGCTGCCGATCCGGCGGGGCCTGACCTGCGGGGGCAGGGAAGGGGACGAGAAGAGGCGGGACAGTGACGAGGGAAGGTGGGAGGAGAGGGAGGGCAGTGAGAGGCAGTCTGGCAATCTGACGGGGCTGTGGGGTGCAGCAGCAGATATCGAGATGCATCAAACTTGCCAGGAGGTAGTCTGCTGGGATGCTGTGACTGTGCAGCTGGTCAAACCAGTACCCAACCTTGTCACATATGTATATGAAGCACGCACCGATTTGTTAGCGCTCAGCAGGAGGTAGTCTGCTGGGATGCTTGCATTGTGCATCTGGTCAACTTGAACCCATCCTTGTAGTATTTAAGACAGAAAAAAACATTGATTCAGGAGGCTCACCAGGAGGTAGTCTGCTGGGATGCTGACGTTGCGCAGGTCGGCAATCCGGTCTAGAATGAGCGCATTGGTGCTCTCAGGGCCCTTGTTGTCGCGCTGCAGGCATGCAGGGCACATGATCATGACAAGTGGCACTGTCAGCACAGGAATGGCATGTGGGGTGGGTGTCTCCTCGCCTCCCATGCCGTCGGGACAAACACACACAACACCACCACACACACACACACACACGAACACCAACAACTCCCTTCACGACGTGCACCCACCATCTGGCACGGTTGGTGCGTGAAACCCACTTAAAAGCCCCCTACCCACTGCCACTCTCCCTCCTCCCCGGCCCTCCCTGCCCTACCTTACAGCTCTAACTGCTCATACGTCCCTTGATAGCTAAGCCTCGCAACCCCATCATGACGATATGCAAGCCACGCTCCATCCGCCCCTGCCTTCCAATTGTTTCCACCAGCCCTCGATCTCAATCAAGGTGTCCCCCTAACTACTCAGCCACGCACGCCACCCTCCCTCCACCCCGCCACTCCCCCTACCAGTCGGTTCAACCTGCTCAGACATCCCTTGATCGCTCAGCCTCGCACCTCCACTAAACCCTACCACTAACCTCCATCATGATGAAAGCCACGGGCGGGAAGTCGGGGAACCTGAGGGAGCCGTTCCTGTGCATCAGGCCCCAAGACCTCCAGGTGCCGGGGGCGTTCACCTCTGCAGGGCGTGGCAGGGCGGGGCAGCAGCAGGGGCGGCGGGCACGGTGAGCACAGCACAGCGTGACATGGCATTTGGCATGGCACAGCATAGAAAGGAGGGCCCGCGGAGTATACATTTCGCAACATTCCCTCTAGTAGAGGTGGCGCCGAGGGCCCCTCCCACCCGCAACGATGCCTCTCATCCTTGAGGGGCCTCGCGGCCAGGCAAGCACATACTTCTGGCCCAGCACATGCCTGCCTAGGCCCCGGGACACTGTCAGCAACTGGCCTGACCCACCCACCAGAAATGATGCCGCCCAGCTTGATCACCCCCCCAAAGTTGGTTTCGTAAAACGCCTTGGGCAGCTTGGTCGCAAAGCCGGCGCCGGCAGAGATGCCCAGCGTGTAGACAGGCAGGTTTTGCAGACCCTTTTCATACAGGAAGTTCTGTAGGCAGGGCAGGGCAGGGCAGGCGGGCAGGGCAGGCGGGCGAGGGCGAGGGCAGGGCGTGTTGACAGGTAGGCAGGGGTGGCATGGTGTTGTGCAGGTTGCGATGGTTATTGGAGGGGACTGGAGTACAGGTTACGGGGGGCCGCCGGTGCCAGCGCGGGCTGGAGACTACCCCACAGCCTTGCCACACCGCTACTGCACACCACCTGGCTTGCGCCCAGTCCAGGAAGGCAGTGCGTTGCACGCGCCCACAACCACAGCTGCACTGCACTCTGCACACCAACTGGCCGTTGCATGCGCCCACAACCACCACCGCTGCACAACCACAGCTGAGGTGCACGCCCCGTGGGCGCCTGCCACACCTGGATGACGTAAGGCGCCTGCCACATGTCTGATGTGGCGGGGTCTGAGGAGGAGGAGAAGCAGCGTCCGTGCTGGGAGCGGTTGCGTGATTCCACTGCCAGCACCGCAAACCCGTACTTGAGGGCCAGCTTGACGTGGGCCACCTCTTCAGGCAAGCCCAAGCACTCTGGGCACTCCGTGGGGTGCCAGGGCCAGTTGCCGGATGCGTCGTGGTAGCAGCCGTGGAACATGACAAGCTGCAGGGCAGGGCGGTGCGGGGCAGGTGGGCGGAGGCCGAGCGGGTGGGGGGTGAGGGTTGTTCATCTGTGGCACACATTTGTGTTGCTGCTCAGGACAATGAATGAGTGCATGAATGAGGGATGTGCAGGGGGGCAACGGCCGGGGGTGGGGTGATGTGCGCCCACGCAATGTCAATGCTGAGCCGCTGCACTTCCATACAGTTGGAGGTTTGCGTCCCTGGCACCAGCGCAGCCGGCAGCAGGCGCTTGGGGCAGCACTGGGGCTGGGCCCAGACAGCCAGCCAGCCAGCAAGGCAGCTGTTGATGCGTTGTGACTGACTGATGTGCTCTTTGGGTAGGCTGGATTGATTTGGTTGATGGCCAGCCAGCTCACCGTTCCCACGGGTGCCTTTGGGATTTGGTAGTAATGGTAGCGGTCGTAGAACAGGAACTTGGAGGCTTTCAGGCCGCGGTTGGAGGGCGCATCCCACACGCCCATCTTCCACGTGGCCAGGGCGGTGGCGAAAACCTGCAGGCGTGGCAGGGCGGGCAGGCGGGCGTGGCAGCGTGAGAAGGGAGCAGGCAATGCACAGGAGCAGGCAGGCAATGTGGCTGGGGCGAGGTCCTGCTGTGTAGGCAGAACGACAAGACCACACACTCCCGGTTAATAGCTGCAGGCTGCACTTCATGTAACCAGCGATTCGAAAAGGATTGCGTTGGTTTAGTTCAGCCGGACCCACCTGCGCCTGGATGTGGCTTGCGTTCACGCCGGTGATGTTGGGCACGGCGGCGGAGAAGACAATCGGGTCCTCCTCCCCGGTGATGATTTCCCTGGCTACCGACAGGAAGCCGTCGCGCATCATGCGCGCAAACTCGGCCTGCTCCGCCGTCTCAACAGGGATGAAGCCAGCGTAAGGGGTCAGCCCCGCCTCAGCGGCAGTGACCTCCTTGGCGGCGGCACCGCATGCCGCCGCCGCTGCCAGAGCTAGCAGCAGCGCCACAGCTGCCGTCGGCCGGCCGCCGACTCCTCGGTGTCTCATGCTGGCGTGTGCCGCAGCGCCTGCAGGGGGTGGCGGGTGAGGGGCGGGATCAGGAGATGCCAGATGCGGTTTGCCGGGGGCCGCCGCCACCAAGTCCGGGCCCCAGCAAAGCAAGCTATGCATGGTCAGCAGCGGGTGTTCCCTGCAGAGCAGTGCTATGCTGAACCGGCCGCGAGCGCCGCGATGCCGTTGGCGGTTGTACCTGGCTGCGCCTGCCGGACTAAGATGAGCTGACGGTATTGAGCCAAAGTGCGCCAAGAAGGTGAGGATGAGTGGCCAGGAGCGCAGTTTCGCCGTCGGTGATGTACGTGCTGTGCCATCATGGCATGCTGTGCTGCTGTCCACTCAGCCTGATCGGTCATACGATCCACCCGTCCGTTGTACAGCGTCTGCAACATCAGATCATTCACTTTCCTGCCCTATGAAACGCGTGCCAGAGCTCCCAGCTTGGCTTCGAGGCTTGCGCCGCCCCGCCCGGCAAGAAGGCAGCCAACTGCTGTCGACTCATTGACTGTCCAACCAAGCTGCCCAGGCTGAACAGATGGGTGGCTGTGTGTTACAGACATGCTACAATGTACTTGGATACTGAAGAAAGAACACAGTTCGAATGTTGACGGACAACACAAAGAGTTCGTTTTGGCATGCATCACACGTGCATAGCATTGTTGGTTGCGGGGGGGCACGCTAGCGGCAGCAGCCAAACGCGGAGCACGCCGCGCAAAAAGGTACGCAAATGCATGTGTGTATATAGAAGTTGGGGCCGCACTGGGCCCCAGGCATTGGTTGAATCATCGCATTGGTACTTGGTGGGTTGATGGGTTGGCATCTGACGCTGAACAGCTGGCGGACCTGCGTGTGTTGGCTGGCCAACAGTTGGGCCGCCACCTGGCAAATGCGCCAGCTCAGCAGGTGCGCTCAGCTCGCCAGCTCAGCACGCGATTTATCATGCGTCCTACTCCTTGCTGCCAGGCAGCTGCGCCTGCTTGGCCTCCTGGCCGCACAGACCGCCCTTCTCCCGAAGCCCCTCCCCCTCCCCCTCCTCCTCCCACGGTGCCAGGCAGGCAATGTTGCGCTCGGAAGCAAATTCGGCCAGCGCCTCGTTGTTCTGCGCGGGGCAACGTGGGGGGTAGGGTGTTATCTTTGGCAGCGTAGGTGCATGGCAGGAAGGCAGGCTGGGTGGAATGTGCGGTGTTATCTTTGGCAGCGTAGGTGCATGGCAGGAAGGCAGGGAGGGAGGCAGGCACGGCGGCAAAAGAAAACACGCGCTGCCAGGGCCTCCAAGTGCGGCACGCGGGCACAGCAGGCAGGAGGGGAGGGTGGGATTGCCAGCCAGAGCACGGGCACAAGTGATGCTCTGCAGCATTCATGGCACAGAAAAATAAACTGCCCACCCTCGGCCAGTTGGGAGGTGATGATGCATCTGTCCTGGCACCCGCTCCCGCCCCTCACACCCCCCCACAGAAGAGCCCTCCTCAACCACCTGCAAGCACGCCTGCTGCCCCACCCCTGGGTACAAAGCAAGCGCGCACCTCGATGTCCAGGGCAATGGATCCGTCCTTGCACCCGCTCCCCGTTCCTCAACACCACCCACCCTGAGGGCAAGGGCGGCTCAGCCCTCCTCCACAACCAGCCACCACACCCCTACAAAGACAGGCAAGGGAACACCCCATGCGCACCCGTCCCCCGTCCCTCACACCACCCACAAACACGCACAGGCCAGAGAACAGCCACAGGCACCTCTGAGTCTATAGGGCGATGGAGCCGTCCTAGCACCCGTCCCTCACACCACCCACAAATACGCACAGAGAGGAGACACAGATAAGAAGACACCCATACGCACCTCAATGTCCAGGGCGATGGATCCGTCCTGGCATGCCACCATTGTCTTCACATGCTCCAGCTCATCGTCCCGAATGTTCACAAACACGTCGTACAGGTTGCTGCAGGAACAGGAAGCAGGGACGAGGGTGGAGCAATGAAAGAAAGGAAGGAAAGAAAGGATGCAAGGCTGGCATGGGGTCTGCCGCTCATCGTCCCGGATGCTCGCCAAACCACGCTGTTCAGGTTGCTGCACCAAACACAAGGAGGCAAGGAGTGAGGAGGACAAGACAGTCTGCAGCTTGCAATTCCTTCAAGAATGCCCCAGCTCATCGATGTTGCACAAGCGAAAGCCGGCATGAGGGGAGGACATTGGATAGGAGCCAGGGACGCTGGTGAGAGAGGTGAGAGCGCGGTGCCTGCAAGAAGCGGGCGCTGGGCGGCCCCAAGCCCAGAAGAGGCGCAGATGCAGCAGACCTGGCAACATGGCGAGCTGGCAGCGTTGCACAGTGTGCCACGGCAGCAAGAGCAAGCATCCCACGGAAGGTGCCCGCACCGCACCCAACGCACAGCACAGCATAGCACAGCACAGCACGGCACGGCCCAGCACGGCACAGCATAGCACAGCACAGCACGGCACGGCCCAGCACGGCCCAGCACAGTTCAGCAAGGCAGCAACCTTGTGTTCTCGAGATCCAACCCCAGGCCCTCGTGAGCCCCACCTCCTTGCCCACGCCCGCCCCCATGCCTCTTGCAGCAGGTTCAGGTCCCGTGTTTGCCCAGTCACTCACTTGCAGGGCGGCCGCCGCAGCTCCCCGCTCGCCTTCCAGCTGGTCTGGAACTGGTCAAACAGGTAGCTGCAGGGGCAGGGGTGCGGGATAGTGTCACGTTTAGACAGAAAACGCCAACGAATGCCTGTGGGTTGGACCTCACCACACAGGCAAGGTGAGGGTGGGGTGAGCAGGGTTTGGGGACTGGCCAGACAAAGAGCGCCCAGACATCCCGCCTCATGTGCTGCTTGGTCACCCAGCCAGCCAGCACCAAGCACCACTTCCCCGGCGAGAGGTTGAAGCGTCTAACTTCCGGAACTACCGGGGGAAGAACAACAACAAAAAAACAGAACAGCAACCCCGCGCCACTCACAGGTCCCCGCTCCTGCGGAGGCTGAGCACCGCCAGCCAGCGCTTCGGCCCCTTTCAAACCGACAAATAGTATTCAATCAAGAATATGATTGACACACCCTCCGCGCCACTCACAGGTCCCCGCTCTTGTAGTAGTTGAGCGCCGCCAGCCAGCACCGCGGCCACCTTCGCCTGACCCCAATCCAGCACTCAAAAGAATCACACCACCCCAAAATGAGATACTCCCAGGTCCCCGCTCTTGCAGAGGCTGGGCGCCGTCAGCCAACGTATCAGCCAATGTCACATCAACAAACTAGCATTCGGTCAAATGAACGACACACACCCCAAAATGCGCCACTCACAGGTCCCCGCTCTTGTAGTAGTTGAGCGCCACCAGCGGCGGCGGGATGGCCTCCAGGGCCGCCTGGTTCTGCTCAGCAAACTCGGCGTACGTGTCGGCAGCGTGGCCCTGCAACAAGAGTGGGCAATACACGATTAGGAGGGAAACAAAGAGCGTGCTGGATAAGTCTGGTCTTTGTTTGTGGTTGGCAAGCTCGGCATGCGTGTCGGCGGCGAGGGCCTGCGAGGGAGGAGATGTTGGGGATGCAAGGGGATGGGGGTGGGGTGGGCCGGGGCAGAAGGAGGGAAGATGCGCCCCAAGGAGGGAAGATACGCCCCAAGCCCCCGCGCATCTTCACAACATGACGTTCCACACACCCGTGCACCTCATGCTCTCCCATGGGATCGCACCCCTGGACGGCCTTGCCCCTGCTCCCCACACCTGCTCCTGCTCCCCACACCTGCTCCCCTACTGCATTGCCTTGCCCCTGCTCCCCCGCCCCAGTAATGCCTTGCCTCTCTCAGCACCCCCGCCCAGGACTGCCTTGCCTGTGTCCCCCACCCCAGGACTGCCTTGCCCCCACCCCGCCTCACCTCGACCATCTCCATGAACTGATATGAGGCTGAGGGGGAGAGCAGGTAGATGACAACCAGCACCTGCAGAGGGAGCGGCGGAAGGAGGGTGGAGACGCGCAGGTGCAGAGGAAGGGGCGGCAGGAGGGTGGAAGCACGCAGGGGGCAACAGTTATGGGGTGGGCGCGGTACAGAAGTAGGCAGGTGCCACTTGACTTCTTGGGGGGGGTGGAACTTTGGAGCTGATTTAGCTGGAACCTGAGGGCCGCTCACCCTGAAGTAGGCCGCGTGCTCCAAACCCCTCCCCATTGTTTCTCCCACACCTACAACCTGTACCCAAATACAAACTTGTTGGCACCAGGTCAGCTGAACCCCCAACACCTGCCCTTGTCAACAGCAAAGCACGGTGTTCTTTTTTGGAACGTAGCATACACTTGTTTTTATTTAAAAAAACATATTTTCGGTTATATAGGTATGGTGTATGCTATGTTTAGTATTGGTATCCTTGGCTCACCCAGTAGTAGGTCACCGCCGCGTGCTCTGCCACGAACCGGTCCACCCACTTCAGGTCCCCGCCCAGTGCCTCCATGATCTGAAGGTGGTGCAGCTCGTTCCACTCCTCCGCAAAGTGCACCTGCGAGGGGGGAGCGGTGGCATAGGATTGGTCGTCAACAACCTGGCAGCACGGCTGATATGAGACATTTGTGATACGTGCAGCTCGTTCCGCTGCTCAGCAAAGTGCACCTGCGGTGGGGAGGCATGAGAGGGAGGCAGGTGCAAGAGATGGCAGTGTGTCAGGAACGGCTGCAAGAGGTGGCAGTGTGTCAAAACGGCTGCAAGAGGTGGCAGTGCGTCAGGAACGGCTGCAAGAGGTGGCAGTGTGTCAGGGACGGCTGCTACCAGAGACGAGGGATTTGCAGCAGTGCAGGCTCGTTCCACTCCTGTGCAGTGTGGAGGCAGCAGCAGGATGTAGTTGGCACACAGCTGATTGGAACATAGCTGATTTGGAGGCAGTGCAGCTCGTTCCATTCCTCCGCAAAGTGCACCTGCAGGGGGGAGGCAGCAGCAAGGGTGTGGTTGGGACGCAGCGGGTAACAACAGCCGCTGTGGGACAGTTTGAGGTGCAAATGCTAGAGATAAACAGGGGTGCAGCTCATTCCACTCCTCTGCATTGTGCACCTCAGGGGGTGGCATGAGAGCAGGCAGCCAGTGGCAAAGAATGGGTCAGCTGGCAGCGGTTGCAAAACGGCTGATGTAATACACGAGTGAGATGCGGGGTGGTGCGGCCCACAAAAGTGCGCCTGTGAGGCAAGCATGGCAAAGTGGGCGACACAGTGCAAGACAGGGCAGGACAGCTGCAGTCAGCTTGCTCCAGCCCTGCTTGTCTCTTCTGCTGCCTGTCTCTCTGCTTCCTGCCTGAACACAACCCGCTCCCCCCCC
>JTEE01000344.1:208239-225645 GCA_002896455.3 Chlorella sp. ArM0029B | reverse complement strand
GGGGGGGGGCTTTGATTTTGCTGGCCAAGGGTGGCAAGTCGGAGTGACCGCTGCAGGCACGTGCACCATCATTACCGTCAACAGGAGGGGCACCCGCCCTCTGCGCAACCCCCTTCATCCCTCCCCCTCCCTTGCACTCTTGCACACGCCGCCTGTGGCAGGTCAACACCCTGTCCGTGGTCAACATAGCTGACCTCAAAACCATCCCCATCGATGCCCTCCCACACCCCCTCCCAACGTCCGTCCTCTCATGTATTACCACACATAATGCTGGGATGACGCACATCTGCAGCACACTTGTGTGTTGTTGCGGCGCTGTTCATGAAATGATGTATTACCACACGTCCCTCGTGCAGGTCAATACGATACCCGTGGGCAACATAGCTGACCTCAAAACCATCACGGTCGAGAAGATTGGCGGGGTGCCCGTGGAGGAGTGGCAGCGCAGCATCAAGGGCGTGCGGGGCGGCAGGTGAGGCGGTTCGGCTTTTGATTGCCGGAGTTTTCCACACGAAATGGTGGAGTGGGGGCGTAGGGGTTGGGTGGGTGGCTCAGGAGGGAGGGTTGGCGCAGCAGATGAGTGGCAGCCCAGCCTCTCAGAGGTGCTTGCGAGGCAGCACATGGATGAGAATCATCCCGAGAGAGTGATGGCATTGTCAACTCTGCACTCTGTGTCCGCCTTCTCGCCTGCCCGCCTGCCTGCCTGCCTGTGCTGCAGGGTGACTGGGTTTGTGACCCCCGCCAACCCGGGGGACGAGTTTGACCGCATGCCGCCCACCGCTCCCTACGGCAAGACGCGGCGCGGCAAGCTGTGGGAGCCGCCCGCCATGCTGGAGGACTGGGAGGTTGACCTGCAGGTGGGCAAGGGAAAGGGGAACCGTTCATTATGTAGGAACATCATGTGGCTGCTTTGAGGACTAGGGGGCGGCGGACCTGCAGGTGGGTTTGAATCATAGTCGGTGTGGGTAGTAGTCACGTGGTTGTGAGCCCACTGGGAACAGTCAGATTGGAAACGACAATAGTGTGCCTAGGTACGTATTGGCCAGTAGAGGCGTGCTGCGATGGGCGGACGTCTGGCGCATGAGTTTCAAAGTGGGAGGTGGACCCGCAAGGGGGCGGAAACTGTTCAATACGTGGGAACATTATGGAAGGAAGGTGGGGGCGGGTGCAGGTACTAGGTATACTGTACTTATGCACCTTTTCAACCCTGTGCTCTACATCTTTTCAACCGCCAAAAAGAAAGTCGCGGCAAAGAGGCATGTGTGTAGCAGTCAATGCTGGTGGGTACTCTTGTGTGGCCAGCAGTCAGTGTGGGCGACAGTGTGTGTGGCCACATGTGACGTGCTCCCACGCACCTGCCACCACGACTTGGCGGCAGCCTTCGGGCCACATCGGCCAGGGCGGCGAGCTGCGCCCCAGCCTCTGCACGCCCTGCGCGGCCTCGGCGATGCACCATCGCCGAGGCCGCGCAGGGCGTGCAGACGTTGGGGCGCAGCTCGCCGCCTTGACCGATGTCGAGGCTGTCTGGCTAGCAGCAAAGGCCAGGGCCGCCTTGGTGAAGGCGGGCTGGCCGTCCGCCATGGCCTCCATGCGGGCTTGATTGCCCGTCTTGAACTGGTTTCCCATGGCGGCATTGGCGGCGCCCTGGGCGGCTTTGCCGTCGCCGCCGCTGCCACCTGGCTACGCTTTCAAGACGGCCATTAATTCATTAAGAAGCCCGGCATGGAGGCCGTGACGGGCGGCCAGCCCGCCTTCACCAAGGGGGCACTGGCCTGTGTTTGGTATGTGAAACCAGTTGAAACTATGTGCTATGCTGTGCTGCATGTTGAGGCCTGAGGTATGGCGCGTGGCTGCGTGAGGACTGAAGGGCGGCGGATCTGCAGGCGGGTTTGGATCATAGTGGGTGTGGGTAGTAGTCACATGGTTGTGAGCCCACTGGGAACAGTCGGGTTGGAAGTTATAATAGTGTGCCAAAGCACGTAATGGTCAGTGAGTATCAAAGTGGGAGGTGGACCCACGGGTGGGTGAGGGGGCGGGAACTGTTCATCATTTGGGAACACTATGGAAGAAAGGTGGGGGCGGGTGCAGGTACTAGGTCTACTGCACTTTTGTGCTTTGCACCTTTTCAACCCTGTGCTGTACATCTTTTCAACCGCAAAAAAAAAATGCGGCAAAGGCGCATGTGTGTAGCAGTTTGTGGTGGTGCTCTTGTGTGGTCAGCAATCAGTGTGGGCGACAGTGTGTGTGGCCATGTGACGTGCTTCTTGCCACCACGACTTGGCGGCAGCCTTGGTGGCCACGTCGGCCAGGGCGGCGAGCTTTGTCCCAGCATCTGCACGCCCTGCGCGACCATCGCCAAAGCCGCACAGGGCGTGCAGACGTTGGGACGCAGCTCGCCGCCCTGACCGA
Source organism: Chlorella sp. ArM0029B (assembly GCA_002896455.3). NCBI lineage: Eukaryota > Viridiplantae > Chlorophyta > Trebouxiophyceae > Chlorellales > Chlorellaceae > Chlorella > Chlorella sp. ArM0029B. The sequence goes on along the minus strand of JTEE01000344.1, from coordinate 223,236 downwards.
TGTCGAGGCTGGCGGGCTGGCCGCAAAGGCCAGGGCCGCCTTGGTGAAAGGCGGGGTGGCCGTCCGCCACGGCCTCCATGCCAGGCTTGATTGCCCGTCTTGAAAGCATTGCCCAGCGTGGCAGCGGCGGCGACGGCAAAGCCGCCCAGGGCGCCGCCAATGCCACGCTGGGCAATGCTTTCAAGACGGGCAATCAAGCCTGGCATGGAGGCCGTGGCGGACAGCCAGCCAGCCTTTCACCAAGGCGGCACTGCCTGTGCGCCGCTTGGGGTCTGCATGCTGGGACCCGACTGGCGAGGCGTGCGTGCTAGGGCCTGCATGCTGAGGCGGGGAATGTCACACGGCCCAAAGTTGAGCTGCGGGTGGGCGGCGGACCGTGCTGGGCAGATAAGCCGCATGGGTGGCCACGCGACAGCGCCTGCTGCTTGCATGCCTGCCGCCCACGTCCCCGCCCTGCCCCCGTATCCCCTTGCCCCTCGCGAGGTCCCGCATGCGCCTTGCTGCCCCCTTTTCTTCACGCCCACATCTCATCCCACCCTCTCCCGCCCTTCCCTGTGGCCCCTGCTCGTGCGCCTGGCCGCCCCCTGCTCTTATCCCTACTTCCCATCCCCTTCCCTCCCTACTGTGCAGCCTACCATGTCGCGTGCGCCTTGCTGCCCTTTGGCCTCACCCCTGCATCCCTCCCCCTCTTCTCACCCTTACTTCCCCTCCCCTCCCCTCCCTCCCTCCCCTGCAGCCCAAGGGCGGCGGCCCCTTTGGCGGCAACACGCCAGACCCAGCAGCAGACCCCGAGGGCACAATCAGGTCGCTGCAGCGAGGCGACAAGTAAACAAAACCCTGCTCGCTTCGCACGGCCTGTCTGTTCTGCCTGGCAGCCTGCCAGCGACCACCTCGCAACGCATGCCCCCTTGCCTCCCCTCCTTGATGCTCTTTGCTGCTGATTTCCCCGCTGCTGATGTCCCCGTGGCAGGTGCCGATTTTCCTTGCCCCTGCGCCCTCCTCCCCCGCTTCCTCTCCCGCTCCGCTCCCCCCTGCTTTCCGTCGTGCCCTTCCTACCCTGTTCTGCACGTTCTCTGTGACTCCCATACTCCCTCCACTGTGTGACGGCTACCCAAAACCAAACCAAACCTCTCACTCGCCCCTCTGTAACCTGCGGCGAGCTCGGCAGGGCGGCGCAATCTGTGTCACATCTGTGCTCAACCGAAAATCACTGCCATTGCAAGCAAGTCAAGTCAAGTCGGATGGTGCACATTCAGGGTGCGTGTGTGTGGTGTGTGTGGGTTGAGCGGCGCAGAGGGCTGTGCAGTTTTGTGTGCGCATGCGTGCCTAGTTGCGTGGCGTGGGCCTTGTGTCCCCTTGATTGTGTGTCATGCAAACCAGTGGGCTGGCCTCTGCAGGAGGGCGGCTGCAGTGGGGAAAACAGGGCAGAGAACTGGTTCAGCAGCGGGGCAAAATGTGGTGACATAACAGCAGCGAAACGGGTCGGCAGGAGCAGGGGACTAGAGAGTGCTGCCGAGCCCAGATGGCAGGCAAGCCGGGACCGCCCACCCCCACTTTTTCAACCCAACCACACGCCTGCCCACCCACCTCTCGCGGACGGCCGGCCATGCCCGTCCCGGTTGCCCGGCGGCTCTTCACTTGCTCTTGCTGCCGCCGCCGTGCTGCCAGCAGTACTTGGTGCCCTCGCTTGCTTTCCTGGTGCACTGCTTTTCGCTGCCCTCCTTGCCGCCCTTGACGGCGGTGGTGGCCTGGCAGCGGGGCTCCCCAGCTTCAGTGGTGGGCTGCACCTGGACCCTGCAGCGAGTAGAGTGAGGGGGACAGAAAGGAGGAACCTTGATACAGGGCGTACTGGGGGGCTCGCCCAGCCTCCGTGGTAGAGAGGGATGGGGAGCGGGGAAGGGAGAGACCTTGATGGAAGGCGTAAGGGGGGAGTCTGCCAGCCGAGCTCGCAGGCCTCACTGTGTGCGCTACCGCCTGCAGCCCAAGGCACCTGGACCTGCCAGGGTAAGTCAGGGAGAGGGGAATGGGGGGCACAACTAAAACCACGCTTAACCGCACGGCAGGGGTCCTGATGGCTCCTGAGGTGCCTAAATCTGCAACCTTGCTGCCCCGCTGACACACTCACATGGTTGCGGTGTGGTGGTTGGGTTGGGGCGGTGCAAGGGCTTAGGGAGAATCACCTGCAGCCAGTACAGCGGGGGCACTGTGAGGAATCTGGCCAGGAGGCATTCCGACCACCTCGAGAGCAGGGCGGATGCAAAACTGCAGACAAATATGGGAAGGGTGGAAGCCTGGTGCACTGCTGGCGGCAGCTGCGGCTGGCGGCGGGCGACGGCCTGCACCAGCACCCGGCGGGCCAAAACCTGGCAGCCTCCCCAGGCCGCCCCTAAACCCGGCGTTTCCCGCCTTATTATGGACCTTGACCAGCAAGTTCAGGGAGAGTTTCAGAAACGAGGCGGGCTACAGGGAGGCCGAGACCGACGGTGGGTGCGCCGGCGGCAGGAGGCGAAAGGAGCTTACCCGAGGCTTTCGCGGATGTAACGAGGTACCGGATCGGCGAACAAGGAGATTACAGACGGCAAGCGGGGCTTTCGCGACGGACTCCCGGCCCCATGCAGGGAGAGTCCACTGAAAGTCAACTCACACAAGGTTGCCCCAACTCTTACAAGCGCCTTTGGTGTTTCGAAATGTGTTACAAGTGTGTGTTGTGCGAATCACAGGGCAGGCCAGCAGGGTGGGACCGCCGCTCCGCTGTCTGCCGTCAACTCGTGCAGAGAGCTGCTCATCCGCCCCGGCTCAATGCTGTTGCCTCCAGCCGCCCCATCATCCTTGCCACTGCCTGCTTGTGTGCATGCGTGCGCTGCACGCCCATGCCGTCCTGCATCTGGCTGGTCAGCCCCAGCAGGGCCTGCAGGGTGCGTGCCAGGCGGCGCACAGCAGGCAGAGCACGGGCATCCACTGGCAGCGAGTCGGACACATCCAGCGCACCCTCCTGCATAGCAGTGCCATGGGGGGAAGTGGGGAAGGCAATTGGCAGGATAGGATACATGCCGCACGGGTGGCAACGCTGTCTTGCGGCCCACCCCACCCTCTGCACCCCACCCTGCCACGCAGCGACCTCGCTGCCTTGCACCATCGCCTCCCCGCTTCGTCCCGCAAGTGCTGCCCCCATGCAAGCGCAGTGCCTCGAGCACTGCTCTCCTACCCGCCCCTTGTTGCAGCACACGCTAACCCCGGCCGCCCTCCTGGCAACCATCTCATCTCTCACCTGCAGAGCCAGCAGAGTGGCGGGCCGCACCCATTCGGGGCCTAGATCTGGGAGCTCCTCTTCAGCCACCTCTGGGGCCAAAGCCATCTGGAAAGACAGGGCGTACTGCGCGCTGCTGTACAGCCGCTCAGCCAACTGCCACGCGTACCCGCCCGCTGCGCGCGCCGTGACCGCCTGGCGCCCAGCGGGCACAGCAGCGTTGGCAGCCACCGCCCCAAACCAGCCCTTGCCGACCTCCAGCCCTGCGGCGCGGGCGGAGCCTCGGCCGCCCTCGCTGCTGCTGTCGGCTGCGGCGTCGAGGCGTGCGGCGGCGCGCTCGGCGGCGGTCACGGGGGTGCAGCTGAGGGCACCGGCGCCCGGGGCAGCAGCAAAGTCGAGGAAGGAGGCAGTGGCTCGCCGGAAGGCGGGCAGCGAGTGCGGCAGCATGATGCGCCACTGCAAGCAAGCGGGGGGAAAGAGGGAGGCAGGTGCTGGGATCAAGCAGCTTATGCTGGAATTACACATAGCGTACCGCATAGTTTCGATGCATCAGAAGGCGAGGTGGCGATGCAGGGCAGCTGGTGAGGGAGATGTTGGCAGCGAGGGTGGCATGCACACGTTGCCGCTTACCCATCCGCCCACCCAGCCTCCAGGCAACACACACACACAGACACACACACGCACATGGGCGTGCCACCTGACCTGCCATTTGCACAGCCCGCATCCTGCAGCCCTTCCTGGGCACCAGCCGCTGCCGCGCCAAACCTGCCCCACACCTGAACAACAACAGGCGCCTCCCGCCTTTGCCCACCCACCCACCGTCCGCCAGCGCCCACCACGCTCTTACCACCCACTCGCCCCCTTGCACCGCGCAGCATCTCTGCCCCCCCTCGTGGGTCGCCGTCACCTCTGCTGCCGCCCCCAGATGCCTCCAGCCTCACAGCCGCCTCCCACCACACTCTACACATACCCCTGATTCCCCTGCACTGCCTCATTGACCCTCCCCTCCCTCTCGACCACAGCAGCTGCTGCCCCCCATTGCCTGCCTCCCTCTCTCTCCCCTCCGCCCTGGGCCGTACAGCAGCTGCTCCCCCCATTACCTGCCCAGAGAGGCGGGCCAGCCCACACAGGTGCCCACCAGCCTCACCAGCCTGCATCCCTGCAGTCATCACAACCCCTCCCCTCCGCCCTGCGCCGCACAGCAGCTGCTTCCCACCGCACCTGTCCAGAAAGGCGAGCCAGCCCACAGAGGAAGAAGAGTGAGTACTTGGTCTCCTGGGCCATGGCCAGAGACAGGGGCTGCTGCGGGCTGGCGGCGGGGGGCTCCGCCGCCAGCAGCAGGCGGGGCTCGGCATCCACGGCCAGCTGCAGGGCAGCTTCCTCCACTGCAGGCAGGCAGGCATGAGAAACACGTGGGTACAAGGCAAGAGGCAGGGTGGGTGGGGCAGGGCGGGGGCATGGCTAGCCAGGGTGAAGCACAGGATTGTGGCATGGGAGAACCAGGCATGACAGGCGTTCTGGTGAGCTGACAGCTGGGCAGGCGGGCAAGCGGGTGGGCAAACCGAACAGGCCCCAGGTCCCACCCGGGCATGCCCCAACTGGTGGCCCCTAATAAGCCGCCAGCTCACCTGCCGCGTGGCCGGGCAGCGCGGCCAGCAGCACGGCCATGAACGACAGCACGCAGCACCACAGGCGGTGGGCAGGGTTGGGCGAGCCGTCCTGACGGTAGGCGTTGCTGTAATCGACCACACCGCTGGCGCCAGGTGGCGCGCCGTGCGGCGCTGAGCTGGCGGCAGCGCTGCCGGGGCCGCCACCTCCCAGGGGGGTCTCCCCCATCAGGTTGCCGCCCTCTGGGATCAGCAGCCACTTGCTGCACAGCGTGGGGAGCGGGGGGGAGGCAGGGAGGCACGGCGTGGGAAGCGGGAGGAAGGCAGGGAGGCACAGCGTGGGAAGCGGGGGGGAGGCAGGGAGGCACGGCGTGGGAAGCGGGAGGAAGGCAGGGAGGCACGGCGTGCGAAGCGGGGGGGAGGCAGGGAGGCGCGGCGTGGGAAGCGGGAGGAAGGCAGGGAGGCACGGCGTGAGAAGCGGGGGGGAGGCAGGGAGGCACGGCGTGGGAAGCGGGTGGAAGGCAGGGAGGCACGACGTGGGAAGCGGGGGGGAGGCAGGGAGGCACGGCGAGGACCGGCAGGGGTGAGCCAGGTAGATGTGAGGGAGCTTGCCACGAGCGCCATTCGTGCTGGCATTGAGGCAGCTTGCTTGCTGCCAGGCTCAGCAAGAGTGTTGTGGTGTGTGGGAGGGGGGCACGCATGTGCTCCTGGCGTGCAAAGGGTATTGGGCAAACCCTGCCAGGCAAACCCTGTTTAGCGCATGTGCTGCTGGCATGCAGGCATCTCAAGGTACTTCAGCCTGCACGGTGGCAGACCCACTTTTCTCCCCTGTCCCAGCAGGCTCCCCTACCACTGCCCCAAGCACGTAGCTGGCAGCCCCCCCCGCCCCCTCCCCTCCCGCCCCAGCCCGCTCACCCCAACGCTAGCGCATGTGCAACCGCCCCCTGTTCCAAAAGCAGCTCAGCCCCGCTCCTTGACTGCGCCACTTGCAGCGCCAGCAGCAAGGCCGCCTCCTCCACACTTGCAGCTGCCAGAGGGCTCAGGCTGGCCGGCTGATGCGCATCACCCTCCCCAGCAGACCCAGCAGGAGCCCGCGCCGCGCCTGCCGCCCCACCCGGTGCGGCCAGCATGGCTGTCGGCACCGGCGGCAGCGCCGCCGGCAGCAGGGCTCTTGGCGCGACTGCTTTGGACGAAGTAGCTGCCGCCGCGGCTGCTGTGGCGCGCTGCTGCGCCGCCTGCTGCGCCGCGCTGTGCAAGCTGAGCAGCATGCTGTGCAGCAGGTTGCCAAAGTGCAGGTGCGCCCGCAGCAGGGGCAGCCAAGCCGCTGGCGGGACCAGGCGGTCTATGAGAGCCGTGGCCAGAGACACCACAAGCACAAGCTGCGGCGGCTGCCGGTGGCAGGCGGCCAGCAGCTGCGGCAGCAGCTGCGTCGCCGTCTCCTGCAGCCTCTGCTGCTGCGTGCTCAACACGTGCACAGCCTCGTTCACCGCTGGTGCAGCGGGCAGCAGCACCAGGGCAGCGGCCAGGAGGCTATGAGTGATGCTGTCGGCGGAAGGCTGGGCGTCAGGGCTGCCGCTGAGGCTGGCAATGGAGGTGCGCTCTAGAGCCTCCAGCCAGTCACTGCATGGGAGGAGTGGCAGAGAGGGAGCCGGTGTGGTGGGAAGCAGAGGTGGGCGGGACAGGTTGCAGAGGTGAGGCCGCGGGAGGCCACCTAAGACAGGTTGAATTGATCTGCCTTGGGGCTCCAGCCCTGCTAGTGCCTCAGGGGCGTTATGGAGCACTTGTTGTGCTGCACCGCCAGTCCTGCCGGAACCCGCAAGCACGCCGCAGAGCCTGGGCAGCGCATTCAACAGGAAGCCCAACAGGCACACCCTCCCTCCAGGCTCTCTGCTGCCAGAAGCAGCAGCGGCAGCGGCTCTCACCCGGCGGCCCGCAGCATGCCGCAGCACAGCGCCGTCGCCGCTGCCTCATCGGCTACCGCCGCCGCGCTCGTGCCCCACTGCTGAGCCAGCAGCAGCAGCACATAGGCAGCCTCCCCTGCATTGGACAAGTGCACCCCTAGCGTGTCCACTGCCGCCGCCTCGGCAGCCGCCGCCTGCACCCGGCTCCCGCTTTCCGTGCTGGCATACGCTGCCACGTCACCCAGCGCATCAGCCAGCGTGCTCAGCGCGCCCTGTACTGCCTCTGCCGTCACGCCGCCATGGCCCTCTGCAGCGTTGCTGCCACCCGCGGCGGCAGTACCGCTGGCGCTGGCGTTGGCGCTGCTGACGGAACCCAGGCGGTGTTTGTGCGCTGCGGTGAGCAGCGCTTTGAGCGCTGTGGCGGCCGCCAGCCTGGCGTCCTCCAGCGAGGCAGCCACGCTCACCGCCCCCAGCCAGCCTGCACTCCAGCGGTGGCGGCGGCAGGGAGGGGGATGCATCCATGTATCACAGGGCGTGGAGGTTTCGTGAACAGTACCCCAGTGAGGGACGGGAGCACGTTGATTCCAGCCAACCCTGTGCATGCTGGCCCTGCCCTGGGTTGTAGCGTAAGCGAGTCTGCCTGCCCTGCCCTGGATTGCGTGTAAGCGAGTGTGCACGCTGGCCAATGCCCTGCTGCCCCAGCCCCCTCCGCATGCACCTGACAGCCCCTGCACTCAAATTAGCATCGCGCACAATATCTTGCCTCTTCACGCCCACACTTGCCCTGCTGCCCCAGTCCTCTTCCAGCACCCACCTGACAGCCCCTGCAGCTGGTCCAGCTGCTGCACCAGCACGCCCCCCAGGCGCCGCCCAAACAGCTGCGCATCGTACACAAAAGAGGCGCCAAACTCTCGGTCAGCCGACACACGCTCCGGCACCTCTGCCTGCTGCATCACCAGCTGCAGAGAGGAGGACACAGTGAGGAACGGAAGAGCGCAGGCCCAGGGGGGCCAGGTCATGTTTTGGGTCGAGGGTTTGATAGGTTTCAGGGGTTTCAGGGGCAGGAGCCAGGGCGGCCAGGTTCAACAAAGTCAAGGGCGAGGCAGGAATGCGGGGAAACGTGTGTGACAGAGAGAAATCGGACCCTGGTCCTCCAGCCTGCGCTAGAGCCTCCCATGCGTCAGGCATGCGTGGCAAGCCGGAGTGCCCGTGTGCAACCCCCTGGCCACACGCCCTACCGCCTCACCCCGCCTCCCACTGGGCCTCAAAGCTTCCGCCTTCCTTTCCTCTCCCTCCCTTTCACTCCAAGCTCCCGCCAAGCACCCACCCTCTGCTCTCCCTCTCCTCTCACTCCAAGCTCCCCCCAAGCACGCGCCCTCTCTCTCCCTCTCCCACCTGTCACCTACCTGGGAAACCCGTAACCCTTAACCCAAACCATAACCACCCACCTGGGGAACCCCTAACGCTAAGCCCTAAACCCTAACCACCCACCTGGGAAACCGCGACAGCCGAGTGCTGGGTCCGAAAGTTGCGGGCAGCAATTTGTGGGGCATGGTCTGCCAGCACACGGGCCGCCTCCGCTTGGCTGCCAAACTGTTTCAGCAAGGGCTGTGCCGCCGCTGCCAGCTGGGTTGCCAGGCTGGCACCCTCTGCCATGCTGCGCCACAACGCCTCATCGGACAGCGCAGCACCCAGCAGCTGCAGCCCGGCAGCTGCTGCCGCCTGCTGCGCCGCCGCCAGAAGCCCGGCAGTGGGCAGCGGCAGGGAGTAGCGCTCCAGAAGCTGCGGCACCAGCCCCGCTGGCAGTCGGCGCAGCAGCGACGCCACGTCAGCAGGCATGCCGGGCGCTGAGCTGGCGCCCGCCGCCGCCCAGGTGTAGCATTCTGCCGCCAGGATCTGCAGTGCATACGCCTCTGCCGCCACCAGGGAAGCTGCCGGCCCCTCCTGCGCCCATACACTGGCTGCTGATGCCTCTTCTGCCTCCCCGCCACCCAGCAGGGGCAGGCTCAAAGGGCCTCGTTTGGCTGCCGATTCTATCAGGCCCGCCAGGTGTCCCCAGAGCTCTGGCTGGCGCTGCAGCACCGCCACAGCGCGGAAAGCGGCACCGCTGGACTGCCAAAAAGCGGACAGCATCTGGGGGGAAGGCGCGGGGAAGAGGCGGCATGAGCGGTGGGTAGGCAGTTGGGGGCGGCGGAGTCAAAAGGGTTGGGACAAGAGCGGGCGGCGGGGGGCAATGTGCACAAGGTGGCTGAAGCAAGCACGTCGGGCAGGCACCAAAGCAGGGGACATGCAGGCTAGCATGGCTGTTCAGGGTGCACCACGCCGCAGCCTGCTCCCACCTCCACCCATCAATTTTCACCTAAGTACACAAGCACACACAAACACCAAACGATGAAAGGGAAAGGCTGCTGAGCAGCTGTGGCTTGCACAGCCTACTACTAGGGGGGTGGCATTGACACACACGCGCACACACACACGCACACACACATCCGTGAATGTACACAAGCACACACAGACATCACAGGCATTGACACACACACACACACCTGCAGCAGCTTGGCCAGCACAGCGGGCTGCTCCTTCTGCAGCTGCTCCCGCCGCTGCAGCAGGTCCCACAGAGCATCCAGGCAGCTGCGGGGCGCAGCCGCCTTTCCCGCCTTGCCACTGCCTGCGGCCTTGGCACCGCCGCTGGCCGCAAGCTGAGCGTTGGCGCTGCTGTTCTCCTGCAGCAGCAGCAGCAGCAGCAGTAGCAGGGAGCGTGTTTGGTTTGTTGGGGAGCCATGGCAGGCACGGCATGGCACAAGTGTGCTCTTAAAGCAGGCACGTAGCGGCAGGGCAGGGCAGGGAAGGTGTGCCGGGGGGTAAGCATGGTAGCAAGCCGGCAGTGACGCCCTGTGTGGCATGCCAAAGGTGCCTCCGGCCACCTTTTCTCTTGTACTTGCCATGAGGTGCCTGATGCAGAGCGCACCCCTGTGCCTTGCCATCCCAGCCTCGGCTGCCCCAAAACAACACCAAACACACGAACGTACACAGGACGCCTGCTTGTCCTCCACAACTTTCCCAGCACTGCCGATTTCAAGCCACCCTCCCCTGGAAAAAGTCACCCTCTCATCCCTGCTGCACAGACCGCTTGCACCCCACGTATCTCTTCACCTCGCCCCACCATGCCTCAGCCTGCCACCTCAGAATCCCCGCCCCACGCCCCACACCCACCTTGTCTAGAAGAGCCTGCTCCAAGCCACAGGGGAAGAGCAGCGCATCCAGTAGAGAGGGGTGGCACTGCACCGCTGTCATCAGAGCATCACAGGCGGCAGCCAGCAGCTGCGGCGTGGCGGCCGCAGCCTGCGGGGAGAACGCTGCCACAATGGCGTTGCGTGCTGCAGATGCCACGCCTGCCTCTGGGCTCTCCTGGGGAAGCAGCACTGCAAAGACCGCGCCCGGCGCGGCGGTGGCCGCGGCGGCCGCCAGGCAGTGCATGCTGCGCATGACCAAAGCGCGCTCGTTGGACCCAAAGTACGGGTAGCTGATGTACGACAGCAGTACCGCTGCTGCGCTGGCGCACGCTGCCTCGCCCGCCGTGCCGCCCGCGCCGCCGGCGGCGGGGCAGGGTCTGAAGAAGGCGGAGGGTGCGAGGCGGGACTCGGGGCGGGCCGCAGGCAGCAGCACGGGCAGCAGGCGGTGCCACTCGATGCAGCAGTCCTCAATTGCCACCACCTCCCCTTCCAGGAAACGGGACTCCAAAAAGGTGCGCTGCACAGGACAGAGAGCAGGACACAGAGAGGGCAGTGGGGCGAGGCAAGCCGGTCATCACGGGCACAGTAAGCAATGAAGGCTTTGACGACGCTCGGCACCCAGTGGACGGCGGACGGCGGAACGCACACACATCATCCCTGTCAGCAAGCTTGGCACGCATACCCCAGCGAGCAAGGAAGCGCAAGCTGGCAGGCAGGCAGGCAGGCAGGCAAGCGAGCGTCTGGCCGCACCTCCAGTTGCTCGGCGTGGTGGGGAAGCGCCGTGAGCAGGCAGGCCGACATGCCGACATCATAGCGCAGCACAGCCGCCACCGCTGCCGCAATGATTGAACCGCCCTCCCCCTCCGGTGCCGCCGCCACCGCAGCCGCCGCAGCAGCAGCGGGAGCAGGGCTGGGTGCGGAGAGCAGCGCGAGTCGCACCAGGCGCAGCCCTAGGCCCGCCAGGCGCCAGCGCTCGGCACGCAGAGCGTACCGCCAGTGGCGGTGCTCGGAGAGCACGCGGTACAGAGCCCACACCACCAGCACTTGCAGCGCCGGCGCTGGCGAGGCGGCTGCAAGGCACACACAAGGCAGGGGAAGGAGGGAGGGGCTGGCTGCTTGTTAGATAGTTGGATTCGGACAAGCAGGCAGCAGGGGCTGGGAGTTTAAGCTCCTGTACAGTGAGCAGGCATGCATGCAGGTGCGGGCGATGGGATCGAATCACGAGGAGGCACAGCATTGGGCATCGTGCGGCGGCAGGGCTGGCTGCAGTCAGCCTGCGCCGAACAGGCAAGCATGCAGGCAGGCACACGCCATGGCTCTATCATGAGGAGGCAACTGGTTGCGCATCGTGCAGCGGATAGCCCTGGCTGCTGCCGAGTTGCAAAGGAAGGTGCAGCAACGCACCCGACACAAGCGTGGTCAGCAGGCGCAGGAAGGCTTGTGTGGCGGGGTAGCGCCCCGCCGCTGACTCAGCGCACAGCACGCGCGTCAGCAGCGGCACGTCGGGAGCCTGGCCGGGCGCTGGCGGGGCGGCGCTGGCTGCCAGTGCTGGCTGGATGGCACACAGGGAGAGCAATTCGTGGACCACCCTGCCAGGGATACCCTCAGCCAGGGCTGTGCAGATGGAGAAGCAATCGCCTGCGGGTTGGGTGATGAGCGCGGGGGAAGAGGGAGAGAGGAGAGAGAGCAAGTGTGTGTGTGTGTGTGTTGGTGTGATGTCAACAACAAGATGCTGGGGCAAGGGTGGCGGTGCGAGGGACACTGGGGCCACTGTTTGCAGGCTTGCAGGGCAGTGGGACTGCTGAGAGTGGTGGTGTTGTGGGCTCTGCAAGGCGGCTAAAGCATGAAGTGCATGACTGGCAGGACCACAGCATGAAGTGCACGCCCAGCAGGACCACAGCATGCACAGCGCCAGCTGGAGGGATAACCGGGCATGGCCAAGCAGACAGACAGGCAGGCAGGCTGGGCGTGCATCGCATCCCAGCCGCCGCCCTGCACAACGCACCGATGGTGGCCGCGGGCGGGTCGGCCAGCTGTGACAGCACAGCGACAGCCTGGCACGCCATGGTGAGCAGGTCCGGCCCGCGCTGCCCGCCCTCGGCAGCCCCGATGGGCAGCTCTACGTGCAGCAGCTCCAGAGCGGTGTGAGGGTCCCGGGTGCAGAAAGCGGCCAGAAGCTGCAGAGCGGCGCCCAGCTCCTCAACTGCTGCCGCCACGTGGCCCGCCGCCGCACTGCCGGGGGCTGCCATGCCAGGTGGCGTCTGCTGCACTAGCGCCAGAGCCTCTGCGGGAGGTTGTAAAAAGCGAAGAAGGGGCAGGACAGGGCAGGGCAGGGGGGGCGAGTGAGATGAGCGGATTTTGAGCCATGGGTCGGCTGACAAACCGCCCAACAACACACACCAGCCTTGCATGTCCCGCATCCGCCGCCACGTTACACACTGGCCAGCCTGCCGCTCAGCAAGCCTACCCGCCGCCTCTTGCACTACGTCCTGCATCACACAAGCAAATACAGCCCCTACCTGCCTCCCGCCTCACCTCCCGCCTCCAACACAAGAGGCTCACATCCCCTACCCGCCTCTTTGCCTGGCCTGCCGCCACTACAGGCCTCCTGCCAAAACACAGGCATCACACAGCCCCTCCCGGCCCTTGCTCCTAGCCTCCTGCCACCACCGGAGGAGCTTGGGGTGAAGGGCAGGGGCCCTGTGTCATCCACTGCCCCCCTGCCTGTCCCTTGCATTGCCTCCCACCTGCACCCCATCAGGCATCATACGCCGTCTGTCCGCCCCCTGCAAAACCGCCCATCTCCACCCAAGAATTCGACACCCATCCCCACATGGGATGCCTGCCTTGTGTCTCACCGGAGAGGCGGCAGAGCATGATCCACTGGCCCACGCTATCGGGCAGCGTCAGCCGCCAGCGCACCAGCTGCACGTTGTCCACATCCTCCCCCACAGGCACGGTCCACAGGCTGTCTGTGCTGGACAGCCCCTCGGGTAGGGGCGACACCTCACCCAGCACGCCCTGCACAGCACAGCACGGCACAGCAGGCACAGCAGGGCAGGGCACAGCGCAGCGGGTGGTTTGTTGCAACATGGGCGAGGGGCGCAGGCGGGGTGGGCGCGCCGACGGCACACATGATGCTACCCTGCCCTTGCTCGAATGGGGGCGGGGGTAGCAGCGGCAGCTGGGAGGAGAGACGTTGGGGCTGAACACCTACACGCAGAGGCAGGCAAGGCAGGCAGAAGCAGGCGGAGGCAGGCGCCCCAGCGCCGTAGAGCAAGTTTCGATATGCTGCAGGGCGTGCTTTAACCAGCGCCGGTCACCTGAGGCAGTGTGAGCGCTCGTGCGCCGGGCAGCGGCACCGGGTGCTGCGCATACACGTCACCCTCCTCGTTGCAATCCTGCATGGGAGCGTGTTTGATGAGGCAGAATGAGCGTGTAAGATGACTGGACGGCAGCTGCGGATCGCACAGCTCACACAGGTTGACTTGACAGGCATGAGGGAGCCACACTCGGAAAAGGTGATTGAAGAGCAAAGAGTCTGGCCTCTCAGCAGAAAGGCCCTCCTCCTGCCTAGCTTGAAGGCTGAGCGCGAGCCAAACACACACACTTTGCCCCCCAGAGCACGCATCCCTTGACAGCGCTGTTCGCATGAACCGCGCTAGCCTGCCCCTTGCTGTCCCTCTGCTGTCTTCTGCAACACCAATGCTCCTGCCCCTCCCCCGCTGCCGCCTCGCCTGCTCGATGGATGGGTCAGGCAGCACTTGCAGGCAGGCCAGGCTGGAGAGCTGCGCCAAGTAGGCGTTGGCAGAGGCAGCTGCAGGGGCAGGCGGTGTGAGATATGTTGAGATGGGCAAAGGGGACATCTGTATGCGATGCAGGCAAGAAAGAGCTAATAAGTACCAGACGTGGGTCTGAGATCGCGCATCTGTCGGCGGCTGCAGCAGGAACAGAGACGTGGACAATTAATGGCAGATCATGCTGGCAGCAGCTGCAGCAGTGGCAGCAGGCAGTTGATACAACGAGTCTGCCGTGCTGCTGAGTTTGGCGGGCAGCCCCCAGCAGCCCCCAGCAGCCCCCTCAGCAGCCCTCAGCTGCCCCCCTCAGCAGCCCTCAGCTGCCCCCCCTCAGCCCCCCTCAGCTGCCCCCAGCAGCCCCCCTCAGCCCCCCAGCAGCAGCCCCGAGCAGTTCCCCTCAGCAGCCCTCAGCTGCCCCCCTCGGCAGCCCTCAGGCACGTCCCCCATCCCCCCAGCACAAAGTGGGCGCACCCGAGTCAGCAGTGCTGCTGAGTGCGGCGAGCATGGTGTACAGCGGGGTGGGCAGCGCAGGGTAGAGGCCGCGCAGGTCGTCCAAAAAGTGTCGCAGCGGCTCATCTGCAGAGAGGCAGGGGCAGGTTGGGAGGGCAGCGCCCAGCCGGCACGGTCAGGGCAGGCGAGGAGGCAGCGGCAGGGTGGGAGGACAGCACCCAGCCGGCCCGCATTCACGACACACAAAACAGGCAGAGGGCCGGACATTTAGCAGCGCTTCGCTGGGGAGGGTCGTAAGGAAGAGCCGCCCCTCTCTGTCAAGAGTAGTGCGGTCGAGAGCAGCGGTGCGGCATGTGCCAAGTGCTGCTGTGCAAAGCGCTGGTGCAGTGCGCATGCGTGTGTGCGCACCTGTGACGCGATCCCCCGCCCAGAAGCCCTCGCACAGCGCCGGCTGGTCCCTGCACACCAAGGTTGCGAGGGCAGGCAGGCAGGCAGGCAGGCAAGTTGACATCAGCATTGCTATCAAGAGGAACAAAAGAGGGGCAGAAGATAGCTGGGTGCCATGAGAACGTGTACACTTCCTCCACCTAGCGTCACACCACCGTCCCAGCAGATCAGCTGTGGCCAGGATTGTGGCCCTAGTGCCACAATCCATTGGCCCGGTCACTTTCTCATGCCCCACCGGCAAGTCCCTTGTCCCCACATAAACATAGGTCACCCACCCTAACTATAGCATAGGCAAGTCCCTTGTCCCCACATAAA
>JTEE01000344.1:164153-181155 GCA_002896455.3 Chlorella sp. ArM0029B | reverse complement strand
CCAAACGCCAGGAGGATCGGCTTCGTGCCGATCATGGGCTGCCCGCCTCCGCGCTCGCCGCCCGGTGGCGCCGCACTGGCGGGCGGCAGCACGGCGCGCTGCCCGCGGGTCGCCAGCGCGACTGAAGAAAGGGGTTTGCAGTGTTTCGGTCAGAGCCAGGGGCTAGTTGGGGCGGCATGAGACCACGCTGCGCTGCAGGCAGTGTGTGGCTTGGACGGGAGCGAAGCATCGGCGCCACCGCGGCTCGGCAACGCAAATGCAGGCGGCGCCCTCGCACCTTTGCCGCCAAGCATGTCGGCGCCAGGCTTGGCATGGCCTGCGTCCAAGGAGCGTGCAGGCAAGGCGAAGTGGCGGGTTAGTGCCAGAACAAGGGCTGGGGTGGGGTGACCCTCAGATGGTCGCACTGAGCGAGCGACTTGCCGGCGCCGGCGGCCGCATGGTGGTGGCCATTGCTGCACCACAGAGCCTGATTCGGTAGGGGAGGGGCCCTTACTTCACACACGGCCTACCAGTGGAAGTGGTGGCGCGGTGAGAGCGGTGCCCGGCCCAGCGCGCCAGGCTGAGGGGCCCGGCGCGGGCGAGTGCCGCCACAGGGCGCACGCTGCTGGCGCACAGCATGTTGAAAAGGATAAGGGTGCCTTCAACGTTCCGAAGGTCGTAGGGAAGTGTGCCGGCGCTGCCGCCCGTGCACCGCCGCCAGCGTGCTCAGCAGTGCTGGCACCTCAAACCTCACCACCTGCTGCCCCTGTCCCCTCTTGCTTCCCACATCGTCCAGGTGGCATCCACCACATTGAGGAATTCAGGCGTGCATGCTGGCTGGGCTGCCAGTCTGGGCCCACCGCCAAGGGCACTCAAACCCGCCTCTCCACACAAGGTCCCACCCCGCCCTGCCTCGTTCCTCGCCCGTCCCATCTCCCCCGACCTCCGCAGTTCCCGCCCGCCGACGACAGGGAGCAGACTGCCCCCCTCCTCCACCCTAGGGGGCCTCCGCTCCCTTCTGAGCGTGCCCACCCTGTACACCTGGCCCCTCCCCTCTGCAGTTTGAGGCTGTCAAAGACTTCCCCTCCTCTGGCTGCCAGGCTGACAGCAGTGGAGGGCGACTGGCCCAAGGATGCAGTGTGGCAGGACAGGGCTGCCGCTGCTCCGCTTCACCCCCCCCACCCGGATGCGCCCCTTGCGTGGCAGCAGCAAGTTCTTGATGCGCACACTGCGCCTACTGATGCTGCATAGCTGGTGTTGCTGGCCGGCAGCTGCAGCTATGCCTGCGCCTGCACTCACGGCTGTTGCGTCTGGGTGCTGCTGGGGGCCACGGATATGAGGGGTTTACAATAAGGGGCCCTATTACAACAGAAGTTCACCAGAACGGGGATCCCGTCTTCTGATGCTAGCCGGGCAGAGCAGGTGAGATTGAGGAGTGCGGAAGGCAAGTGGAGTGAAGGTACAGAAGTGAACGTGCAACAGGGAGGGCTGCCAGCTAGCTGCAAAGCTGTGAGCTGATGTGCTGGCCGGCAGCTCTGCAGCTGCTCCGCGGCTGCTCCGCCACGCCAGCGCTGCTTCCCACCAGCGGCTGCTCTGCTGGCTGCTTGCCAGCGCTGACACTCGCCTAGCGCCGGTGCTGCTCCTCCGCCCACTCGCTGGCTTTGTACTCAAGTGCATACACATAAGCCACCGCGGCCGCTGCTTCCAGCAGCGGGTTAGCTTCTGCAAAGGCTGCCACCGCCCCCACCACTGCTGCGATGCCCGACTCGGGCATCAGCCTTGCCGCTGTGGCCGCTGCTGCCAGCGGCGCCACTAGGGAAGGGTAAGGAAGGAGCGAAAGAGGGATGAGAGCGCTGCCTGTCCCACAATCTGTTTGGTGAGGCTGGGCGTCACCCTCGACATCTGCCGACCAGGCTGCAGCTTCCTTGTTACACGTTTGCCTCCCCATGCGCTCGCCAACCCAGCCCCCTCGCCTCCCCAGCTGCCCCTGCCTCCTCACATGTAGCACACAGCGCCTTCACTTTATACTCGGCCCGTAGCGTGTCGATTTCGGGCTGCACGCAGCAGGGCCAGCAGAGTGCGAGGTCAGCGGCCTGGTACGTGCGGGGCTCCCATACTGTATGCCACATGGCACGCCAGACAGCCAGCTGTTGAGCACGCATGCAAGGAGCCCCAGATGCAACCGCAAGCACACTTCCATGTAAATCGAGCAGCACTGGGGCAGGCAGGCAGTTCATCTGTGGGCAGACCTTGATGGGCGGCCCACAGCACCGACCAACCGGGAGCAGCCCCCCACACCCGCTCTTGCTATCCTGGGACGCTTGCAGCAGCAGCATGCCGCACAGTGCCAACAAGACCCCACAGCACCGACTACTGTCGGGTCTCCTCTCACCCACTCACCAGGCGCGCGTGCAGGCGAGCACCCTGCCCCGCCTCCGCTGCCGGCCCAGACTGCCCGCCTCCGCGCTCGCCGCCCGGTGGCGGCGCACTGGCGCGCACCGGCAGCACGGCGCGCTGCCTGCGCGCCTTCAGGGCGACTGCAAGCAAGAGGTTTCCAGTGCTGCTGTTGCGGTCAGAGCCAAGGGATGTTTGGGGCGGCATGAGGGCACGCTGCGCTGCAGGCGGGGTGTGGCAGGGACGGGAGCGAAGCAGCGGCGCTGCAAATGCAGGCACTGCCTGCCGGGGTTCCCCCAATGTGGCAGATCTGGCCAGTAATGGAAAAAACAGTCAAAAGAAAGGGATCTACTGGCAGAATAGGGGGCAATCCACCAGGGGGCTGGCAGAAAGAGGGCGGGCCGCCGCCACGTGCCGCAGCCATCGGGTCCGCTGGCTGGGCTGACATGCGCCAGCCACACCCAGGCTGCCTCTTCTGCCAGCCAGCCGGCCCCAAGCCCAACCTGGCGCCTCTTGGTCAGGATTAAGGACACCACTCAAACCGCCGGTGGGCAGCACCCCCCGCCAGTGCTGCCCCCGCCAGTTTGAAAAACTGGGAAAACCCTACCGCCCTCGCACCTTTGCCGCCAAGCATGTCGGCGCCAGGCTTGACATGGCCTACAGCCAGGCAGGGAGGGCAAAGTGGCTTTGTGGAGCTTCTGCTGCAAGAGCCTCTTGCACGGCGGCTGGGAGCGGCGGCCGGCCTGGGCTCTGGTGGCCGCCGCCAGCAGGGGCGGGATGACACTGCGCACGACAGAATGCAGCCGACAGAATGCAGGCTGCAGGCGTGGCGAGCGCAGCGCGGCTGCTGCAGTGCTGCTGCCGTTGCACAAGGGGTGCCCTCGTTGCTGCACCACATAGCCTGGTTCAGCAGTGGAGGGGCCTCCACACCCGGCCTACCAGTGAAAGCGGTGGCGCGGCTGTTGGGGCGGTGGCCGGCCCCGCGTGCCTGGGGCACGGCGGGAGCAAGTACCGCCACCATGCGCTGGCTGCTGGCGCCGAGCATCTGGGAGAGGGTGGGGGTGGTGCGGCAAAACCATGCACCCATAAGTGACTTGACTTCACGCGGAATGGCATACAACACAAGGTCAAGCCAAATGGCAGCCAAGCAAGTACGTGGGAGAGCGGGGAGGGGAAGAGGCACCGTGCCTGCAGCGTCGGCGGCAGCGGCAGCGTTGCGCCGGCGGCAACCTCCCCGGATTCCCCTCGCCGTGCGCAAACCCTACACCGTTTCAAGCGACTGAGCTGCAGCACACCCGCCGGCACTCTCCACTCTCCAAGGCCGCCGTTTAAGGGAGGCGTTTGGACGAACCCAACCCTCGGCGACCTTCAGCGCCGGCTACCGACACCCGTGCTCTTGGCACCATCGACTCGGTCGGACCACTATCCTCCGGCGGAAAAGCGTTAAGGCACACCCGATCGTGTTCAGTGTCCACAAACCTACTCCCCCCACCTGTGCACACTCACCTTGGTTTAAGGTGCTTGCAATCCAATGGATGCTCTCGATCAGTCGAATCACAATTGTTGTGCTGACTCTTCGATGGCCGTCGCGCATCTTTTGGCTGGCACGCGCACATACGTGGCAGGTATTCCCAGAGCTTGCTGGCAGGGAAGCTCTCTGCCTCAGTTGAAGGCGCGAGAAGCACAACATACCGCATGTTGTGCCTTGCTCTTGCATGCACCGCGCGCTTGCAACGAGGCTGGCACCTCTGACGTGGCACTGCCGCCGCCGCCGCTCTTTCTGACCAACTAGAAGGAAGCTGGCCAGGCACCAGCGTGGGCAGCGGGGTTCGGGGCAGCCATGGCAGCCACCGGCTTGAGCTCGTGCAGGTGTCGACAAACAGACTCCTATCAACCGGTCAGGCTGCCGGCGAGTGCTGTAAGTTGGTTGGGCAGCCAACCGCCTGGGTAGCTGCTTTGGACTCATTCACTTTTCCCTCACCCTCCCTCTCTCAGTGTGACATTCTACGCCTCACCCCTGCACAAATGCCTCAGCCACGTGGTTTTAACAGAAGAAGGGATGGGGCGCGGAGGGCCGGGAGAGGAGCATGAAGCTGGCCCGCCTGGCAACGGCAGGTGGCGCCAGCGAGGCGGCGGCGGAAGAAAGGGCTAGCAGCTGGAAGCGATATGTAGCAGCTGCGCTTGACACACCATGCTGTGAGGAATTCTTGTTTAATGGCCATTGGTTGCGGGAAAGTAAGACACATGCAATGTGGATCATCTCGGCAGTGGTTGCGGGAGGCAGAAGGGGGAAAGCCGAACATATATACAGCGCAGAAGGATGTGCCTCCAGGCAGAAATGAAAACTGGACAGTAGAGTGTGAAAGCAAAGGAGGACACAGGCAGATTCGTTCGTCTCATCAAATTGGGGGGCTGTCAAGAAGATGAACCGGCACATGACACGGCAGGCAGCGCGGGCAGCACGCTGCAACGGACTGCAGTCCACGCTTTAGGAAGCAGGCTGCCGCCAACTCAAGGCAGCAGGCTGCGCCTGGCTGCCTGTTGACGGCTCAGGGCAGCAGGCTGTTGAGCCCCTGAGCTGCCAGCTGGTCCCCGCGCACCCACGCGCCGTGGAAGCCGTGGGGCACACGCTGCGGCATGCTGAGCCTGGCCACCGGCGTGGACGCCATGCTGGCAGCATCGTAGATGACCAGCTCGCTCTGCATGCTCTCCTCATCTGTCACATAAGTCATTAAGTAGCCATCGTCCTCGGCTGCACCCCCAGTGCCGGCACCCTCGTGACGCTGCCGGGGCACAAACATGGCCTCTCCTCCCAGGCGGGAGCCGCCGTGCAGGATGCGGCCAGCCACGGCGCCCGCGCCGGGGCCCGCCTGTGATGGGGGCAGGGCAGGGCAGGGCAGGGTTGGGGTGGGGGTGGGGCTTGAAGCGGGGGTGGAGGCATGCCAGGGGGCACAGGGCGTGGCACAACAACCTGCCTGCCTGCTTGCATGCTGGGCGTGACTGCCCTGGGAGCACGCTTGCTGCAGGGGCACTGCTCGGCGGGCCGTAGCCGTGCTCTCTGCACACCGGTCACTCGCTCACTCCCAAGCACAGGTAGGGGCGGCCTCAGCATTGCCCTTGCCACCCCTGCTCAGCTCCCCTCGACCCCGCTACAATGCCCTCCCAACCTCCCTCACGCAAACGTCCCCGGCACGCCCCCGCCACAGCCAAAACCAGCCCTAGGCCTCTCCTTCCCACCCCAAGCCCTGCAGCCACCCTTCATCCCCAAGACAAGATAAACACTCACTGCCTGGTCAAACTTTGTGACACCGACAGTATGCCTGGGGAGCTCTAGGCCTGCCCACCCCCCCTTCCCCGCCCCAATCGCACCCGATCGTCCCGCCCCAATCGCACACCCTCCCTCCAGCAGGATCGTTCCCACGCCTGGCCAGGTTGCACATGGTGATTCCCACAACCTGCACCAGCCTGCGCTGCATGCGTGCACCAGCCCACAGCCCCACGCCACAACCATCACACAGGCAGGCACCCAGGGCTCACCGCCAAATCGAATTTCGTGATGCCAACAAACTGGGGCACACCCCGCTCGTTGGGCTGCATGTTTGCCACGTAAGCGTAGCGCGTGGGGCGGCCTGCAGCAGGGCGGGTTTTAGGGTTTAGGGTTTTAGGGTTGAGGGTTTAGGGAATTTTAAACCCTAAAACCATTA
The DNA here is from genome assembly GCA_002896455.3 of Chlorella sp. ArM0029B. Lineage (NCBI taxonomy): Eukaryota > Viridiplantae > Chlorophyta > Trebouxiophyceae > Chlorellales > Chlorellaceae > Chlorella > Chlorella sp. ArM0029B. Next base: position 175,078 of record JTEE01000344.1, on the reverse strand, counting down.
TCGGCCTGCAGCAGGACGGGGTGGCGGGGAGGCGGTGAGCACCAGAGGGCAACATGGGGCCACAAGAGTTGCAAGGAGGTGGGAAAGGCGGCGAGCGCGGCCAGGCGCTTGTGGGTCCCCGGCTGCTTGGCGCATGCGGGCCCACGCTTTGAGACAGATGACACTCGAGGCAGGGGTTGTGTGGTGCGGGGGCATAGGCTGGCAAAAGGGACATGCTGCAGGCAGTCCAAGGCTTCCCCCAATCCATAACAACTCGCTGTAAGAGGGAGTATTATAGTAATGTTTGTTACGATAGTACTTTCCATGCAAACTCACCCACAAGCCCCGGGTGCACCACGGGGAAGTCTCCATACGCGGCCGGCCCATCCGCCAGGCGGCGCACAGTAGCGGCGCCGCTCTCCAGATCCAGCGTGACCTGCACACGCGCACAGCAGGCACAGCAGGTGCAGCAGGCGGGTCAGGGCAGGCCACCACAGGGTGCGGGGAGAGGGTGGTTGGGCAAGCTTAATGTTGGGAGCTGGAGGGCAGAGGGGCGGTGCGGCAAGGCGAGCAGGCTGTCACGGACCATGCCAAATTTGATGCAGTTTTGGTCACTTTTGGGCCCTTTTGAGCACCCAGTTTTACGTCACGCCTCTGGCATCACCAGGGCCAATGAACCATCCGTCTAAAGTAGGTTGTTTGCTTTCCGCAAATCAAAGGTAAAACCAGACACACCTCGGTCATCACGGGCTCTGCACCCTCCTGGGCCGTGAACTCGTCCAGGCTGCGGCAAGAAGGAAGAAGGGGAGGGGATGGGAGGCTTTGTGAAAAGGGAAAGGGCAGTCAGAAGGAGGAGAGTGGGGGGCAGGCGAGGCCTTACGAACAGGGAGAGGGCCATTAAGAAAGAAAGGGGGGCGTCGTGGTTGTGGGACTGGCTGGGCATCGGGGCGGGGATCAAAGCGCACCGAAATGGAGCTGACAGCGCACAACAGCATGCAGCAGGGCGCGGCACTTCATGCAGCGCGTCACGGCTTGGCGCCGCCCGGCACAGCTCTGCGCTGCACATGCACGGTGGGGCACGGCCTCCAACCGCGTGCACACAGTCTGCGGGGCAGCAGACGGCACAGCACAGCACAGCACAGCACGACGCAGCACAGCGGGGCGCAGCAGGCAGCGCATGCTCCCGACCTGAAGGTGGACATGGTGCAGAGGAAGAGGCGGATGGTGGAGCCCTCCTCCCAGGCTGCATGCGGACAGGAAGGCGGGCGGGCAGGTGGGAGGGCGGGCGGGTGGGCGGCAGATTGTTTCATCACAGCATGTTCTCTCAATATTTGTGTGACAGGGCGAGTGGCGGCCAGCAGTGCATTGTTTTCATTGCAGCATGCTGGCTCCCATTCAAACTAGTCGCTTCTTTCACAAGGGGCAGGCAGCAGGTGCGGTTGGCGCCTTGTGGGACGCTGGGGCGCCACACCCCACCCAACCTTCCTTCCTCCTCTCCTCCCGTTAACACCCGCAAGGCCGAACTGAGCAGACGATCGTCATTCCAGCGCTCTTCAGCGGGCGTGCGCTGGGGTGGATTGCCCATTGGAGAGCTTGGCTAGGTGGGCAGTCTTTGCCCGCCGGCTGTGTGATTAGTGCTCACGTCAAGCCACCCACTCAAGGCCTGCGCACCACTGCCCCCTACCCGCCCCACCCCATGCACAACGTTAGAAGCGCCTTCCCTCCGGTAGGGTTTAGGGATTGAAGTTCAGGGCACAAGCCGCAAGAAAGCCGCCCCCTCACCGTTTGCCACGTGGAAGCTCATGAAGCGTTCGGTGGTGAACCACTTGATCTCGGCTGCTGACTCAGCGTAGCGTGGCAGCACGCCGATGCGCGCCGGCCGGTTGGCAAACACAAAGGGCAGCTTGCCCTCCTTCACCATCACCTGCATTGAAAACAGCATCGGGTGGATGGAGAGGGAGAGGGAGGGAGGTAAGAGGGAGTGGCATATGCGCAGCGCAGCAGGAGCTGCCTCGCGTGGCACAGCAGCTGCCTGCCATGCCGAGAGCACAACGGTAACGGGCTCTGCTTCCGGCAAACAACAGAGCTGGTGCACGCACAGCCTTGCACTGTGCAAGGTGCGGCTGCCATCGTGTTGGCACCCACTGTGGGGCAAAATCCAAAGGGCACGTGGCAGGGGTGCAGAGAAGCAGGCAGAGGAACCACAACTTCCATGCCTGTGGCGTTTCCAAGGCAAGTGGATGTGCATCACCCGCCCTTGGTACCCCACTTTGGCGCTTCTTTGGTACCCAACTTTGTGGCGCTCCTGAACCCTATCCACAGACGCGCCACAAAGCATGCAACAGTCCCCTGCTTTCACGAGAATGTGCGCCCACCTTGGGGTCGAACTCCAGGGGCATGTCCAGCAGCAGGATGTGGTTCTGTGTCAGCGCACAGTCGTGCATCATGACGGGCTTGGGCAGGGGGACAGGCATGTCGCGCACCACACGCCCCTGCGGGTCCATCCAGCCGTACCAGCCTGCACAGGGGGGGGGTGGGGTTTTGGCTTGATCAATTACATAACACTGGAAGTCCAGGGGGGAGCCAGCAAAGGTCTCTTGGGACAGGGTGGGGAGTGGGGGTATTGGAAGGGTTTAGGGTTTGGCGTGCAGGGTTGAGCGATGGCATGGCGCCACATGGCGTCGCGTGGGGTGGGGTGGGGCGGGGTGATGGCATGAGATGGGGGATGGGCGGCCGGGGGATGGGCAGGTGCATGCACGGGCGCCTAGAGAGGGAGAGGGGGATCGCCGTGGCAGCTTCTGCCTGTGCATACGCCCGCCCGCCCGCCTGCCGGCACTACAACAGCGCCGCGATGCGCTTGCTTTTCTCGCAGCTGCGCCCAGACATGGCAGCACCACACCTATTAACAAAAAAAAAAAAAACCCACAGTAGGGTGCCGTCTCCACGCCGTAGCCAAAGTAGAAGAGCTCCCCCGTCTCGGGATCCGTCTTGGGGTGCGCTGTGAAGGCGTGCCCAATCTTGCCGCTGCACACCAACCGGATCGCCAGGCGGGGCAGGGTGGGTTGGGCAAGCGGGTCGGGTCAGCAGGCAGGTCATGCAGTTCAACCCAACAAATGTGGGCACGGCAAAATCGAAACCCCAATGCACACCCCTCACTCACTCAACAGGCGGCCCCTCCCAGCATCCCCCGCCAGCAACCCCAGCTAGCTGCTGCCGCCAAGTGCCGCAAAGTGCCCTGCTGGCTGCTACTTCCCACAGGCACTGCCGCCCACCCCGCCCGGCGTCTCTGCACAGTGCAAAAGCCCTCCCTTCCCCAGTGGCCCGCCCCAGCGTCCCTGCCAGCAAAAATCAGCTAGCTGCTGCCCTGCTGGCTGCGGATCCCGCACTCATGCCTCGCGGCCCAGCCCAGCCCCACCCTCTGCCTCCCATACAGCACACTTCCCTCAATCATAGGTGGCCCGCCCCAGCATCCCAGGCAGGGCGACTCAGCTACCTGCTGCTGCTGCCGCCCAGTGCCCCGCTGGCTGAATTTCCCCTCAGGCACTGCCGGCCGCCCCGCTCAGAAACCCCGCCCGACCCCGCCCTCTGCAGTGCAGAACATCCCCTCACTCACTCAAACGTTGCCCGCCCCAGCGTCTCCACCAACCCGTTGCAAGCGATGTTCAGCGCGTAAGGCAGGTCTCCCTCGTGCAGCGCCAGCACCTGCCAGCCTCCCAGAAGAAAGAAGCAGGGTGGGCAAACACACGGGTCAGAGTGCAGGAGTGGGGATGGTCCAGAAATTCGTTGTTTACGAATCATGAAAAAGTGCATTAGCATGAAAACTGCAGTTTTAAAAGTGGTCACGTGCAACACAGCAGCAGCCAGTCAGAAGCAGGGGTGGCACAGCACACCTTTCAGAGGGCCGCATGGGGCTGTGATGAGATGCGGGCACACAGCGCACAGCAGGGCACGCCCCAGACCTGGCCGCGCAGCGAGACCGACGGTGGCAGGAGAACACGCAGAATGATTTCATTTTTGTTGTCACAAGTGCACCGTCTTTTTGGTGTTTGCAGCTGACAGCTCCAAGCAGCCAGGGGCGCACTGCAGCAGCCAGGGGCTCTGTGCTGTCAGCCAGCAGGCGTTCCAAAAAAAAGAACAAAAAAAAGGACCTCACCCGGCCCGCGTGGTAGGCGATGGCGGTGTTTGCGGTGCCCAGCCCGTTCTTGGGACTCAGCACGCCCAGCATCTCAGCCAGCTTCTTCAAGCCCATGTAGGCCAAAGAGGACAGCCCGCGGTAGTCGCCAACTGCAACGGCAGGTCAGGGCGGGGCAGGCAGGGCAGGGCACTGGGTATTAGGCAGGGCAGGGCTTTGGGGTGGGCGGCATCAAGGCAGCAGCAGGGTCTGGCCGGCCCCGATAGTCGCCAACTGCGGCAGGCCAGACAGGGGCAGGGCAGGGCACTGGGTTTTAGGCTGAGCAAGACGCTGAGTGGGCAGCAACACAGCGCCCTCCCAACAGGCCCCGGTGTCGCCATACACAGCAGGTCAGGGCAGGCGGGTAGAGCACTGGGTTTTAGGCAAACAAGGATTCGGGGTGGGCAGCAGCACAGCACAGCACAGCACAGCACAGCACAGGGCGGGGCAGGGCAGGTAACAGTGAGTGCAGCACATGGCGGTTGAGTCGGTGGTTGGGTCAAGCTTGATATGAGCGGGTGCAGAGCAAACTTGGCACGCATGTGGCATTGCCGGGAACGGTCCTACAGGATCCAGGGCCACGGCCTGGCTGGCGCAGCCTGCCAGTGCCCGCATCGCACGTTCCCTTTTTCTTTGCGACAAACTACATTCCGATACACTCACCCCCCGCCCTGTCCCATGAGAACCTTTGCTGGCTCCCCTTGGACTTGAAATGTGATTTAGTGATTGAATCCAGAGCGGCAGCAAGGCAAGCTGAGGCGAGGTGGCAGCAGAAGGCACAGGGCAGCCCAAGGGATGCAGCACCGCAGCAGCTGCCTTGGCTCACTCTTCACACCCACAGCCCAGCCAGCCTTCTCCTCCTGTGCCAACCGCGCCGTCTGCAGGGCGGGCGAGCAGAGGGGGACAAAGAGAAGACACTTTGTTGGTGTGTGTTTGTTGGGGTGCAGAGACGCACGTGTTGCATGTAGTGAAGGGTGAGCTTCAGGAGGTGCGCCGCACGGATTGGCATGCAGACACGCTTGACGGGAGGGGCAGCAGCAGCAGCAGCAGCAGGAGCAGAAAGGGCAGCAGGAGCAGCAGCAGCAGGAGCAGCATCAGGAGCAGCAGCCGCAGCATCAGGAGCAGCAGCAGCAGAAGCAGGAGCATCAGGAGCAGCAGCAGCAGGAGCAGCAGGAGCAGCAGTCGCACGGCCCGGCGGCCCAGCCAGCCCCTCAGCCAGCCCCCCGCCTGCCTCTGCCGGACCGACCTCTTGCGCCGGCTTCAAGAAGCAGCTACTGCAGCCACGCCAGAAACCACAGCTACAATTTTGTGTCCACTTCAAATGTGATGTAACCACCCACCTCAACAAACTTGTTGCAGTAGGTGGCCTTGCCTCCAGAGATGCGGACAGCGTGGATCATGCCGTCTCCATCAAACCAGTGGTACCTGAGGAGGAGAGATGGATGGAGCAAACAATGAGCCGGCTACGCATGCTAACCTTGGGACCGCCTGCACCTTGCCCGGCCAGTCCAAGGATCAGAAGGCACGCCCTGCCGCCACATGGTTAAACCAGCAAAAGCTCACTGCAGCACAGCATGGCACAGCACCGCGCCAGGCTGGCCCACCCCACAGTCCCGTGCTCAGACAACAAAAAGGCTTACCCGCCCATCACTGGCAGCTTGGGGTTGGGGCCTGCAAGATGTGGGCGCACCAGCAAGGGGTGGGCAACACAAAGGGCAGGGGAGTGTGCCAGGCAGGGGACAAAGACGCCGGCCGGCAGGCAGGCAGGCAGCAGCAAAGACGTGCTAGGGCAATCAGAGGCGAGGGGGACAGGTCAGGCAACTACTTGTGGTTGCACAGCAAAAGAGGGGGCACAATAGGACGTGAAGGCGACGCGGCACGGCGTGGACGTGGCAGCGGCGGCAGCGCACCGGTCCTCACAAACGCGCCCGCCAGGTCAGCCGGCAGCGCTCCCTCGATCATTTCCACATCCACCAGCACCTCTTGATGCACAGGCGCAAAGCTGCCGCTCATGTAGGGGTCCCTGCAAAGAGGCACAGGGCAGCAGCGGGCGGTGGCGGCGGTAGCGGCGGCAGCGTCAGCAGCGGGCGGCGGCGGCTGCCCGGCGGTAGCGGCGGCATCAGCAGCGCTGCCACCAAAACGCCTGGCAAAGGTCGGGATAAGTTCATTGGTTGCCGAGTCCGGTTGCGTGATGATGCTGCAGGGCGGCAAGCGGGCAGGCAGCTGAGCGACCCCTCAGCTCGCTGCGCCCTTCGACGCTTCCGGAAGCGCTGCTTCAGCGCACCATCCATATCGCGTCTTTGTGCTGCCATCCAGCAGGTGCACCGCGGAGTTTGCGCCTCGCAGGAGGGCGCTAGACGCCCAGTGAAGCCAGCTCGTTTGCTTTTTCTGTACACCCATTGCGCGTAGAAACGGTGCGCGAATGAGGAAGTGGCCTACAACGGGCGGCTGGGTGGTGCATCTGCCGGGGCAGGGGATACCTTGCCAGCCTGGCGCATGACGCCTGGCTGCCGCCGCCACCTAGCGGCGCCGTCTGGGACCAACTTTTCCTCACCAAAGGTAACGCCAGGAGGCATGCAGTGCGTGTAGGCGCACCATATTTCCCGCGCCAAAGGCACCGGTGGCTGGCTGAACCCCGGTGCACGGCGCCGGGTGGCTGCCACACCGGTCGGTGGCCCCCTGTCCTGAGCCAGGCTGCGAAAACTGACACATGGCTTTGCACCGGTGGCCTTAAAAGCCGGGAAAGAGAGCGCGGGGGGCACTGCTTGAAACTGGGTCCTTGGGATGTGCAACCTCAAGCACAACTGCAGCCCAGCGACAGCCACCGGTGCTCGTGGAGTGCGGCAGTTTGCAGGAAGAGATGGCGTGACCTGCTGAAGCGTCGGCAGAATTGCAAGGGGCAGCAGTGCTGTAGGGCAGGCACATTGTCAACATGGGAGGGCAGGTGGCGCAGGCACGGCGTAAAGCAAGTTGCGAGCAGCGCGATGCTATCAGGCTATACAACAATAGGGCAAGGATGGGAAAAGGCGGGGCATGTGGCAGCGTCGGTGGCGACGCCGCCGTCTCAAAATGTGGCAGTGGGCCGCAGGTGCATGGGGGGAATGAAAGCAAGGAGGCTGGCTGGGGGAGTGTGTGGGGGGAAAAGCGGGGGCGGCGGCCGGGCGAGGGCGTTGCTCTAGGGGCGCGCTTCACGCCAGGGAAAAAATGCCGGGGGCGCCGGCACGAAAGAATATCAAGCCAATTGCAGCTAGGCGTGGGGGGCGGTGGTGCGGCAGGGCGGTGGGCAGGCAGGCAGGCTTAAACTGCACACTTGAGCAAAGCTTAAGCAGAAGCTGCTGCGCCCTCTCAAGGCTGGCACGCCAGCCAGCTACCCAGCCAGCCCAGGTTCACTATAAGCCGCTGCCGTCGATTTGGCCGCCCAAATTTGTGAGCGCTGCTCATGCCTTGAGGCCGGTGAGCGCCTGGCGAATGCGGGACGCGTTCTTCAGGATGCGCCAGGCAGCCATGGAGGCCCCAAAACCAGAGTCAATGTTGACCACAGTCACGCCAGGGGCAGAGGAGTTGAGGGCTGCCAGCATGGGGGCCACGCCGGCGAACGCAGTGCCGTAGCCTGCGCAGCGGTGGGGCCGACGAGCAGGGTGGGGCGGCGAGCAGTTTCAGAAGGGGAGAAGACGCGGGGTGTGGGAGGGGCACGGGCGGGAGCATGGGCATGAGCAATACAGCATGCTGTGCTATGCTGCAAGCCTGGGCTTGCCACTGCGCCACCAACCGTGCTGCAGGGCCCCCACTGCACAGCACGTGAAGCGCCTGCCCCGCCGCCCCACCCTGCTGTGCATGCTGTGTGCCCACCGCGCCCATTCACCCAACCCAGCCCCCACCTGTGCTCGTGGGCAGCGCAATGACGGGCACCTCCACCATGCCTGCAGGGTGCGGCAAAGCTGGGGTAAGCAATGCAGGACACTGCAACTGCGGGGCCACGTGTGGGGCCTGCCTCCACATCCTCCCAAAACACTGTGCTCAACCGCTGCCCGCAAGCCAGCAGCCCCCATGCAATCATCCCATCCCATGCCATGCCCCAGCCCCTGCCCCCAGGCTGCTCAACAGGCACACCTGCCACTCTACAACAGCCCGCCAAGCGTCCATTCCGACGAAGAAAGAACAAGAGAACACAAAATGTGGACTTGAGGCTGCAGTCCCTGCTGTGTGGCCGGTCCAAGGAACCAGCCACCCGAGAGGCAAGGCCGCCAGCCTGTCTGGCATCACACACCGCCATTCCGCCCTCCCAGCTGTAGACCCTGCAGCCCCTGCTGTCACCACGAACGCCAGCCCGCCGTCCAGTCAGCCAGCCCGCCATCCATTTTGGAGACACAAACCCCAATCCGCCTCTCCAGCTGACCAGACCCTGCAGCCATCTGTCAACAGAGGCGCCCTGCTGTCCATTCCAGCCAACCCGCCCTTCATGCCAGCCAGCCCACACAACCCCCAATCCGTCCCTCCAAGCTGCGGATCCCTGCTGCCGCTGCCAAGCCCACCTGCCACCACGGATGCCAGCCCGCCATCCATTCCCGTAATGCAAACCACCACATCCGCCGCCTTGACGGCATCCAGGTTCTGCACGATGCGGTGCATGCCCATCACCCCGCTCTCCGCCAGCTTGAATGCGTAGCACCCACACGAGGCGAGCATGAGGCGGCACTCCTCGACGACGTGGGCGTCCGCAGTACCCGCGCAGATGAGGGCGACGGTACCGGGCAGCTTCCGCTGCTTGGTGGTAGCCGACTTGAGGACCAGCATGCGGGCGACTTCGTGGTACGTGGACCCCGGCGCCAGCTCTGCCACCTCAGCAGCGGTTTCTGGCGACACCCGCGTGGCAGCTGCCATCCCCTGCTGGTCGGCAATGCGCTGCAGGGAAGACGCCAGCTGGGCAGAGGTCTTGCCCTCGCCCCACACCACCTCAGGGAACTCTGCCTTGGCTGCCAGGGTGGCGTTGGGTTCAACCAGACAGCTCTGCGGGGCGGGGAGGCAGGCAGGCGGGGGCAGGTGATAATGATGGGGGTAAGAGGGGCAAGGGGGGCCGCAGCCAGGCACGGCAAGCCCCTCTTGCTGCCGCGCTGCAGCTGATCCTGCTTCCCTGCCCGCCGCCAGGCTGCAGGCACAGCAGCAGCATGCCACACCCACATATGTGAAGCTCTACAATGCACAGGTTAGAGGTGGGAGAGGCCTGCGCAGGGCAACCACCACTTGACAAGGTCGGGCCTAGTTTTGCTTGCTACCCTGGCGATCAGCCCAGGCGCACCTGCCCCACAAACTGGCTGAGCTGCGTGGCGCCATCGGTGGGCGTCAGCTGTCCGTTGGCCACCTGCTGCAGCACCTCAACCAGCTGCGCGTTGGCGGATGTGGCGCCGTTACCTGCAGCAGGGGAGGGCAGCTGGTCACCGGCGGCGGCGGCAGGCCTTGCGCTGTCGCTCGGCCGGCCAGGGCAAGTGCCCTGAGGCGGTCGGGGCGAGATTACGTCGCCTCGCCCGCGCATGGCGCTGCAACCGTGCTCCCTGCGCCTCCATGACCCCACCTGCAGCTGCGACAACGGCGCGAGGGCGAGGCACATGCCGTGCTGCGCTGCTCCGCACCATCCTGGTGCAGCCAGGGGCTGCCCATGCGGTGGCCTGAATCTGGGCTGCTGCCATCGCGGTGAAAATGGCCGAAAGGCTTCAGCAAGGTCGGGAGCTGTATGGGCGGCCCGTGGCGATTTTAAACGAAGCGCGCGATCTTACGCCAATGCTCCAGGCAAGTAGGCGACCTACACTGGCAGCGTCATCAGCGTGCGCGGCGTGCTGTGCCGCCGATGTGCGCCCTGCTGCAGCTTTGCACCGTTGCATTGTGCTCGTGCATTGCCCTGTCAATTCTGGAGCAGCGGTTGCTAACGGGCAGCGTCTGCTCGCTGCACAACTTTTTGTTGTCCAGAGCGCTCTCCGCAGCGTTGTGCAGCCTGCGAGCAGTCGGCGGCACAACTTCCGGTATTTAGGTTAATCCGTAGGCCAGCGGCGCAGCCACCATGGCGCCCTCAGAGGAGAAGAAGCTCAAGTCCAGCTCAAAGGACAAGGGCGAGAAGAAGGAAAAAACGGACAAGGTGAGGCGATGCGTGGGATGGGCGGGGCAGGGACATGGCGCCGCAATGCAGGGCCGGTGGCGGCAGGCGGCGCCTGTGGCAAGACAGCCGCAGCCACCCTCGCCTGGTGCTCTGTTTTTGTGCTTCAGACACCGTCGGCCTGCCTCCTCATCCGCCCTGACTGTCCCCATCAGGAGAAGAAGGAGAAGAAGGAAAAGAAAGAAAAGGGGGAGAAGGAACCCAAGGAGAAGAAGGAGAAGAGCGGGGACAAGAAGGACAAAGGTGTGTGTTTTGACGCATGCCTGCTGTTCTTACTTGTGATGCGGCAGGGGCTGCTTATTTCATGTCATTTGCCTGCAAGGACCACTGCTTCCTGTAGCGCTTGGCAGGCTGGGCAGGGGTGCCGGCTGCTGGGTGCTGCTGCGCCGCGCTGGCCTCGTGTGGGCCCCCTGCTCAACCGCCGGTCAGTTGGGAGGCGCCACGCTTCGCCTGCCATGCTCACTCCTCGTGCTCACCTCAGCCCTGTTGCCCCCCTTTGCTCGCCTGCCCGGCCAGCAGGTGACAAGAAGGACAAGAAGAGCGCCTCTGACAAGATCGCAGATGTGAAGGCTGGGGACAAGAGCAAGGGGGGGAAGAGCAACGGCGCGGCGCCGGCTGCAGCGCCGCGCC